>OY731406.1:40784625-40804323 GCA_963425845.1 Sphenostylis stenocarpa
TAAAACAACTACCTTAACCAAACAACATTTCGACTATCAAGCAAAAGTCGAACAAAACAAAACCCGACCAACCAAGAAAAGAGCTCTGATAACCACCACAAAAAGTTAAAAACAAAAAATCCCCGCGAACCAATAAAGCCGGATGAACAAACAAAACCAGATTTCCAAGAACCCGATGACCATTCCGTAAAGGTCCAAACCACAAACACAGGTCACCCTCGTGGAGCCTAGCGCATGGTCGACCGCAATCCGGCCGCCACGGCCAAAGGATTAGCTACCGCAAGAAGGGGCATCCAGAGGCACATAACCAAACTGGGGTTCATACTGCCGCCCAAGGGATCGCCTACCACGTCGAAGGAGCATCCTAAGGTTTCACATCGGCGCATGGTCGACCGCAAGCCGCCACCACGCGCCAAAGGATCGGCCTACCGCAAGATGGAGCATCCGGAGGCTTAACCACCCGCGATGGGGTGCGTACTCATCGTGCCTTACGTAAGAGGGCTTACCAGACGGGGTTCATACTCGCCAAACACCCGCATGGGGGTGTGTACTCATCGTGCCTTATAGAAGCGGGGCTTACCGGCGAGGGTTCATACTCGTCAAAACCGGATGGGGGTTCATACTCATCGACCGAAGGGGTCGGCCTACCGCGTCAAAGGAGCACCCCGGAGGCGCACAACACAACATCTCCCCGGAAGGTCATCCGCCGCAAAGACGGAGTATCCGAAGGGAAACCGGCAAGAGGGTCAACTCCTTTACCCTCCGCCGATCACCTCAAGCACAAAAGGCTAGCAGATCGACTGGTCGGGAAAAGGGGGGCACTGTAGACCCCAAATCTTGCCCGACCTCGGAATAAAGTCGAAAGCGTCCTATTTGAAGACTAGCCGAAGCTAACAAGTCATTAGGAGAGACTATTAGGTTCCCGTACCAAGATAGGAAGGTTTTTGGCCCGAAAATAAAGTTTCTCGCCACGAAGGGACGAGACCGCCGTCCGGAAGGACCGGACCGCCGTCTCGTCTCAACGCTAGGACGAGGCCGCCGTCTCGATTTTCCGGACGGCGGTCTCGATTCCTGCAAAGGTCGAGACGGTGGTCCGGATTTTCCGAGACGGCGGTCTCGATTCCTGCCTAGTCGAGACGATGGTCTAGATTATCCAGACGGCGGTCTCGACCCTCTGCCATGAACGAGACGGCGGTCTGGACTTTCCAGACGGCGGTCTCGACCCTGTCAGAGGAAATGGCGGTCTCGACCTGTCAGGCGCGAAAAACTATAAATAGGGGTCCTCCCCCCCTCATTTCCACACAGAATCAACATAGCTCTCCCTTCTCTCTAGACTTTCTCTCTCTAAGAATCCCTCCGAGGCATTTCCGGAGTTTCTGAGTGTCTCTAGGCATAAATTGAGCGTTCTAAATCTTCTTTAGAATCCCTCCGAGGCATTTCCGGAGTTTCTGAGAGTTGTAGAGTGAAGGGTTGCCAAAACGCACCCTCTCTTTTAATATAAAAGCTTGCTTTGGAGGTGCATATTCTCCCTCTCTATTTTTATTACTGCCATTTAAATTACGCAATAGAAGCTAGGGCCATGTAGTCATAAACTTAAATTCCGCATAATAAAAGGGTAAAAGCGCATTTTTCCAGTTTAATTATTTATTCAAAGTAGCCGGCCTATCATAGGGAACCCGAAAGGGGCGTCGTAAAGGAACTAACACTTCCTTTACACGTAACTAACTCCCTTACCCAACTCTGGTTTTAATGACCAAAGTTGGTTTTCGAAAACCAACGCCTTTTTAAAACCCCTTTTCCGATGTTTATGGTAATAATATTGGTGGCGACTCTATAGAACCCAAATTAAATAAGTCCCCGGGTTAGCCCGGTTATCGGACAACCTAGGGATACTTTCGAAAACCTCGCCCCTAGGTTAGCTCGGTTATCGGACAACCTAAAGGCATTGTAACCACCAATAAAAACGCGAAAATAAAGAGGGTCAAAAAACCATCGCTGCCGCTCCGACCGCCTCTCTCTTTTACTACGGCGACAGGGCTTGTTGTGGTTTGACCCCTCGAGGGGAGTTCTTCCTCTATGAAGGTGAGGTAATCACTTGTCGTAATGTGACCGACGATCCTCTCGACCTTTTCTTGGGATATAGTGTGAGGTACATGCGTTTCGCTCAAGACCTTCATCAAGGTGTTTCTATGCGGTTCCGAACTCATCATTAGAGATAATAGGGTTATCCTTGCAAATGTATGATTGAGCTTGGTCAATAATGGAATACTCGCTTTGCCTTATGAACTGGAGTAATTCATCGGTCTCCTCCTTGGATTCTTTATTTTCTTTTTCTTCTGGTCTGTTTATTTTCTCTTTATTCTTGGGGGTATCATTTTGTAAGTCCTTGGGGAGTAGAACCTTCCACTTTTGGTCATGCCCCTAATGTCGTCTATATTGGAGATATCCTCCTTTATTGGTGAAGATTCTCCATATCTCCATAGTACAGCTTTATTTGATTCGTAGGGGAAAGGACGTGGCATAAATAGTCGCACAGGTGTCCTTTCCCCTCTTCTTTATTGGTTTTGAGGACCAACGATCGAGGCTTATTATCCTCCCGTGGTGGATCAACCGTTGGGGAGAGCTTGATTAAAAGTGACGTTCTCTCCATTCTTCCGATTTGGAAGACGCTGTCAGTTAATCCTTCCTTTTTATTATCTTGTTTATAAAAAAATGAAGGAGGGGAAATTAAATATGCGAATGAATGATATGCATGCAAGTAGACAATTGAATAAGGAAAAATTTCATTTATCCATAGAAGGTGTACATTCCCCTATTCTATACTTCGAAGCAACTTTTGACAAAAGTGGAAAAGCCTAAAGAAACCCACAGGCGGGTCTTGATCTCTATGTAATTCCCTTTCAGCTTCCCGGACGTGACGAGCGAGTGCTTCGCTTTGCTTCTGGGCTGCCTGGCTCATATCTTCACTATACTTTTGAGCATCTTTGATCTTCGCCTCTTGATGGATGACCAAGGCTTGCAGCTCGTTAAGCTTTGCAGAGGCTCAGTCCTTTTCTCGTAGTACCTGGCCATACTGAGCTAGCCCGTCTCTTTCTTTGCAGCGTAGCTCAGTGAGACTTTTGTTGAGTCTCCGGTTGGCCTCGCGCTCTTGGCGTATTTCTGACCGAGCCTTTGTGAGGTCTTGTAGCAAGTCCTTGATTGTCTGATCCTGCTTTGCGCATTCGACCTCAAGTGTGCTGATTTGGCAGTTATTTCTTGAAGTTGGCTATCCGAGCTGGTTCTGGCAGCTTTGGATGCTCGGATAGCTTGCTCGTTAGAGTCAACACATTGATCCTTGAGGCGCTCTATTTCATGATCATTTTTCTTGCATTGCCTTTGTAGACCATCGATGGTGAGGATAGATTTTTGTTCTCTTTCTTCAAGGGCCCTCATCTAGGCTCCCATGATTTCTATCCTCTGGGTCAAGGCATCGACTTGAGCTTGCAGCTCTTCACTATTTGCACATGTAGCGAGTGAGGTGGATGGTTGAGACATCCCTCTTTTCTCGTCTCCACTCCTCATAGTCACTAGAGACAGACTACTCAAGCTTTTCCTAGCTCTCTATCTCCCATAAAGAGTGGCTTTTCCCATGTTCTTCTCACGCCTAGTGAGTTAGCAATTGTGCATGGGTCTCCGAAGAAACATAGTCCTCCGAGCTCCCCTCGGGATATTGTAGTTTGAGTCCTCATGAGTTGTCTCATAGCTACTCTTGGTGAATAGGCTATACAACCCTTGAGTCCTATCAGCGGTATGCTCTGGGTAATCTCCACATCCGATGAGGACTGGACCGGGTCGGAACCAAGGGCAAACCCGGGACAATTGGTTGGCGTCCCATTGTTCCAACTTGACCTTCCACTATGAGGTTAGGCGTCGGTGGAGAGGGATTTTGGAGAAGCTTCTCAAAGGGTCTGGGAACATCCCCATGTGACTAGAGGCGTAGAAATGTGTGATACCCCACACAAAAAGTAGTGAAGAGAAACATCGGAATGTTTTTCCTTGCTTCTGGCGGCAAAATTCCACCGAGAGCAAGGTGTCGGCAAGAATTGCAGGCAAGGGACTCTTCGAGTTCACGTCCTAGGCAAAGAAGGCATCCATGACGGCTTGATCCACTGTGTCGATGTGGAAGGAAAACAAGATTGTTCCAAATATGATCAAGGCCAGGGTTTTGTTAAAAGCGACCCATTTTGTCCTTTCAACCAAAGCGGACAGGTGGTATTCTAAAATTGAGACTTTCCAACCTTAGATGTTCCCTTTTTCTATCAGGGTATTCTGCCAGAATGACAATTGGGTGATGGCAGCGACTTGTGCTGCAAAAGTATATGCCCCGTGGCGAATATGGACCCCGGCTGATTTGGGCCATTTTAGTATAAGTTCATCCTCCTCCAAAGTGGGCACCATATCAAACAGTGGAAATTCGAAGCAATGCATACTAGAGTTCCAAAAGTGAACTAGAACCCTGATAAAGATGGGATCGACACAGATCTTCAACAGGTCGAGAATCCGTCTGTAGGATTTCTCGAAGTTGGAGCGGACCTCCGAAGGCATTGCTGCGCAAAGTCGTTCCAGACTTCTCAGCATGGTATCTGGGAATGTCCACTTTCTTCAATTGTCTACTAGTCCCCTCCATTTTCTAAAAACCAAAATGTATGATGCTTATTGTGGGTATGAATGCGAGTGTTTATTTTTCCTATTTATCATGTTTTATTTCTATATGATGGTATTTGCGTATTTATTTTTTGGAAAAATAAACTACCTATATGGATGATTTATGAATTTGATGTTTATGAACAAGGTCCCATTTATTTGATTTGGGTCTTTATTTTGTTTTGTTTTATTTTAGAGCCTTTTATCTCTTCTGTCGGACTGTGTGACTACTTAGCTTACAAAGAACCTGAAGCCAGACTAGCTAAAAGGCAGACTATCCGAGATAAAATGGTTTATTGCGAAAGAATAATGTGTAGCATCCCTTATCTCTTTTGTCGAACTCCGTGGCTTCTTAGCTTACAAAGAACCTGAAATCAAACTAGCTAATAGGCAGACTGTCCGAGATAAGGGTGTTTATTGTAAAAATATTTTTTTTGTGATTTTTCCGTTGTTTGGTTATGTTATGCAATCAAATGCAACAAACAAATGCACATACAATTCACTCATCCGCGAACACGTGAGAAGTCGTTTTAATCACGAGGTAAGGTTTTCCTGTAGAAGTGCATTGGCGAAGGTAGGTTCTAACTGTTCTCACCAAGGCTTAGGCCCCCAAGGTGCCCCCATTATAGGGTCCCCACTCTCTAGCCTTCCGACCATGCTTAGCACTAAGGTCATAGTCGGCCTTTGTGCCAAAAGAGGAAGGTTATCACCTTGAGTGGTGGTTTCCGATCACACCAGTGGGCTCGTAGCCATCACTACGCAAACCGTACACTGCCACCCACTCCCTATGTGTTTCTCACTTGCCCCCGGGTATAGAGGGAACTGTTGTGTGGAAAGGTTTGTGTATAGTTTGTATTTCAAACAATTGCGTAAAATAAACAAACAACAGCTTATTAAAGCCAAGCAATTAAAGCATGTTATAATATAAGGTAGGGTAAAAGCGAAATTTCTTAGTTTATTTATTAAACTGGCCCATCACTAAATGGGATCAACTCTCTAGGCTTCCCAGTGAAGTCGTCATCGTCGCCGCCGTCAACAAGAGGCGGTCGGAGCGACGCGATGGTTCCGACTTTTCCATTTTTCGCGTTTTTTGGGTGAGGTTAAAACGCCTTTAGGTTGTCCGATAACCGGGCTGAACCTAAGGGCGAGGTTTTCGAAAAAGTGTTCTTAGGTCGTCCAATAACCGGGCTGGCCTAAGAACTAATTTGAAAGGGTTCATATGGAGTCGTCATCGATGTTTTTACTAGAAACATCAAAAAAGGAGAGAAAAGGCGTTGGTTTTCGAAAACCAACTTTGGTCGTTAAAACCGGAGTTGGGTAAGGGAGTTAATTACGTGTAAGGGAAGTGTTAGTTCTCTTACGACGCCCCTTTTGGGTTCCCTATGATAGGCCAGTTATTTTATAAATAAACTTTTGAAAAGACGTTTTTACCCTTTTTATTTGCGAATTAAAATAATGACTACATGACCCTAATATCTATCACGCAATTTAATTATAAAAATAAAGACAGTAAAAGAGAGGGAAAGAGTGAAGAAACCTCTTAAGCAAGCTTTTTTATTAATTCTCTTGGAAGTAGGGTGCGTTTTGGCAGCCCTTCACTCTTAAAACGCCGAAAAATTGCTCTCGAAACACTATAAAAACTCTCTAAGACACTCGAAACTCCGAAAATGCTTCGGAGGGACTCTAAGAGAAGAATTTGAAGAAAGTATAGAAGGGAAAGTGGAAGAACTATGTGAAATGAAGGGGGAGCGCTCACTATTTATAGGGATTCGCGCCTATCGAGTCGAGATGGCGGTCTCGACCGGCAAGGTCGAGACGGCGGTCCGGTCATTCGGGATGGCGGTCTCGCCTTGAATCAATGGCGAGACAACGGTCTCGATTTGCCAAGTGGCGAGAAGGCCTTCTCGCCAAACGAGGGGGTCTCACCATTAGCAAGTGGCGAGACGCGCCATCTCGCCAAACGAGAGGGGTCTCGATTTTTTATGTTTTTACCGAAACATAAAAAAAAAAAGAGAAAAGGCGTTGGTTTTCGAAAACCAACTTTGGTCGTTAAAACCAGAGTTGGGTAAGGAGTTAATTACGTGTAAGGGAAGTGTTAGTTCCCTTACGACGCCTCTTTGGGTTCCCTATGATAGGCCAATTATTTTATAAATAAACTTTTGAAAAGATGCTTTTACCCTTTTTATTTGCGAATTAAAATAATGACTACATGGCCCTAATGTCTGTCACGCAATTTAATTATAAAAATAAAGACAGTAAAAGAGAGGGAAAGAGTGAAGAAACCTCTGAAGCAAGCTTTTTTATTAATTCTCTTGGAAGTAGGGTGCATTTTTGCAGCCCTTCGCTCTTAAAACGCCGAAAATTCGCTCTCGAAACACTATAAAAACTCTCTAAGACACTCGAAACTCCGAAAATGCTTCGGAGGGACTCTAAGAGAAGAATTTGAAGAAAGTGTAGAAGGGAAAGTGGAAGAACTGTGTGAAATGAAGGGGGAGCACTCACTATTTATAGGGATTCGCGCCTATCGTGTCGAGACGGTGGTCTCGACTAGCAAGGTCGAGACGGCAGCCTCGTCATTCGGACGACGGTCTCGTCATTCGGGACGGCGGTCTCACCTTGAATCAATGGCGAGATAACGATCTCGATTTGCCATGTGGCAAGAAGGCCTTCTCGCCAAACGAGAGGGGGTCTCACCATTGGCAAGTGGCGAGACGGCCATCTCACCAAACGAGACGGCGGTCTCGACTTTGCCGTTCGCCGAGATGGCGGTCCCAGAAGCGAGACAGCGGTCTCGACTCCTAGAGGCAAAAATCCTTATTTTTTGTACGTAAAATGCTTCCTACTCTAACATGAGGCCTAATAGTCTCTCCTAGTGGCTTTTTAGGCTTCGTCCATCTTCGAATAGTAGGTCTTCTCGCTCTTATTTTGAGGCGGGGCAAGATTGGGGGTCTACAATTATGAAAAGATTTTTTGAGGTTTTTTCTATTTTTATTTGTTGTATGTTTATGCTATGCAACGATCAAATGTAACAAAGAAATGCACACACAATTCATTCATCCGCGAACAAGTAGGACTACGTTTTTAATCATGCAGAAGAGTGCATATTCAGTGGTAGTTCTAAATTTCCTCACCAAGGTCGAGCCCCCAAGGTGCCCCCATTATAGGGTCCCCACTCTCTAGCCTTCCGACCATGCATGACACTAAGGTCTTAGTCGGTCTTTAGGCCAAGAAAGGAAGGTTATCACCTTGAGTGGTGGTTTCCGACCATACCGGTGGGGTCATGGCCCTCACTACAACAAATTGTACCCGCCACCCATTCCCTATGGATATCCCACTTGCCCCTGGGTATAGGTGGAACCGTTGTGTGCAAGGGTTTGTGTACATTTTGTATTTCAAACAATTGCATAAAATAAACAAACAACAGCTTATTAAAGCCAAGCAATTAAAGTAGGTTATAAAATAAGGATGGGTAAAGGCACAATTTTAAGTTTTTATTTCCTAAAACTAGTCCATCACTAAATGAGATCAACTCTCTAGCTTCCCCAATGGAGTCTCCATCCGTCGCCGCCATCAAAAGAGACGGTCGGAGCGACGTGATGGTTTCTTTCGACTTGCGTTTTTAAAAGTGATGTTACAACGCCTTTAGGTTGTCCGATAACCGGGTTGGACCTAAATGCGAGGTTTTCGAAGGGTTCAAGGAGTCACCACCAACGTTTTTACTAGAAACATTGGAAAAGGAAGAAAAAAGAAGGCATTGGTTTAGAAAAACCAACTTTGGCCATTACAACCAGAGTCGGATAAGGGAGTTAGTTACGTGTAGAGAAGGTATTAGCTATAATGGACTCGTTTATATGAAGAAATAAAGACTATAAATTACGCTTTTACCCTTTATTTATTTATTGCAAAAATTAAAATATTGACTACATGGCCCTAAATGTTTAATGCACAAGCAATACTATCTAAGAAAGCAAGTAAAATAGGGAAGAGAGTGTGTAGGAACCTTCGAAGCATGCTTTTTATATGAATCCTTTGAAATAGGGTGTTTTTTGGCAATCCTCCGCTCTACAATGTTGGTCGCTCTTCCTCACAACACTACATAACGTTTTGTAAGAAATCTATAAAACTCTAGAAATGCTTCGTAGGGATCCTAGGAGAATAATTCAAAGAAATTGCAGAAGGCAAAGTGGAATAATCTTGTGAAAAGAGTGACCATTCGTCTCGTCGGGACCTTCGTCTCGCCCGACAAGGTCGGGACCATCGTCTCGCCAAACGAGACGGCGGTCTCGCCTTCGAAAAGTGGTGAGATGGCAGTCTCGCCATTGACAAGTGGCAAGATGGCGGCCTCGCCATTGACAAGTGGCGAGATGGCGGTCTTGCCATCGACAAGTGGCGAGATGGCGATCTCGCCCTTAGCCGATGGCGAGACGGCGATCTCGGCCCTTTAGGTGGTATTTCTTATTTTTCCTATATAAAAATCTTTCCTATTCTAATATGGGGCCTATTGATCTATCTTAGGGACCTTTTTAGGCTTTGCCCATCTTCGAACGTAAGTCTTATGCTCTTTATTTGGAGGTGGGGCAAGATTTGGGGTCTATAGTATATATTCTTGAAAATGGCATTTTTTGGCAAACCCCACACTCTACAATGTTGTTCACTCTTCTACCGAAGGACTCTAGAATGTCTAAAAAGAACCCTAGGACTCTGGAAATGCTTCAAAGAGGTTATAGAAGAGTATAAGAGGATCAAGTCAAGTGAAAAAGTTGTCTAAAACGAGGAAAGGAGACCCCCCATTTATAGAAATTTGTGCCTATCAGACTGGGAAGTTGTCTCTCCTGACAAAGGTCGAGATGACCGTCTCGCCGTTCAGGATGGTTGTCTCGCCACCTTGAGGTCGAGACGACCGTCTCGCTAAGTGATAAGAAGGCGGTCTCGACCCATGAGTGGCAAGACGGTCATCTCGCCTTGTAGGGCGAGACGACCTTCTGGATAATTGGGACGACCATCTCGAGCTTCTGGGCAGAAATTTCTTATTTTTTTGTGTACAAAAAGCTTTCTTATTCTAACATGGAGCCTAGTAAGCATGCCTAGGGACCTTTGAGGCCTTGTCCATCTTCGAATGGAAGCCTTCTATTCTTTATTGTGAGGTCAGGCAAGATTTGGGGTCTACAGCTGCCCCCTTTCACCTGACTAGCCGACCGTTGGCCCAATATACCAAGAGATCGGCTGGAGGGTGAAGGAGTTGACCCTCTTGCCTGGTTGTCCTTCAATTTCTTCCCTTATCGTGGTAGCTGACCTTCTGGACGCTGAATGTGAACCTCTGGGATGCTCCTTTGATGCGGTAGCTGACCCCTTTGGTTGTAAAATCTGGTTTAAGCCCCCTTTTGTAAGGCTTGATGAGTACGCACCATCATCTGGTTTTAACGAGTACGAACCCCCATTTGTTTATTGTTATCTTGCTCCTTTGATGAGGTAACTGACCCCTTGGTTGATGAGTATGAACCCTCATCTGGTTTGAAGAACTTGCAGCCCACTTCGTAAGACTGGATGAGTACGCACCCTCATCTGGTTTTGCGAGTATGAACCCCCGTCTGGTTTGGAAGTCCACTTTGTAGGACTCGGTGCAACTTACCGATTTTGTTCATGTGCAGTGCTCCATGGGGAGTGACTTTTATTTGTGATGTAGTCTTCCCAGGTATACCAGGGTTTTTTATTTTTGGCTTTTCCAATAGCCATCCAGACTTGTCGATTGCCGGGGATTCTTGATTTTGGCTTTTTCCATAGCCATCCAGCCTTGTTGATCACCGGGGATTCTTGATCTTGGGCTTTTTCTAATAGTCAGTCCAAGCATGTTGGTCGTTGGGGATTCTTGATGAATGCTTCTTAGGTAGGTAGGAATCCAATGGGGATTTGTCGATCTTGGTGATGCCTCTTAATTAGGCGGATATCCATTGAGGATTTGTTGATTTTGATGGTGCCTCTAGAGGATGGAGTTTTGACTCCTTGTTAGATGTCGGTGTGAGTTGGCTTTGCGATGCTCTTATTTCATTGGGGAATGGGCATTATGTTTTCCTAAAAGTTAGGATTTTTATTTAATTTTGTATTTTTCCGCGATTTATCTTTTTTTTCACGATTCGAAATTTGGCTTTTTCTTGATAGTGCCTATGCCTTTTTACTTTTTAATTTCTTTTATGCACGCAAACTTTTTTTTCTTTTTCGGCATCCACAAGGGATGAGGTTTTTTCTTTTTGGTGCTCCATTAGGGAATTAGTCGATTTCCTGGGGATGGAGTCTTGGCTCGTGAACCTGTCCTTGTGAAGCTCTTATTCTACTAAGGGATAAAAATTTTTTATTCCTTCTTTTTATAGACTTTTCTAGGGAGATCCACTTGGGGATTTTCTTTTTCGTGGCCCGCTTGGGGGTTTATTGGCCTTCCTTTGTCATGGCCTTTTCTTTTGGGCATCTACTGGGGATGCAGGATTTTCTTTTTTTTTCTTTTTTGTTGAGCCCTTGATGGCATGGAGGTTGGACTCGTTGATTTTGATAATGGGAGCCGGGTTAAAGCTCTTATTCTACTAAAGAGGAATGGGATTTTCGATCCCTTGATTTGCTCTATTTTTATTTTTTGTATGACCCACTTGGGGAGTTATTTGGCTTTCCTTAGCCACGGCTTTTTTTTCACTTGGGGTTATCTCTGGGGGATAAAGGGTTTTCTTTTGAGCTCGTTATTTTCCTTGGGGGATGTGGTGGAGATTTTGTATGAGTGTGCTTGGTGACTCATGTGATGGCGATGCTAAACCATGGGGTAATATTTGTTTTGCCTTGGGAGTAGACAAGGATCTGCTTGGGGATATTCAAGCCTTTCTGTCAACTTGGGGTAGAAGGAGAATGATTGGGGCTTTTGATTCAGGAAGCTCTTATTTCTTCTGAGTGATTTGATGACGACAACTCGTTCTTCTTTCTTGAGGGAGAACAATATTTGAAGATTTATTATTTTCTTTGTGCCTTCTTTTCTGGGTAGAAGGATAGCGGTTGGAGATTTAACTTCTGGAAGCTCTTATTTTGCTCTGAGTCGCTTAATTATTGGTGGCAACTTGCTTTGCTTTCTTGAGGGAGAGCATTATTTGGAGACCTGTTTTTGGTGCTTCCTGTTTTCAATCACAAACATGGAGCTAGTCTCCTTATATGCATGAGTATTATTTTTTGTTTATTTACTTATAGAGATTTTTTATTTTTTTTCTTTTTGATTTTGACAGAGTCGTATTGTGAGACTACCGGTGTGTGGATCTCCTAAATGCAATCTATCCTTTTATTTGATGCATCTAGAGAAGTAACTCGGCATTCTCCCGCTGGATTTTCATGAATATGCCGATGGGCCCCTCTCTTTTGGTTTAGCCCTAAATTTTGCTTAGACCGCCCTTTTGGGGTTTTCGATCTAGCGTGATCGCCTTAATTTTTGCCTAGGATATCTTAGTGAGCTCTTCCTTTTTATGAATGCCCTAACTTTTGCCTAGACCGCCCTTTACAGTGTTTTCAATCTAGCGGGCTAGCCTAACTTTTGCCTAAGAATCTCCTAGCAGGTATTATTATTTTTTTCGTGAGAAAGGACCCATATTCATGCATGCAATGTTCGTGATATGCATCCTATAATACTATTTCAGTTAACTTTTCAAAAGGATTAACCGATGTACTTTTATTTATGATGAGCTTCTAACATCATGCTTAGTTGTACCGACTTTGTCGTCTCTGAATTGCCATGACCGAAGAACAGCTTATTTTGATTGTAGAGCGACTTGCCATGTCGAGTGTGCCCCTCCCTTTTCTTGGGGATGTCAATCCTCCTATTGATTATGATCTCCACATTTCCCTACTAATTACTAGAATGTCGTAGTGGTAAGTGTCAAGAGAAAAGAAGGAAAGTTATTTATTCAAAGGCTTGTGTTTTAGAAGTGTTTTATTTTTGACAAAAATGGTTTTTGTAAGCACGGCTAGCCAAGGTTGGTTAAAGTGTTTAAGCTAGTTTAGGTAAACGTTTTTTTTATGAGGTGGCGTCTTTAATAATTATTCGATGGTTCCTATCATGACTAATTAACTTCCTTAGTCTGCCCTTTGGGTTTTCAACCTAGGATGTTATGCTATGTCCTAACTTAATGGATTTTCTAATGGGTATCTTGCCTTTTCTTTTTTGCCTTTAGCTTCTATGGGCTTCTTTTGATTTTTGTTTTGTTTTCTTTTTACACAACATTGGCAAAACACGACTTTATTATGATGAGGTAAAACCTTATTTTGTGTTTCTAATCAATCAGTGATGATGAGTGATTTGATTATTTTGACGATGGCGCATTTTGATTATTTTGACGCACTTTTGAAAACGTTTTCTTAAACATGATTATTATGAGGTTTAAACATGAATAGCAAGAAGAGAAGCGGATAGTAAGAATGATATTCTTTATAATTAAAAGGGAAATATGTGCCCTAAAGATGCTCGAGGGTTGGGCTAGCCCCGAGGAGTAATCTCTAATAGTCATTGGGTTTACATCCCATAAAATTGGAAGAAGAACAACTAATGACTAAAGTCGTTCTCGATGCTTGGACCCCTTCATTTGGGAAAATCTGATTCGAGGTGTGGAGGGGAGACTTCCCTTTTCTCTGTGCAGCTTGATCCTTTGTAGGGTCATGCTTCAAAGGATTGTCTTTAAAATCTGGTGGCTCCCTTATTCCTTGAGAGTTTCTGATGAGCCCTTGGTTTGGGCGGTATCCATATTTGCTCATCATGTGGGTCACCTTCATATTGTTGGGGAAGTCTTTTCATATTGGCAAAAGATATTTCAAAGGTCCTCTTCAGCCGCATCCATTCAAGGTAGGGCAGACAGCTTGCTGATCTTAATGTCGTCTTTGGCTCGAACCATGACCAGCTTGTCGCCTACCGTGAGTTTGTACTTTTGGCGGAGCGTTGAAAGAACTGCCTTAGCATCGTGAATCCAAAGTCTACTCAATTTCCTCTTTGGATTATGTTTTTCTTCGGTCTTTTTATTTCTTGCTTTATTCTTAGGAGTGTCATCTTATAGCTCCTTGGGGGAATAGATTCTTCCACTTCTAATCCTACCCCCGATACCGGCTATGCTGGAGATATCCTCATTGATGGGCGATGTTTTTGCATATCTCCATGGTACAACTTTATTTGATTTGAGGCATGAACAAATGTAACAGCATCCTTGCCCCCTCTTGGATATCCAACGGTTGAGGCTTATTATCCTCCTTAGGCGGATCAACCGTTGGAGAGAACTTGACAACAAAAGGTTTGCTCTTCATCTTATTCTGATTCATGGGAAACACATCAATTAATACTTTCCTTTTATTAACTTATTATTATTAAAGTGAGAATGAATGAATGAATGCAATTTATGAATGTAATAGACGGTTGAAGAGATGATGAAAACAAAAATTTTTATTTATTTCATCCGAGATAGTGTACATTCTTGAACGCAATGTTTCAAAGTACATTTTTTAAAAGCGGAGAAGCCTAAAGGAACCCATAGGCGGGTTAGAATTTCTATGTATTTTTTTTCTCGTGCATGGCATGCAAATGCCCTATCCTCTTTACATGGTATTGAGGAATATCCACTTTCTTCAGCCGCCTACTACTAGATGCATGTTATGAGGGTAAAGTTTGGTGGATGCATGTATGAAAGTGTTTTTTTTCTAAACATTATCATGTTTTATTTCCTAACATGATAGTGTTTGGGATTTTTGTATGCGGATGAGGGCATGAAGAATACCAGCCGCTTTCTAGAATGCAAAAAGAATTTAAGAACGTTTATTTTTATTTTGAAATAAAATGAATGATTAGTGTAGGATAGATATGCCTTAAGACAATAACTTTGGTATCCTCTTAAAGCTCACGCTTCATGTAGCACCATACCCACTTTGGTATAATGGTTCCTACCTCATCATAGATTTGACAAAGGTCACCATATACCTTAACACACTTGTTTCTTCCTTATGGAAGATTACAAGCGCACTTGGGTCTCTTTCACCTTTGTCTTAGGGATATCTAAATAGATTTGACAAAGGTCACCATATACCTTAACACACTTGTTTCTTCCTTATGGAAGATTACAAGCGCACTTGGGCCTCTTTCGCCTTTGTCTTATCGCATCTGTAGGTCCATGTGGCTACTTAGCTTATGAAGAACCTAAAGTCAGACTAGCTAAAATGTAGATTGTCCGAGATAAAGGTGGTAATTGCGAAATAATGGTTTTAGATCCCCTAAGGTTATCCCACTTGCCCCCGTTATAAGGGGAATTGTTATGTGCAAGGGTTTGTGTACATTTTTTATTTCAAACAATTGCATAAAGTAAATGTACAACAATTATTAAAGTCAAACAATAAATCATGTTATAAAAGCAAGGAACGGCAAAAGTGTAATTTCAAGTTTTTATCTCTTAAACTAGTTCATCACTAAATGGGATCAACTCTCTAGCTTACCCAGCGAAGTCGCCATCTGTCGCCATCGTCAAAAGAGGCGGTCAGAGCGACGCGATGGTTTTTCGATACGACTCGTGTTTTAAAAAGTGTGGTCATCACCCTTAGGATGTTCGATAACCGAACTATTCTAAGGGTGAGGTTTTCATAAGTGGGTCCTGGAGTCGCCACCAATATTTTAACCAAAAACATTGGAAAAGGAACAAAGAAGGTGGTGGTTTTAAGAAAAACCAACTTTGGTCATTACAACCAGAGTTAGGTAAGGGAGTTAGTTACGTGCGGGGAAGGTATTAGCTTCCCCATGACGCCCCTTTCGGGTTCCCTATGATGGACTGTTTATTGTAAAAAATAAGAACATTAAAATCATGTTTTTACCCTTATTTATTCATTGTGAAATTTAAATAATTGACTACATGACCCTAATATCTGATGCACAGAGAGGGTAATAAAACTAATAAAAGAAAGAGAATAAGGGATGTAAAACCTCTGAAGCAAGCTTTTGTATATATTCTTGAAAAGGGCACTTTTTGGCAAACCTTACACTCTACAACGCTGCTCACTCTTCTATCGAAGGACTCTAGAATGTCTAAAAAGAACCCTAGGACTCTGGAAATGCTTCAGAGAGGTTATATATGAGGATCAAGTCAGGTGAAAAAGTTGTCTAAAACGAGGAAAGGAGACCCCCCATTTATAGAAAATTGTGCTCATCGGATTGGTCGTTTCGCCATTCGAGACGGTCGTCTCGCCACCTTGAGGTCGGGACTGCCATCTCGCCAAGTGACGAGAAGGCGATCTCGACCCATAAGTGGCGAGAGACCGTCTCACCAAACGAGACGGCCATTTTGACCTTTGGCGAGACGGCCGTCTGGATAATCTGGACGACCATCTCGAGCTTCTAGGCATAATTTTCTTATTTTTTGTGTACGTAAAGCTTACCTATTCTAACATGGAGCCTAGTAATCATGACTAGGGACCTTTGAGGCCTTGTCCATAGCCTTTTGTTCTTTGTTGTGAGGTCGGGCAAGATTTGGGGTCTATAGTGATTTATATGAGCCAAATTCCATTATGATAAATAATGGAATGTTAAACACCAAGGGTATGTGTTTTTATTAGACATGTGTTGATGAGCAGGTTTATGTTTATTGGACATTTCGCTTATAAAATAGGGAGTAATAAATTGTATTTACTATCAACTTTTGTGCAACTAGAGTACAAGAAGACCCTATTATATATTAATTGAGTAATTTTCATAAACACTTTAATTAGTTGTGTAGGTATCAAACTTGATAATAAAATAGGGATACTATTTATATTATTAATGTTATCTCGATTTTTTGAGATGTTTTTATTCATTATTAGTATTTTTTTAATGATAAATTTTTTAAAATAACAAAGAGTTATGCTTATAATGAGAAAAAAGAAGGAAGGCATAAGGTACTTTATTTTAGTAAGAAATGATAAATTTTTTAAAATAACAAAGAGTTATGCTTCTAATGAGAAAAAAAGAAGGAAGACATAAGGTACTTTATTTTAGTAAGAAATACTTTGTATTGAAAATAAGGAAGGAAAAAAAAATTGAAAGGTGGTGAAGATAAAAATTGGAATGATTACAAGTTTCTATACAAAAATGTGAAGTGACATTCTCATAAAAAGAAACACATGCAAAATAAATATTTTCTTTAGAAAAACAAAAAAAATTGTTAATTCTCAATAACATAATTGATAGTGTTAAATCATTAAATGTTTTAATAAAAGAAGAGTTATTGACATCACTGTAATTGATTTTAGAGTTTTTAGGGTAATGATGATTGTAGACCCCAAATCTTATTCGACCTCGCAATAAGTTCGGAAAACCTCCGTTTTGAAGATGGTTAACGGCTTCAATAGGCCCCTATTAGCATTTTCTAGGTTCCATTTAGGAAGAGGATGGTTTTTTGAGAAAATAAAAATCGAAAATTTTGTCGAAGACCTCGGATGGCTATCCAGGTTAACCAGACGGTCGTTCATGCTTCTTACTAACCCATGGACGGCCGTCCATTTGGACCAGACGGTCGTCTATGCCTATTTTAAGCCATGGATGGTCGTCCATGTTAAATGGACGGTTGTCCATGCTCATTTTAGGTCATGGACGGTCGTTCACTTAAGCCAAACAACCTTCCAGATTTCTTGGCACGTTTCCCTATAAATAGGGCATCATCTCTCACATTCCACACACTTCACACTCTCCTATGTTCTAGAGGACCTATTTTGGGACTTCTTAGAAACTCTGAGCATTATTCCAGAGTACGAGTGATCTTTTGGCCCTCGAGGAGTTTAGTTTTTATTTTTTGTTCGAGGGAAGAGTGTCTCTATAGAGTGCAGGGACTGCCAAAAGCGTCCTCAAGTTCAAGATTTATAAAAGTTCGCTTCGAAGGTTCTTCTTCATATCTCTTCTCTTTTATCGCTTTCCTTTACTGCTTTCCTTTGTGTGCATTAGTTATTAGAGTCATGTAGATAGTCATTTAAATATTGCAATGAATAAATAGGGTAGAAGCATAATTTTTATGTCTTTATTTTTAAGATTATTCCATCATAGGGAACCCGAAAGGGGCGTTGTGGGGTGTTAACACCTTCCCCACACGTAACTAACTCCCTTACCCAACTCCGATTGTAATGGCCAAAGTTGGTTTTCTTAAAACCAACGCCTTCTTTTATTTTCCTTTTCCAATGTTTATGGTAAAAACATTGGTGGCGACTCCAGAACCCTCTTACAAAAACCTCATTTTTAAGGCTTAGTCCAGTTATCGGGCAACCTAAAAGCGTTGACTACATAATTTTACAAAAACACAGGAAGTTTAGTCATCCATCGCAATCGTTCACAAATATCAAAATCTTCGCGCCTATCGATGCGGGGAGACGGCGATGATGAGATGGCGACTCCACCGGGGAAGTCATGAGAGTTGATACCATTTAGTGATGGAATAATCCAAAAAAATACAATACGTGAAATTATACTTTTACCCTTTCTTATATGTATAACATGCTTTATTGTATGACTTTAATAACTATTGTTTGTTTATTTTTTGCAATTGTTTGAAATATAAACTATACACAAACTCTTACACACAACGGTCCCTCTATACCCGGGGCAAGAGTGAATCACATAGGGACCGGGTGGTGTTTGTGGTCGGGTCGTGGTAATGGCCATATGTAGACCCCAAATTTTGCCCTACCTCCAAATAAAGAGAAGAAGACCTCCTATTCGAAGATGGACGAAGCCTAACAAGCCACTAGGAGAGACTATTAGGCCCCATACTAGGATAGGAGGGGTTTTCTCGTACAAAAAATAAGTTTTCTCGCTTTTTGGGACGAGACCGCCGTCTCGAAATCGAGATCGCCGTCTCGCCTCAGTCAAGTGGCGAGACCGCTGTCTCGCTTGACGAGACGCGAGGTCTCTCTACTCGCAAATGGCGAGACGGAGGTCTCGCTTCCCAAACGGCGGTCTCGCCACTGCGCAAAGACGAGACGACGGTCTCGCTTTGGCGAGACGGCAGTCTCAACCTCCGTCGGACGAGAACGGCAATCTCGCCACCGCTGAGCGCGAAAACCTATAAATAGGGGCCTCCCCCTCATTTCCACACACCACACAGCTTTTTGCTCTCCCTTCTCTCTAAAACTTCTTGTCGCCGCCGTCTCTTTCCGACGTCCGGAGGACGTCTCGAAACGTTTATGCGAGCGGTCGCGAAAAGATGGTTTAGACTCGCGTTTTTGTTTTAAAAGGTTTTCGAAAAGGGGTTCTTATGGAGTCGCCACCAATGTTTTGACCATAAACATTGGAAAAGGAAAAAATGTTGATTTTAAGAAAAACCGCACTTGGCCATTATAACCGGAGTTGGGTAAGGGAGTTAGTTACGTGTGGGGAAGGTGTTAGCACCCCACAACGCCCCTTTCGGGTTCCCTATGACAGATTAATTCATTTAAATAAAGACTACGAGAAATTACGCGATTACCCTATATTATTACATAATATTAAATGGCTATCTACATGATTTTATTCTATGTTGCATGTATAAAATGATGAATAAAGCTAAATAAAGCAATAAAAGAGATATTAAAATAGCTATCTATCTACATGATCCTATTCTTCATGACATAATAAAGCTAAATAAAACAATAAAACAATAAATAAAACAATAAAAGAGAAGGGAATTGAAAAGAACCTCCGTAGCAAGCTTTATATTGAGAACCTCGAACCGTGAGGATGCGTTTTGGCAACCCCTCTCTCTACACAGTCTCTCCTCACCAATACAAGACCGACTCTACTAAAAATTTAAAGAAGAATCAAATGCCGAATGTAATTCCTTAACCGATTGTTACCTATTTAAGGCAATCGGAAAGATCATTCGAGAGAGAGAGAGAAGTAGACAAGTGCTCTAAGGTGTTTCGGAGCTCTCTGGAGTGTCTCCGGTGTGAAAAAGTGGCAAATGAGCCTCCTATTTATAGTTTTTCGCAGCTGGCGCACTTTGGGACGGCCGTCCGGGTTGGGACGGCCGT
>OY731406.1:40804423-41222570 GCA_963425845.1 Sphenostylis stenocarpa
TAATGGTTCCTTCCCCATCACGAGTTGACAAGTATAATGGCAATCACCATCACACCTTAGTACACTTGTCCCTTCCTTGTCGCGAAGGTCACAAATGTGCTCGGGGCCTCTTTCGCCATTGTCTTAGGGATATCTCGTGCTCCCTAGAATGAATGTTATTATGCATGCACCAGTACAAAAGGGCGATAAATGTTCAAAGTGGCGTAACTTTTGACTGGGTTGTCCGATTTGGACGCACAACATGTCAAAACGAAGAGAAAAGGGTGAAGAACCAAGCTGCAAATGCCAAAGGCAATTTGGCCCAGTAATTTTCCCAAAAAACGTCTCTAAGACCCATTTTTTAGAGGTTTATTAAAATGATGTGTATGCATACTTTCCTTATGCATTCATTTTCTCTCTTGGTTTTTCCACTTATGATGCAATATGAATGATACGACTTTGTCAACATTATTTTTATAAACGTTTTTATTATTTTATTTATTTTGGATTTTTTTATAGCCTTTTATCTCTTCCGTCGGATCTGCGTGGCTACTTAGCTTACAAAGAACTCGAAACCAGGCTAGCTAAAAGGCGGATCGTCCGAGATAAAATGTGGCTTTATGCGAAAGAATATTTAGCATCCCTTATCTCTTCACGTCGGAATCAGCGTGGCTACTTAGCTTACAAAGAACCCGAAACCAGGCTAGCTAAAAAGGCAGACTGTCCGAGATAAGGGTGTTTATTCGTGAAAATATTTTGGGTTTTTGTTGTTTTGTTGTTTGTTTATGCTATGCAACAGATAAATGCAACAAACATATGCACACACAATTCGATCATCCCGAACAGGCGAGATTTCGTTTTTATCACGAGGTAGGGTTTTCCTGCAGAAAAGTGCATTGGTCGTGGTAGGTTCTAACTGTTCTCACCAGGCTAAGGCCCCCAAGGTGCCCCCATTATAGGGTCCCCACTCTCCAGCTAGTCCAACCATGCTCGGCACTAAGGCCGGAGTCGGTCTTGTTGCCAAAAGAGGAAGGTTATCACCTTGAGTGGTGGTTTCCGATCACACCGGTGGGCACAAGGCCCTAACTGCAGCGAACCGTACCCGCCACCCACTCCCTATGGTTTTCTCACTTGCCCCGGGTATAAAGGGAACTGTAGTGTGCAAGGGTTTTGTGTGCAATTTATATTTCAATCAATTGCGTAAGTATAAGCAAGCAACAGTTATTTGAAAGCCAAACAAAGCATGTTATAATACAAGGTAGGGTAAAAGCGCTATTTTCTTGGTTTAATTATTTTTAAATGGGATCAACTCTCTAGGCTTCCCCAGTGGAGTCGCCATCTGTCGCCACCGTCAAAACGAGGCGGTCAGAGCGACGCGATGGTTTTTTTCGACCCTTTTGTTTTCGCGTTTTATGGGTGGTTACAACGTCCTTAGGTTGTCCGACAACCGGGTTAACCCAGAGACGAGGTTTTCGAAAAGTGTTCTTGGGTTGTCCGGTAACCGGGCTAACCCAAGAACGGGTTTTGAAGGGTTCGTGGAGTCGCCACCGATGTTTTTACCGGAAACATCGGAAAAGGTGTTTAAAAAGGCGTTGGTTTTCGAAAACCAACTTTGGTCATTAGAACCAGAGTTGGGTAAGGGAGTTAGTTACGTGTAAAGGAAGTGTTAGTTCCTTTACGACGCCCCTTTCGGGTTCCCTATGATGGGCCGACTACTTTGGATAAATAATTAAACTGGAAAATTGCGCTTTTACCCTTTTATTATGCGGTATTTAAAGGTTATGACTACATGGCCCTAGCTTCTATTGCATAATTTTAAATGAAAGCGGTAAATTAGGAAGAGAGAAAGTGCACCTCCAAAGCAAGCTTTTTGTATTTTCTCTTTAAAGAATGGGTGCTTTTTGGCAACCCTTCACTCTACAACTCTCAGAAACTCCGGAAATGCTTCGGAGGGATTCTAAAGAAGATTTAGAACACTCAATTTATGCCTAGAGACACTCAGAAACTCCGGAAATGCTTCGGAGGGGTTCTAGAGAGAGAAAATCTAGAGAGAAGGGAGAGCTACTGTGCTTGGTGTGTGGAAATGAGGGGGGGAGGACCCCTATTTATAGTTTTTCGCGCCTGACAGGTCGAGACCACCATCTCCTCTGACAGAGTCGAGACCGCCGTCTAGAAAGTCCAGACCGCCGTCTCGTTCATGGCAGAGGGTCGAGACCACCGTCTGGGAAATCCAGACCGCCGTCTCGACTTTGCAGGAATCGAGACCGCCGTCTGGAAAATCCAGACCGCCGTCTCGACCTTTGCAGGAATCGAGACCGCCGTCTGGAAAATCGAGACGGCGGTCTCGTCCTGGCGCTGAGACGAGACGGCGGTCTCGTCCCTTCAGGGCGAGAAACTTTATTTTCGGGCCAAAAAACCTTCCTATCTTGGTACGGGAGCCTAATAGTCTCTCCTAGTGGCTTGTTAGGCTTCGGTCGTCTTCAAATAGGAAGCTTTCTGGCTTTATTCTGAAGCCGGGCAAGATTTGGGGTCTACAGTTCATAAACTCACTGACCGGAGCGTACTACGATAAGGCAATAGCCAGTACCTCCAATCTCTTCTCGGACATAGTCACTGTGGGAGAAAGAGTGGAGCAAGGGCTGAGGAGTGGAAAAATAGCGCGACCTTCTCCTTCCAACACCTCATTCAAGAAGCCCTGCAAAAAGAAGGAAGAGGCCGTGCACGCCATTAATTTCGCAAACCCTTCCTCCACCCCTCAGACAGAGCGGCAGCCACGAAGAAAGGAGAGGAAGTTCACTCCTATCCCCACCTCATACGCAAAGCTGCTGCCCCAGCTGTTGGAGGCCAACCTCCTGGCGCGCGTTCCTCCCAAGAAGCAGCTGGAGCCTCCCTATCCCGAGTGGTAAAAGCCCAATGAAAAATGTAGCTACCACTCGGATGCACCAGGGCATTCAACTGACAACTGCTTGACCTTGAAGTATAAGGTCCAGGAATTAATCGATGCCGGTTGGATAACCTTTGATGCCTCTGCTTCCAACACGAATGTCAAACCTCTGTCGAAGCCAGAGTAGCAGAGAGGGAGGACTGGGAGGATCAGCCCTTAGGGTGTCTATTTTTAAGCTTTTCTCTACATCTCCTGCGATCCCCGCCCGTGGCCGCAGGAATTTTGATTAAAAGGGCTTGTACATACATTCTCATTTTCATTAATATACGAGGCATTTTGTCATATTCATTCTTTTCTCTCTTCTATTTATTATTCTTTCAAAAATAAAATGAATAATAAAATCTATGACTAAAACAGAACCTAAAACACATCATGTCTGTGATTGATGAATCTCCGTGGACCTCGGAAACGGAAAGCGAATGGGTCGAGTCCGACAGTGAGTAGGAGACCATTTCTCCGGACATGCGAAGAATGCTGGAAAAGGAAGCACGCATCATACAACCGCATCGGGAAGAAACAGAAACCGTTAATTTGGGAAAAGAGGATGAGGAGAAAAAGGTGAACATCAGCACCCAAATGGAAAGTAATGTAAAAAAAGGATTGATCCAGCTTTTGAAGGAATATATAGATGTGTTCGCTTGGTCTTATCATGACATGCCTGGGCTCGACACTAATATAGTGGAGCATAGATTGCCCTTAAAAGAGGGGTTCCGACCTGTAAAGCAGAAACTCAGGAGAATCAAACCTGACTGGTCCTTAATGATAAAGGAGGAGGTGCAAAGGCAGTTGGATGCCAATTTCATTGTAGTTTCCAAATACCCAGAATGGTTGGCCAACATAGTAGCCGTCATCAAAAAGACCGGGAAGGTCAGGGTGTGTGTGGATTATAGGGACCTCAATCGAGCAAGTCCAAAAGATGACTTTCCCCTACCCCATATAGACACGCTGGTAGACCATACCGCTACCAACACGCTATATTCCTTCATGGACGGGTATGCGGGGTACAACCAAATCAAGCTGGCCGTTGAGGATAGAGAAAAAACCTCCTTCATTACACCATGGGGCACCTTTTGCTATCGTGTAATGCCCTTCGGACTGAAGAATGCGGGGGCAACCTATCAAAGGGCTATGGTGACGGTGTTCCATGACATGATCCACAAGGAAATAGAAGTATATTTGGATGACATGATAGCCAAGTCCAGAAATGAAATGGATCACATTCATTACCTCAAAAGGCTTTTTAATCGACTCCGAAAGTATCAACTCAAACTGAACCCAGCAAAGTGTACTTTCGGAGTACGATCAGGAAAACTCCTAGGGTTTATTGTCAGTGAAAGGGGAATTGAAGTGGACCCCGACAAAACCAAGGCAATCTTGGAAATGCCTCCACCAAGCACGGAAAATGAGGTCAGAGGTTTTCTAGGCCGAATTAATTACATTGCCTGATTCATCGCACAGTTAACGGATAAATGTATACCCATCTTTAAGCTGTTGCGCAAAAACCAACCAATGGTGTGGAATGAAGAATGCCAACAAGCGTTCGATAAGATCAAAACTTGTTTAATCAATCCACCAGTATTAGTGCCACCCGTTGAAGGGAGACCTCTGATCTTATATCTATCAATACTCGAAGAATCCATGGGATGTGTGCTCGGCCAACATGATGAAACCGGGAAAAAGGAACGAGCCATTTACTACCTTAGTAAGAAATTTCTAGACTATGAAACCTGCTATACACCATTCGAAAAAACCTGTTGCGCATTGGTGTGGGTCACTCAGCGGCTCCAACAATACATGGCTCGACATACAACGTGGTTGGTCTCCAAAATGGATCCAATCAAGTATCTCTTCGAGAAGCCCATTTTAACTGGAAGAATAGCTAGGTGGCAGGTTCTCCTCTCAGAATTTGATATCATTCATGTCACTCAGAAAGCTATTAAAGGAAGTCCCCTAGCGGATTATCTAGCCCATGGATCAACAAATGAATATCAATCCTTACAAGATGACTTTCCCAATGAACATATCATGCATATCAAACACGAAGAGACCAAAGAAGAAGCATGGACTATGTTTTTCGATGGGGCCTCAAACATGCTTGGACACGGGATAGGAGCTGTTTTGATATCTCCCGAAAAGAAACACATCCCTGTAACGGCCAGGCTTAACTTCGATTGTACCAACAACATGGCCGAATACGAAGCATGTGCGCTAGGGATCCAAGCGGCTTTAGATCATGGGGTTACTAAACTCAAAATATTCGGTGATTCATCCCTTGTCATCTACCAACTTAAAGGTGATGGGGAAACCCGAAACTACAAGTTAATCCCATATCTAGAATACATCCGGGACTTGGTCTCAAGAATGGAAAGTGTCACCTTCCAGTACATCCCCCGGGAGGACAATCAAATTGCCAACGCCCTTGCCACCGTATCATCCATGTTTGCCCTGGATCAAGAACATGAGATGCCAATTATTCAAGTCAAGCTGCATGATAAACAGGCTTTCTGCATGGCAGTAAATGGCGAGCGTGATCAAAACCCCTGGTACTATGACATCAAGCAGTACCTCATGAAGGGCGAATATCCCGAAGGAATCAGTGACAATGATAAGCGAACCATTCACAAGAGGGTCGTAGGGTTCACGTTGATTGAAGGAACCCTCTACAAAAAGAGTCTCGATTCCACTCTCTTGAGGTGTGTGGACCAAGAAGAAGCCCAAACCTTGATAAGAGAAATCCACAAAGGGACTTTTGGAACCCACGCACCCGGGCATGTCATGGCAAAGAAAATCCTTAGGGCAGGGTATTTTTGGTCCACAATGGAAGCTGATTGTCACCAATATGCCAAGAAATGTCACAAGTGTCAAGTCTACGCCGATAATATTCATGTGTCGCCCGCACCTCTCAGGAACCTGGCTACACCATGGCCATTTGCTATGTGGGGCATGGATGTCATCGGACCCATTGAACCCAAAGCGTCTAACGGCCATCGCTTCATCTTGGTAGCAATCGACTATTTCACCAAGTGGGTTGAGGCGGCATCATACGCGCACGTAACCCGGAAGGTGGTGACCACCTTCATCAAGAAAAATATTATATGTCGGTACGACATCCCTCATAGGCTCATTACTGATAATGGGACCAACCTCAACAATAAGATGATGGAGGAATTATGCCAAGACTTCAAAATCCAGCACCACAATTCCTCTCCGTACCGACCAAAGATGAATGGTGCAGTAGAGGCAGCCAATAAAAATATCAAGAAAATCATCCAAAAAATGGTAGTCACCTACAAAGATTGGCATGAGATGCTTCCCTTCGCCCTACATGGCTACCGAACGTCGGTACGAACCTCCATGGGAGCTAACCCTTTTTCCCTTGTATACGGTATGGAAGTCGTACTACCAGTAGAGGTCGAAATACCCTCCCTACGAGTTGTCATGGAAGCAAAGTTGACAGAAGCTGAATGGGTCCAAAACCGGTATGATCAGTTGAACCTAATCAAAGAAAAATGGCTGGATGCCATATGTCAGGGGCAAGCTTACCAAAGGAAAATCAAGAAAGCCTACGACAAGAAGGTCAATCCCCGCACTTTCCAAGAAGGAGATCTAGTAGTAAAGAAACTGCTTCCAGCCCAGAAAGACAAAATCGGGAAATGGACAGCAAACTACGAAGGACCCTTTGTGGTCAAGCGAGCCTTCTCAGGAGGAGCCCTTATCCTCACCAAAATGGACGGGGAAGAGCTTCGATACCCTATCAACTCAGATGCAGTAAAGAAATACTATGCCTAAAGACATTGCTCATGACCCGTCAGGATGAAAACTCGCAAAGAGCGTCCTGGGCAAAAGATAGGGTCTACATTCCGCGCTAGGACACGTCCTAGGCAAAAATTAGAGGCAAAAAGACAAAAAAAAAAAACAAACAAAAAACAGAGAGAGCAATGATTACCTTAGCCGAAAACCGCAAAGGCGACTAAGGTAATACCTTCACAAAAGCGAGCAGACTACGCATGATCTTCATTCCGGATTCGAGCATCTCAACTGAAGGGACCAGGGAAAACGGGGAAACAAAGATCATAGACATGATTGTGACACCCTCATACAGTTTAGCCAACCTTGGCCAGCCTTGCTTACAAATTCTCTTGTAAACCCCCATGTAAATAAACCATCTATTTATATCAATAAAAATTGTCTTTTCTTCTCTTTACCTACTTGTGTAAATGCCTCTGTATTAACGAAACATGAGCATGCATAAAACAAGCAATCCGAGAAAGCATAAAAACAAGACGAACAGCACTGACCAGGGTCGTCCCAAGCAAAAAGTACAGGGTAGCCTGCTAGATCTAAAACCCGCAAAGGGCGGTTTAGGCAAAAGATAAGGCTTTCATAAAAGGAAAAAGAGCTTAATAAAATATCTCAGGCAAAAAATTAAAACCCGCTAGATCGAAAACCCGAAAAGGGCGGTCTAGGCAAAAGATAGGGTTAAAACAAAAAGTGCAAAAAGAATAGTCACGAGAGAACAAAAAGAAGGAAGTACCGGTCACTTTCTAGATGTCCTCAACTAAAATAAATTTGCATCAACAAGCATCCACACACAAGTAGTCGCACAAATAGGACTTTGTCAGGATCAAAACAAACAAACACACTTCATAACAAAAAAGACATTCATGTCAAGAAGATCATCTCCATGTTTGCATAGAGGTACCCCGATAAGACTCTACATCCAACCAACAAAATTTTGACTGCCAAGCAAGAGTCGAACAAAAACAAGGACCCATCCAACCAGCCAGCAAGAATCGGATGATCACTACCAAAAGTCAAAAAACAAAGAATCCCCGGAGCAGTCCGGAGGACCATTCAAAGAGGTCCAAATACATCTACCAATACAAAAATCACTCCCCAAGGAGCCGGCGCATGAGCTAGAGCAGTAAGTCGCCACCATAGTCAAAGGATCAGCTACCGCAAGAAGGGGCATCCAGAGGCACCAAACAAGACGAGGGTTCGTACTCGTCAACCAAGGGGTCAGCTACCGCGTCGAAGGAGCATCCCAAGCTTTCACGCCGGCGCATGAGCTAGAGCAGTAAGCCGCCACCATAGCCAAAGGATCAGCTACCGTAAGAAGGGGCATCTAGAGGCACCAAACCAGACGAGGGTTCGTACTCGTCAACCAAGGGGTCAGCTACCGCGTCGAAGGAGCATCCCAAGGTTTCACGCCGGCGCATGAGCTAGTGCAGTAAGCCGCCACCACGGCCAAAGGATCAGTTACCGCAAGATGGAGCATCCGAAGGCTTAACACCAGATGGGGGTGTGTACTCATCAGGCCTTACAGAAGGGGGCTTACCGGGCGAGGGTTCATACTCGCCAAACACCAGATGGGGGTGTGTACTCATCAAGCCTTACAAAAGGGGGCTTACCGGGCGAGGGTTCATACTCGTCAAACCAGATGGGGGTTCGTACTCATCAGCCGAAGGGATCAGCTATCGCCAGAAGAAGCATCCTGGAAGCGCACAACATTTCCCCAGAGGATCATCCGCCGCAAAGACGGAACATCTGAAGGGTAACCGGGCAAGAGGGTCAACTCCTTTACCCTCTAGTCGATCACCTTAGCACAAAAGGCCGGCAATCGACTGGTCGGGTAAAGGGGGGGCAGCTGTAGACCCCAAATCTTGCCCGACCTCCAAATAAAGAGAAGAAGACCTCCTATTCGAAGATGGACGAAGCCTAACAAGCCACTAGGAGAGACTATTAGGCCCCATACTAGGATAGGAGGGGTTTTCTGTACAAAAAATAAGTTTTCTCACCTTTTTGGAACGAGACCGCCGTCTCGAAATCGAGACTGTCGTCTCGTTTGACGAGACGGCGGTCTCGCCACCTGCAAATGGCGAGACGGCGGTCTCGCTTTCCCAGATGGCGGTCTCGCCACCTGCGAAGGACGAGACGGCGGTCTGGTTTGGCGAGACGGCGGTCTCGCCACCTGCGCAGGACAAGACGGCGGTCTCATTTGGCGAGACGGCAGTCTCGACCTTGTCAGACGAGAACGGTGGTCTCGCCACTGCCAGGCGCGAAAACCTATAAATAGGGGCTCTCCCCCCCTCATTTCCAGACACCACACAGCTTTTTGCTCTCCCTTCTCTCTAAAACTTCTCTCTAGAATCCCTCCGATGCATTTCTGGAGCTTCTGAGTGCTTTTGTGAGTGTTTTTTCAACGTCTAGAAGAGTTTCCAGCGTCGTGTAGAGTGAAGGGCTGCCAAAAAGCACCCATTTGTTTTAAAGAAATAAAAAGAAAAGCTTGCTTCGGAGGTTTAGATTCTTCCTCTCTACTTTTATCGCTTTAAATTTAAATTATGCAATAGATTAGGGCCATGTAGTCATAATTTTAAATTCCGCAAAATAAAAAGGGCAAAAGTGTATTTTTCCGGTTTATTTATTAACAAAATAGCTGGCCTATCATAGGGAACCCGAAAGGGGCGTAGTAAAGGAACTAACACTTCCTTTACACGTAACTAACTCCCTTACCCAACTCTGGTTCTAATGACCAAAGTTGGTTTTCGAAAACCAACGTCTTTTTAAACTCCTTTTCCGATGTTTCCGGTAAAAACATCGGTGGCGACTCCACAGAACCCCTCAAAATTAGTCCTTGGGTTAGCCCGGTTATCGGACAACCCAAGGACGCCTTTTCGAAAACCTCGCCCCTAGGTTAGCCTGGTTATCGGACAACCTAAAGGCGTTGTAACCACCCATAAAAAACGCGAAAAACAAAAAGGGTCGAAACCATCACGTCGCTCCGACCGCCTCCTTTTTTACGGCGGCGACACTTGTGATTGAAAATAGGAGGCGCCAGAATCCATTCTCCAAATAAAAATCAAAATCGCGAAAGAAGAGGCGAAATCAAAACCACTTCAGCAGAATAAAGAGCTTCAAGGAAAATAGCTCCAACTTTCTACCCCAATAAATGAAGGTACACCAGAAAAAGGCCAACGAAAAGGTTTGATCATCCCCAAGCGGATCCTTGCCTATTCCAAAGGCAAAACAAAAAAGATTACTTCATGACTCAGCTTCATCGCCACATGAGTCATCAAGCATACTCATCCAGAGTCTCCGCCACTTCCCCACAGGAGAATAAGGACTACACAAAGATCAACCAAAGAAGATATGAAGTCAAAATCTCCATATCCAGGGGTTTAACAAAAAGAAAGAAAAGAAAAATCTTTCATTCCCTAATAGAGGCACGAAAAAGGCCGAATAAAAATCTCCAAGTAGAGCATATCAGAAAAGTCTACAAAAATAGGAAAACAAGAAAATTTCCATCTTCCAGCTCAATAAGAGCTTCACAGAGCCAGGAGCCAAGACTCTGTCATAAAAATCAAAGTTGGATCCCCAGGAAGCCAACGAACTCCTCGGGATCGCCAAAAAGAAAAGAGAAAAAAATGAAAATCTCTTCATCCCCAGCAGATAATAAAAAGCCTGGGTGCATAAAAGAAATTAAAAAAGACACACGAATTTAAGAAAGCCAAATATCAAAATCGCGAAAAAAGATAAAATCGCGAGGAAAAGATAAAAACTCATTCCCCAGCGAAATAAGAGCATAGGCAAAGCTAGCTCAGAATAGCAGCATCCAACAAGGAGTCAAAAACTCCATTCCTCCCTAGGGGGCAAGTCAAAATAGATCTCCGGGAAAACAATCAAATCCCCGATGGATCATCAAAAAGAAAAAACTATCCCCAATGAGCCTATCAGCAAAGGCAAAACTACAAATTCATATCCTCAGGGAGTTAATCGCCTATAATGCCCAATATGGATATCCCCAGTGAAATGCAAAACCTTCACTTCCAATAAAGCCTCTGCCTACTCAGAGACAAGCAAAGAGCCAATATCCCCAAGAAACGGGAAATTAACCTATGCAAGAGGCAATACAAGCCCAAAGCATAAAGTATTCACCACTATTGAAGCATTCGCCTAATCAAGAGGCACAATCAACAGAAATCAACAAATCCTCAATGGATTCCTGCCTAAATTAAGAGGCAATCATCAATAAACCCCGGCAAAGACCGGACGGCTAAATAGAAAAGCCCGAAACCACAAATCCTCAGGGGATTCCTGCCTAAAATAAGAGGCAACCAACAAGAAATCACCGGTAAAACCGGATGGCTAAACAAAAAAAGCCAAAAACAAGAATCCCCGGCAGGACCGGATGGTTAAAAAGAAAAGCCAAAAACAAAGAATCCCTGGCAAGACCAGATGGCTAAACAGAAAAGCCAAAAAAAAAGAATCCCCGGCAAGACCGGATGGCTAAAAAAAAAAGCCAAAAACAAAGAATCCCCGGCAAGACTGGATGGCTAAAAAGAAAAACCAAAACCAAAGAATCCCCGGCAAGACCGGATGGCTATAAAGAAAAAACACAGAGAATCCCCAGCAAGACCGGATGGCTAAACAGAAAAGCCAAAAACAAAATCCCTGGCAAAACCGGATGACCAAAACAGAAAAGTCAAAAAGAAAAATCAATCACTCCCCATGGAATGGGCGCATGATCAAAGACAGTAAGCCGCCAACACATCTCCAAAAACTGGATGAGGGTTGAACTCATCAACCATAAGATTGAATGCCAAAAAAGAGCATCCCAAGAGCCTTATAGAATAGGGTTCGTACCAGATGAGGGTAAGTACTCATCAAAATCTAGCAAAATGAAGATTCGTACCAGGTGGGGGTAGGTACCCACAAGAGCCTTATAGGATAGGGTTCGTACCAGGTGGGGGTAGGTACCCACAAGAGCCTTATAGAATAGGGTTCGTACCAGGTGGGGGTAGGTACCCACAAGAGCCTTATAGAATAGGGTTCGTACCAGATGAGGGTAGGTACTCATCATAATCTAGCAAAATGCAGATTCGTACCAGGTGGGGGTAGGTACCCATAAGAGCCTTATAGAATAGGGTTCGTACCAGGTGGGGGTAGGTACCCATAAGAGCCTTATAGAATAGGGTTCGTACCGGATGAGGGTAGGTACTCATCATAATCTAGCAAAATGCAGATTCATACCAAGTAGGGGTAGGTACCCACAAAAGCCTTATAGAATAGGGTTCGTACCGGATGAGGGTAGGTACTCATTAGAATCTAGCAAAATGTAGATTCATACCAGGTAGGGGTAGGTACCCACCAGAGCCTTATAAAATAAGGTTTGTACCGGATGAGGGTAGGTACTCATCAGAATCTAGCAAAATGCATATTCGTATCAAGTGGGGTAGATACCCACCAGAGCCTTAGAAAATAAGGTTTGTACTGGATGAGGGTAGGTACTCATCACAATCTAGCAAAAATGCAGATTCATACCAGGTGGGGGTAGGTACTCACCAAAGCCTTGCAAAAGGGGTTGCGAAAAACTTGCTTTTATTAAAGGATAGTTCAATTGTTGAGCACCTCGGAAGTAAGTACCCACAAGAGTTTAGCAAAATGCGGACTCGTACCGGGTGAGGGTAGGTACTCACCAGAACCTTGCAGAACGGGGTTCGTACTAGGTGGGGGTAGGTACCCACAAGAGCCTTATGGAATAGGGTTCGTACCGGATGAGGGTAGGTACTCATCAGAATCTAGCAAAAGCATATTCATACCTAGTGGGGGTAACTACCCACAAGAGTCTAGCAAAATGCAGACTCATACCCGGTGAGGGTAAGTACTCAGCAGAGCCTTATAAAAGAAGGTTCAAACCAGATAGGGGTTGGTACCTATCAAAAATATTTATCATCCGGAGGATCAGCAAATTTCAGCCAAGGAGCATCTGAAGGACAACCGGGCAAAAAGGGTTAACTCCTTCCCCTACCAACTAATTTTGTGGGCATATTAGGCCAACAATTAGTCAGGCAAGTGAAGGGGGGGGCAGCTGTAGACCCCTAATTTTTCCCGGCCTCTCAATAAAAGCTAAGAAGACTTCCTATCTGAAGATAAAGCTTCGGTGGACGTCTATCGGCATCAATTGACTTCCGAATAAAGAAAGGAAAGCGTCCCGGGAGTCCCAGAACACAAAATCTGGCCAAAACAGTCGAGATAGTCGTCCCAGAAGTCGGGATGGTCGTCCCAAATAGCCTAGACGGCCATCCCACATGCCAGACGGCCGTCTCAGCCAAATTTGTTGCTTGGGACGGTCGTCCCAAATCCCAGACGGTCGTCCCGGCCTCCCTAGACGCCCATCCCTGTTTTCTGCACCCCAGACGGCCGTCCCGAGCTGCCAGGCTATGAAAACTATAAATAGGAAGCTCATTTGCCACTTTTTCACACTCCAGAAACTTGTCTTCTCTCCCTCTTTCGAATGAACTCTCCGATTTCCTAAAAAGGTAACAATTGGTTAAGGAATATTATTCCAGCATTCGATTCTTCTTTAAATTTTAGTAGAGTTGATCTTGTATTCGGGGAGGAGAGTCTTTGTAGAGCGGGGGATTGTCAAAATGCATCCTCACAGTTAAAGATTTGCAATACAAAGCAGAGGTTCTTTTCAATTCTCTTCTCTTTTATTGCTTTATTTATTGCTTTATGTATGCAATATAAAATAAAATCATGTAGATAGCCATTTTTAAATATTGTATAAATAAAATAGGGTAATAGCGTAATTTCTCGTAATCTTTGCTTAATGAATTAATCCGTCATAGGGAACCTGAAAGGGGCGTTGTGGGGGTGCTAACACCTTCCCCACACGTAACTAACTCCCTTACCTAACTCTGGTTATAATGGCCAAGTTTGGTTTTTATTAAAATCAACGCCTTTTATCCTTTTCCAATGTTTATGGTCAAAACATTGGTGGCGACTCCATAAGAACCCTTTTGCGAAAACCTTGCTTTTATTAGAGGATAGTTCAGTTGTTGAGCACCTCAGAAGCAATGAACATATTTTAAAATAAAAAACGCGAGTCTAAACAATCTTTTCGTGACCACTCGCATAAATGTTTGAGATGTCCCTAGACGTCGGAACGGACGGCGGCGACAAGTGTGCTCTCCAAACCAAAAATCATTCTTCAGTCACGATAAGTTCAGAACGACACAAACCAGTACAACAGAGAAGCAAACACCAGAGGACCCCATCTTCAGAGGACATACTAGTTAATCTTTCTGAAAAATTAATGAAATAGCATTATAGGATATCAAACATGAAAACATTGCATGCATTAATGTTTTTGAACAAGGTCCTATATTTATTAAAAAAAACTCTAAAAAATGAGACTTTCGTCTCATTTATTGAGATCGCTGTCTCGACTCTGGTTAAAACGAGACCGTCTTCCCGAACTTCGAGACCGCTATCTCGCCACATGACAGAAACGAGACTACCTTTTCATTTGGCGAGAAGGTCGTCTCGTCATGGGCCAATGGTGAGACCGCCGTCTCAGAGTTCCAGAAGGCGGTCCCGAGTCTCGTTAAATTGAGACCGTCGTCCTGAAATCCCAGACGGTGGTCTCGACCAGCAACAAAAATCCTATATATAAGGGGGCATGGGGGGTGGTTTGGAGCATCCTTTCCTGCTTTCTCTACACCTTCTTCTATATTCTTGAGTACTTTTACCAAAGATGCATAGAGGAGAGACATCCAAGAAGAGAGGGAGGGGTTCTGGCCCAAGCACATCTGCGGCCCCGGTTCCTCCGGACCCGACCCAGCTGACACCCCAACACCAAGCCAGGCTCGAGCACATCCAGGGTTATGCCTTGCACCCCATGCTGAGACTGGATTTTCACATCCTCGCTGAATTCGGATGGGAGGACGACATGCGAGGATATATCGAGAGTATTGGGTGGGACTTCCTCCTCTAGCCTCCCCCCACCCGCATGTATACACAAGCCATAATAGAGTTTCTTGCCTCCATTATGATGATTGAGCTTCCCACAATGATCTCAGGCATCCCTCCAGTCAAAATGGTCTCGTACTACATGAACGGGTCCTACTAGACGACGACGTTGGACGAGTTCAACGTCTCCATCGGCTTCGTCCAGCCCAAGGACGTCCTGACCCTATGTAGACCCCAAATCTTGCCCGGCCTCCAAATAAAGTCAGAAAGCTTCCTATTCGAAGACGGCCGAAGCCTAACAAGCCACTAGGAGAGACTATTAGGCTCCCGTACCAGGATAGGAAGGTTTTTTGGCCCGAAAAAAAAGTTTCTCGCCCTGAAGGGACGAGACCGCCGTCTGGAAGGACTAGATCGTCGTCTCGTCCGCCGTCTCGTCTCAACGCCAGGATGAGACCGCCGTCTCGATATTCCAAACGGCAGTCTCGGTTCCTGCAAAAGTCGAGACGGCGGTCTGGGTTTTCCAGACGGCGGTCTCGATTCCTGCCAAGTCGAGACGGCAGTCTGGATTTTCCAGACGACGGTCTCGACCCACTGCCAAGTCGAGACGGCGGTCTGGATTTTCCAGACGGCAGTCTCGACCCTGTCAGTGGAGACGGCGGTCTCGACCTGTCAGGCGCGAAAAACTATAAATAGGGGCGTCATTTCTCCCTTTTTCCAGACCCAGTAGCAAGAGCTCTCCCTTCTCTCTAGAATTTCTCTCTCTAAGAATCCCTCCGAGGCATTTCCGGAGTTTCTGAGTGTCTTTAGGCATACACAGAGTGTTCTAAATCTTCTTTAGAATCCCTCCGAGGCATTTTCGGAGTTTCTGTGAGTTTGTAGAGTGAAGGGTTGCCAAAATGCACCCTCTCGTTTAAAGGGAATATATAAAGCTTGCTTTTGAGGTGCATATCCTCACTCTCTATTTTTTACTGCTATTTAAATTACGCAATAGAAGCTAGGGCCATGTAGTCATATATTTAAATTCCGCATAATAAAAAGGGTAAAAGCGCTATTTTCTAGTTTAATTATTTATTCAAATTAGCCAGCCTATCATAGGGAACCCGAAAGGGGCGTCGTAAAGGGACTAATACTCCCTTTACACGTAACTAACTCCCTTACCCAACTCTGGTTCTAATGACCAAAGTTGGTTTTCGAAAACCAACGCCTTTTTAAACCCCTTTTCCGATGTTTATGGTAAAAATATCGGTGGCGACTCCATAGAACCCAACTAAATAAATCCCTGGGTTAGCTCGGTTATCGGACAACTCAGGGATACTTTCGAAAACCTCGCCCCTAGGTTAGCCCGGTTATCGGACAACCTAAAGGCGTTGTAACCACCAATAAAAAACGCGAAAATCAAAGAAGAAGAGTCGAAAAACCATCGCGTCGCTCCGACCGCGCACCCCGTTCTCGAGGAGGCGGCGACAGATGGCGACTCCACTGGGGAAGCCTAGAGAGTTGATCCCATTTAGTGATGGGCTGGCTTAAAAATAATTAAACCAAGAAAATAGCGCTTTTACCCTACCTCGTATTATAACATGCTTTATTGTTTGGCTTTCAAATAACTGTTGTTTGTTTCTACTTACGCAATTGATTGAAATATAAATTGCACACAAAACCCTTGCACACTACAGTTCCCTCTATACCCGGGGGCAAGTGAGATAACCATAGGGAGTGGGTGGCAGGTACGGTTCGCTGCAGTTAGGGCCCTGTGCCCACCAGTGTGATCGGAAACCACCACTTAAGGTGATAACCTTCCTCTTTTGGCAACAAGACCGACTCTGGCCTTAGTGCTGAGCATGGTTGGACGGCTGGAGAGTGGGGACCCTATAATGGGGGCACCTTGGGGGCCTTAGCCTGGTGAGAACAGTTAGAACCTACCCTAACCAATGCACCTTTCTGCAGGAAAACCCTACCTCGTGATAAAAACGAAGTCTCGCCTGTTCGGGGATGACCGAATTGTGTGTGCATATGTTTGTTGCATTTATATGTTGCATAGCATAAATAAACAACAGAACAAAATCACCAAAAAATATATTTTACAAATAAACACCCTTATCTCGGACAGTCTGCCTTTTAGCTAGCCTGGTTTCAGGTTCTTTGTAAGCTAAGTAGCCACGCAGTTCCGACAGAAGAGATAAAAGGCTATAAAATACACAAATAAAAAATAAAAATAAAAATTCATTTTTCCCAAAATTCACAAATAAGACCTGGTCCAAAAAATATTGCATTCATAAAACATTCATATAGATAGTTTATTCTTCCAAAAAAATACATGCAAATACCATACATCATGTAGAAAAAAACATGATAAAATAGCAAAATAAACACTCACATTCATTCAATAAACATCATCTTCATCAAATAATACATTTTGGATTTAGAAGATGGAGGGGACAAGTAGACAAGTGGGGAAGGTAGACATTCTCCGAAGCCATACTGAGAAGCTAGAGCGGCTTAGTGCGACGATGCCACCAGAGGTCCGCGCTGAGTTTGAAAAGTCCTATGGACGGATTTTGGACCTCCTGAAAATTAGTGTCGATCAAGTCTTCCTCAGGGTACTGATTCATTTTTGGAACTCCAGTCTACGGTGCTTTGAATTTCCGCAGTTCGACATGGTGCCTACCCTAGAGGAGTATGAAACAATGTTGAAATGGCCCAAATCAGCTGGGGTCCGTATCCGCCATGAGGCGTATACTCCTGCAGCACCAGTCGCTGCCCTTATCCATCTACCGTACCGACAAAGTACCCTGATAGGAAGAGGGAACACCCAGGGATGGAGAGTATCAATGTTAGAAGACCACCTGTCCTACCTAGCTGAGAGGGAAGAGTGGGTTGCCTTCAACAAGACCCTGGCACTCTTAATCTTTGGAACGATCCTGTTCCCCTTCCATCTCGACACGATTGATCAAGCCGTCATGGACGCTTTCTTCGCTTGGGACGTGAACTCGAAGAGTCCCCTGCCTGCTATTCTTGCCGACACCTTGCTATCGGTGGATTTCTGCCATCAGAAGCAAGGGAGAACACTCCGCTGCTGCTCTTCGCTGCTTTATGTGTGGAGCATCACGCACCTCTATGCCTCCAGTCACATGGGGATATTCCCCGACCCCTTGAGAAGCTTCTCCAAGATCCCCCTCCAATGACGCCTGTAGACCCCAAATCTTGCCCGGCCTCCAAATAAAGTCAGAAGGTCCCTTATTCGAAGACGGCCGGAGCCTAACAAGCCACTAGGAGAGACTATTAGGCTCCCATACCAAGATAGGAGGGTTTTTTGGCCCAAAATAAAGTTTCTCGCGTTGAAGGGGACTCCCGGGTCAAGTCTCGCTCAAGCGAGTACGTCCGTCGCTTGAGCGACAGGTGCCGCAAACAAAGGGGACTCCCGGGTCAAGTCTCGCTCAAGCGACTGGTATACTCGCTTGAGCGACGGATGCTCCAACGAGACCGGGGTCTCGTTGACTATGAAAACGAGACCGGGGTCTCGTTCACCCAGACCGGGGTCTCGTTACCTACGAAAACGAGACGGCGGTCTCGTTTTTTTATGTTAAACGAGACGGCGGTCTCGTTGTACGAGACGGCGGTCTCGTTGCTTATGTTAAACGAGACGGCGGTCTCGTTGTGCGAGACGGCGGTCTCGTTGCTGTCAGACGAGACCGGCGGTCTCGCCACCTGACAGCGCGGAAACCTATAAATAGGGGCTCTTCCCCCCTCATTTCCACACCCCACAGCTGCATAGCTCTCCCTTCTCTCTAAAACTTCTCTCTAGAATCCCTCCGACGCATTTCCGGAGTTTCTGAGTGTTTTCAAGAGTGATTTTCGGCGTTCGAGAGGTTTCCGACGTCTTGTAGAGTGAAGGGCTGCCATAAAGCACCCTATTTTCCCGAGAATTAATATAAAAAGCGTGCTTCGGAGGTTCAAATTCTCTCTTTCCACCTTTACCGCTTTTATCTTAAATTATGCAGTAGACATTAGGGCCATGTAGTCATACTTTTAAATTCCGCAGAATAAAAAGGGCAAAAGTGCGTTTTTCTAGTTTATCAATAAAAATAAGCCGACCTATCATAGGGAACCTGAAAGGGGCATCGCAAAGGGACTAATACTCCCTTTGCACGTAACCAACTCCCTTACCCAACTCTGGTTCTAATGACCAAAGTTGGTTTCCGAAAACCAACGCTTTTTTAAAACCCCTTTTCCGATGTTTATGGTAAAAATATCGGTGGTGACTCCATAGAACCCAAAACAAATAAGTCCTTGGGTTAGCCCGGTTGTCGGACAACTCAAGGACACTTTTCGAAAACCTCGTCTTTAGGTTAGCCCGGTTATCGGACAACCTAAGGACGTTGTAACCACCAATAAAAACGCGAAAACAAGAGGGTCGATAAAACCATCGCGTCGCTCCGACCGCCTTGTTTTTGACGGCGGCGACAGATGGCGACTCCACTGGGGAAGCCTAGAGAGTTAGTCCCATTTAGTGATAGGTCGGCTTAAACAATAAATAAACCAAGAAAATACACTTTTGCCCTTAACTTGTATTTATAACATGTTTTATTGTTTGGCTTTCAATAAACTGTTGTTTGTTTATACTTACGCAATTGATTGAAATATAAATTGCACACAAACCCTTGCACACTACAGTTCCTCCTATACCCGGGGGCAAGTGAGATAACCATAGGGAGTGGGTGGCGGGTACGGTTCAGCTGCAGTTAGGGCCGTGTGCCCACCAGTGTGATCGGAAACCACCACTCAAGGTGATAACCTTCCTCTTTTGGCAACAAGACCGACTCGACCTTAGTGTTGAGCATGGTCGGACGACTGGAGAGTGGGGACCCTATAATGGGGGCACGTTGGGGGCCTTAGCCTGGTGAGAACAGTTAGAACCTACCCTAAACCAATGCACTTTTCTGCAGGAAAACCCTACCTCGTGATAAAAATGGAATCTCGCTGGCTTCGGGATGATCGAATTGTGTGTACATATGTTTGTTGCATTTGTATGTTGCATGGCATAAACAAACAACAGAACAAAATCACAAAAAATATTTTACAAATAAACACCTTTATCTCGGACGATCCGCCTTTTAGCTAGCCCGGTTTCGGGTTCTTTGTAAGCTAAGTAGCCACGCAGTTCCGACAGTAAGAGATAAGGGACGATAAATATTCTTTCACATAAAGCCATATTTTATCTTGGACAGTCTGCCTTTTAGCTAGCTCTGGTTTCGAGTTCTTTGTAAGCTAAGTAGCCACGCAGCTTCGACGTGAAGAGATAAAAGGCTATAAAATAAAAATTCAAAATAAAAAATAAAAATCCAAAAAATAAACGAAACAACTCTTGACAAAGTCAAAGCATCCATACTACATCATATCATGAGTAAAGAAAAACCAAGGAGAGAAAATAAAAATGGGAGCGCATTCAGCATCATTTAAATAAAAAACTCTCATGCATAAGCATATCCCATGTTAGTTTAAGCACTCAACATGCATTAATAAAACTTTTTCGGACATTCTAGAAAGTGGCTGGTCTTTTTCCTACCCGTACTCGCGCACAAAAGGCTAAGGCAATGGAAAATCTAGAGGAGCAAAACCGAAAGCTCATCTGCAGAAGTTAATACCCTCCGAGAGCGGGTAGCTCAACTAATGGAGGTTATACGCCAAGGCCGAGCAAGGGCGCCGAGGGCCAAGCTGAAAATGCCCCTTCCCATCACGAAGAGGAAGAAGAAGAAGAATACTTTTCGGCGGAAAGGATGCCAAGACCGCACGCATCCTTACCCCGAAGTATCCAAACAACAACTCTCCGCCCGGAGGAGAGGCTGAAGGCGGTCGAAGGACATAACTTCGACGTCAAGGAGGTGGCCGATATGTGCCTCGTGAAAGACATTCGCTTCCCTCCCAAATTCAAGGTCCCGGACTTCCCCAAGTACGCCGGGCTGACCTGCCCCAAGAACCATCTTACGATGTATTGCCGTAAGATGGCCGCCCATGCCGACAACGAGAAACTCCCGATCCATTGCTTTCGGGAGAGTCCGCGGATACTGACTCTCAACCGGTACATGCAATTGGAGAGAGGGCAGGTCCGGAAGCTGGAAGCAGCGCGGACGCTTTTCTCCGTCGCTACCGGTACAACATCGATCGACCCCCGATAGGTCGGATCTCGAGCTCCGAGCAAAAGGGGCGACGAGCCCTTTAAAGCGTATGCCCAAAGGTGGAGGGAAATGGCAGCCCGAGATAGAGCCTCCTTTGACGGACAAGGAGACAGTGGCTATGTTCATCGACTCACCGGCCGGAGCGTACTACGACAAGGCAATAGCCGGTACCTCCAACCTCTTCTCGGATATAGTCACCGTAGGCGAGAGGGTGGAGCAAGGATTAAGGAGCGGGAAGATCGCACGGTCTTCCCAAGGCTGGTGTCTCCTTCAAGAAGCCCGCCGGCAAGAAGAAGGACGAGTACGTGCACGCAATCAACTTTGCCACTCCTTCTTCTACCCCACAAATGCCCAAGCAACCCCGCAAGAAAGAGAGGAAGTTCACTCCTATCACCACTTCCTACGAGCTGCTGTCGCCTCAGTTGCTTGGAGGCTAAGCTCCGACCTGCGCTCCTCCTAAGAAGCAATTAGAGCCTCCTTACCCCGAATGGTATAAGCCGAACGAAAAATGCGCTTACCATTCGGGCGCACCCGGTCATTCTACAGAGAACTGCTTGACCCTCAAGTATCGGGTTCAAGAGTTAATCGACGCCGGGTGGATTACTTTTGACACCTCTGCTTCTAGCACCAATGACAAACCTCTATCGAAGCCAGAGTAGCAAAGAGGGAGGACTAGGAGGACCGGCCTTAGGGTTTCTTTTTAGCTTTCTCTATATCTCCTGCGGTCCCCGCCCGTGGCCGCAGGAATTTTGACCAAAAAGGGCTTGTAAATAACATCATTTTCCTTAATATACGAGGCATTTTTCGTCAACATTCATTCCATTCATTCTTTTCTCTCTTACATTTATTATTCTTTCAGAAATAAATTGAATAATAAAATCTATGACTAAAACAGAACCTAAAACGCATCATGTCCGTGATTGATGAATCCCCATGGACTCCGGAAACGAAAGACGAATGGGTCGAGTCCGACGGTGAGCGAGGAGACCATTTCTCCGGACATGCAAAGGATGCTTGGAAAAAGAAACACGCATCATACAACCACATCAAGAAGAGATAGAAAGCTGTAAATTTGGGGAAAGAGGACGAGGATAAAAAGGTGAACATAGGCACCCAAATGGAAAATAGCACGAAAGAAGGATTAATACTACTCCTAAAAGAATATATGGATGTATTCGCCTGGTCATACCATGACATGCCAGGGCTTGACACGAGCATAGTGGAGCACAGATTGCCACTAAAAGAGGGGTTCCGACACTGTAAAGCAAAAGCTCGGGAGAATTAAACCTGACTGGTCTTTAATGATAAAAGAGGAGGTGCGAGGCGGTTGGATGCTAATTTCCTGGTAGTTTCCAAGTACCCGGAATGGTTGGCCAACATAGTACCCGTCATCAAAAAGACCGGGAAGGTCGGGGTCTAGCGTGGATTATAGGGACCTTAATCGAGCAAGTCCAAAGGACGACTTTCCCCTACCACATATAGACACGCTAGTGGACCATACCGCTACTAACACGTTGTATTCCTTCATGGATGGGTACGCGGGGTACAACCAAATCAAGCTGGCCATGGAGGATAGAGAAAAAACCTCCTTCATTACACCATGGGGGACTTTTTGTTATCGCGTAATGTCTTTCGGACTCAAGAATGCGGGGGCAACCTATCAAAGGGCTATGGTTACATTATTCCACGACATGATCCACAAGGAAATAGAAGTATATGTGGACGACATGATAGCCAAGTCCAGAAATGAAATGGACCACATCCAATATCTCCAGGAAACTCTTTGATCGACTCGGAAGTATCAACTTAAGCTAAACCCGGCAAAATGTACTTTCGGAGTGCGGTCGGGAAAACTTACGGGGTTCATTGTCGGTGAAAGAGGAATCGAGGTGGATCCAGACAAAACAAAGGCAATTTTGGAAATGCCCCCACCAAGCACGGAAAAGGAGATCGAAGGTTTTACGGGTCGGATAAACTACATCGCCGTTTCATCGCACGGTTAACGAGATAAATGTATCCCTATCTTTAAAGCATTGCGCAAGAATCGACCAACGGTATGGAACGAAGAATGCCAACGAGCGTTTGATAAAATCAAAGCTTGTTTAACCAACCCACCGATATTGGTACCACCTGTCGAAGGAAGACCTCGATCTTATATTTGGCGGTTCTCGAAGAATCCATGGGATGCGTACTCGGCCAACATGATGAAACCGGGAAAAGGAACGAGCCATTTACTATCTCGGTAAAAAATTCTTAGATTATGAAACCCGCTATACACCATTCGAGAAAACATGTTGCGCATTGGTGTGGGTCACTCGGCGTCTCGGACGAGTACATGGCTCGACATACAACATGGTTGGTCTCTAAAATGGACCCAATCAAGTACCTCTTCGAGAAGCCCATCTTGGCCAGGAAGAATAGCTAGGTGGCAAGTTCTCCTCTCGGAATTCGACATTATCCATGTCACCCGGAAAGCTATTAAAGGAAGTCCCCTAGCGGATTATTTAGCTCATGGGTCCACGAGATGAATACCAATCTCTACAAGATGACTTCCCCGATGAGCACATTATGCACATCTAACACGAAGAGACCAAAGAAGAGATGTGGACCATGTTCTTCGATGGGGCTTCCAACATGCTTGGACACGGGATAGGCGCTATCTTAATATCCCCGAAAAGAAACACATTCTCGTAATGACCAGGCTTAATTTTGATTGCACCAATAACATGGCCGAATACGAAGCATGTGCATTAGGAATCCAAGCGGCTTTAGATCATGGGGTCACTAAGCTCAAAATATTCGGCGATTCATCCCTCGTTATCTATCAACTTAAGGGTGAATGGGAAACCCGAAACGCCAAATTGATCCCATATCTAGAGTACATCCACGAGCTGGTCGCAAGAATGGAAAGTGTCACCTTCCGAGTACATTCCTAGGGAGGATAATCAAATCGCCGACGCCCTAGCCACACTATCATCCATGTTTGCCCTGGACCAGGAACATGAGATGCCAATCATTCAAGTCAAGCCGCACGATAAGCAAGCTTTACGTATGGCGGTAAATGACGAGCGCGATCAAAACCCCTGGTACCATGACATTAAGCGGTACCTCATGAAGGGAGAATACTCCAAGGGAATCGGTGACAATGATAAGCGAACCATTCGCAAAAGGGCCATAGGGTTCACATTGATTGAAGGAACCCTCTACAAGAAGAGCCCCGATTCCACTCTCTTAAGGTGTGTGGACCAAGAAGAAGCCCAAACAACGATAAAAGAAATCCACAAGGGGACTTTTGGAACCCACGCACCGGGGCATGTCATGACAAAGAAAATCCTCGAGGCGAGGTACTATTGGTCCACGATGGAAGGCGATTGTCACCAATACGCTAAGAAATGTTATAAGTGCCAAGTTTACGCCGATAACATTCATGTGCCGCCCGCACCCCTCGGTAACCTGGCTACACCATGGCCATTTTCTATGTGGGGCATGGATGTCATCGGACCCATCGAACCCAAAGCTTCTAACGGCCATCGTTTCATATTAGTAGCAATCGACTATTTTACCAAGTGGGTTGAGGCGGCGTCATACGCACACGTAACCGGAAAGTGGTGACCACCTTCATCAAGAAAAACATTATATGTCGGTACGGCATCCCTCATAGGCTCATTACTGACAATGGGACCAATCTCAACAATAAGATGATGGAGGAATTATGCCAAGACTTCAAAATTCAGCACCACAATTCCTCTCCGTACTCAGACCAAAGATGAACGGTGCGATGGAGGCGACCAACAAAAATATCAAGAAAATTATCCGGAAAATGGTGGTCACCTATAAGGACTGGCATGAGATGCTTCCCTTTGCCCTACACGGCTACGGAACATCGATACGGACCTCCACGAGGGCTACTCCCTTTTCCCTCGTTTATGGAATGGAGGTCGTACTACCGGTAGAGGTCGAAATACCCTCCCTACGAGTCGTCATGGAAGCCAAATTGACGGAAGCTGAATGGGTCCGGAACCGGTATGATCGGTTGAACCTAATAGAAGAAAAACGATCGAACGCCATATGTCGAGGACAAGCTTATCAACGAAAAATCAAGAAGGCCTACGACAAGAAGGTCAATCCCGCACTTTCCAAGAAGGAGATCTAGTAATAAAGAAACTGCTCCCGGCACGAGAAAGACAAAATCGGGAAATGGGCGACCAACTATGAAGGACCCTTTGTGGTCAAGCGAGCCTTCTCGGGGAGAGCCCTTATCCTCACCAATATGGACGGAGAAGAACTCCGATATCCTATCAACTCGGATGTGGTAAAAAAATATTACGCTTAAGGAGCATTGCTCGTGACCCGTCGGGATGAAAACTCGCAAAGAGCGTCCTGGGCAAAAGATAGGGCCTATATACCTCGCTAGGATACGTCCTAGGCAAAAAGTAGAGGCACACACACAAAAAAAAAAAAAAAAAAAAAAAAAAAAAAGGGAGAGCAATGATTACCTTAGCCGAAAACCGCAAAGGCGACTAAGGTAATACTACGCAACAACAAGCAAACTTCGCATAGTCTTCACTCCGGGCTTAGGCATCTCAACTAAAGTGACCGGGAAGAATGGGGAAGCAAAAATCACGAGATATGATTGTGGTACCCTCATACGGTTTAGCCAACCCCGACCGACCATGCTTACAAATTCTCTTGTAAACCTCCATAAACCATATCGTTATATCAATAAAATTGTCTTTTCTTCTCCTTACCTACTTGCGTAAATGTCTACTGTATTAACGAAATATGAGCATGCATAAAACAAGCAATTTGAGAAAGCATAATAACAAAAGACGCACATCACCAACCGGGGTCGTCCCAAGTAAAAAGTACGGGGTAGCTCGCTAGATCGAAAACCCGCAAAGGGCGGTCTAGGAAAAAAATAAGGCTTTTATAAAAAGGAAAAGCTCATCAAAATACCTCACGGAAAGAATTAAAACCCGCTAGACCAAAAACCCGCAAAGGGCGGTCTAGGCAGAAGATAGGGTTGAAAAAGTGCAAAAAGAATAATCACGAGAAAACAAAAGAAGGAAAGCATCGGTCACTTCCTAAACGTCCTCAAATGGAACTACATTTAGGGCATCCACACACAAGTAGTCACACAAAAATGACTTTGTCAAGAGTAAAACAAACAAAAATACTATAGAAAGCATTTAGCCTCATGCTTGCATTCATCTCAATATGATTTCGTCGACCTTTTGCCTCCGTTACAAAAGCCGGCGCAACAAAAAACTAAGAAAAGAAAAAAGACATATGCTCAGAAAAAGCCAAAACCCTAAGATCGTGAGAAAAAAGAGAGATAAACCGCGAGAAAAAGGCAGGGTTAAAACCGTCGCACCAACCAATAAAGCTTTAATCGAACAAGAGCTAAACAAAACCAAGATCCATCCAACCAACCAGCCGAGATTGGAAGATCACTACCAAAAGAACAAAAACAAAGGACCCCCGGCAATCAGCAAAGGCTGATTGATCACCAACAAAATCCCCGGCATGGCCCGGATGACTATTCAAGAAATCAGAAAAGCAGTCAAATCAACACAAGCGGCACTCTCCGGAGAGCTGCGCTTGATCTGCGCCCGAGCCGGATCGGTAAGTCGCATTACCACCCCGATGGGGGCTCATACCCATCCGGTCCCATACAACGGACCGTACCACCACGATGGGGGGCTCATACCCATCCGGTCCCATACAACGGACCGTACCACCCCGATGGGGGCTCATACCCATCCGGTCCCATACAACGGACCGTACCACCTCGATGGGGGCTCGTACCCATCCGGTCCCGCACAACGGACTGCAACTACCGGCCGATGGGGGGTTTATACTCATCAACCGAAGGATCGGCTACGTCGGGAGTAGTATCCGGAGGTTCCACCACGTGTCCATCGAAGGGATCGGCTACGTCGAAGTAGTATCCTGGAAGTGCACGAGCACAAAAATCATTCCCCGGAGAGACGGCGCATGAGCGACCTGAGCGATGAAGCCGCCATTACCGGCTCGATGGGGGGTTCATACCCATCCGGTCCCACACAACGGATCGCAACTACCGGCTGATGGGGGTTTATACTCATCAACCGAAGGATCGGCTACGTCGAAGTTGTATCCGGAGGTTCTACCACGTGTTCACCAAAGGGATCGGCTACATCGAAGTAGTATCTCGAAGGCACGCGACCACAACATTTCCCCGGAGGATCATCCGCCACAAGACGGGACATCCGAAAGGCAACCGAGCAAGAGGGTCAACTCCTTTACCCCCGGTCGATCATCCCGACAACGTGAAGGCCGGTAGTCGGCTGGATGGGTAAAGGGGGGCAGCTGTAGACCCCAAATCTTGCCCGGCCTCCAAATAAAGTCAGAAGGTCCCCTATTCGAAGACGGCCGGAGCCTAACAAGCCACTAGGAGAGACTATTAGGCTCCCATACCAAGATAGGAGGGTTTTTTGGCACAAAATAAAGTTTCTCGCGTTGAAGGGGACTCCCGGGTCAAGTCTCGCTCAAGCGAGTACGTCCGTCGCTTGAGCGACAGGTGCCGCAAACAAAGGGGACTCCCGGGTCAAGTCTCGCTCAAGCGACTGGTATACTCGCTTGAGCGACGGATGCTCCAACGAGACCGGGGTCTCGTTGACTACGAAAACGAGACCGGGGTCTCGTTCACCCAGACCGGGGTCTCGTTACCTACGAAAACGAGACGGCGGTCTCGTTGTACGAGACGACGGTCTCGTTTTTTATCGTGTAACGGCGGTCTCGTTGTACGAGACGGCGGTCTCGTTGTACGAGACGGCGGTCTCGTTGCTTATGTTAAACGAGACGGTGGTCTCGTTGTGCGAGACGGCGGTCTCGTTGCTGTCAGACGAGACCGGCGGTCTCGCCACCTGACAGCGCGGAAACCTATAAATAGGGGCTCTTCCCCCCTCATTTCCACACCCCACAGCTGCATAGCTCTCCCTTCTCTCTAAAACTTCTCTCTAGAATCCCTCCGACGCATTTCCGGAGTTTCTGAGTGTTTTCAAGAGTGATTTTCGGCGTTCGAGAGGTTTCCGACGTCTTGTAGAGTGAAGGGCTGCCATAAAGCACCCTATTTTCCCGAGAATTAACATAAAAAGCGTGCTTCGGAGGTTCAAATTCTCTCTTTCCACCTTTACCGCTTTTATCTTAAATTATGCAGTAGACATTAGGGCCATGTAGTCATACTTTTAAATTCCGCAGAATAAAAAGGGCAAAAGTGCGTTTTTCTAGTTTATCAATAAAAATAAGCCGACCTATCATAGGGAACCCGAAAGGGGCGTCGCAAAGGGACTAATACTCCCTTTGCACGTAACCAACTCCCTTACCCAACTCTGGTTCTAATGACCAAAGTTGGTTTCCGAAAACCAACGCTTTTTTAAAACCCCTTTTCCGATGTTTATGGTAAAAATATCGGTGGTGACTCCATAGAACCCAAAACAAATAAGTCCTTGGGTTAGCCCGGTTGTCGGACAACTCAAGGACACTTTTCGAAAACCTCGTCTTTAGGTTAGCCCGGTTATCGGACAACCTAAGGACGTTGTAACCACCAATAAAAACGCGAAAACAAGAGGGTCGATAAAACCATCGCGTCGCTCCGACCGCCTCGTTTTTGACGGCGGCGACAACGCCTGACTATAGAATGGAGGGATGAGTTAGAACAAAAGGACGCCAACAGCATATCTTGGGTCTGCCCTTGGTTCCAACCCGGCCCAGTTCTCATCAGATGTGGGAGCTACCCGAATGTACCCTTGATAGGACTCAGGGGTTGCATAGCCTACTCACCTAGAGTAGCTATGAGGCAACTCATGAGGACTCAAACTACTATCTCCCGAGGGGAACTCGGAGGGCTGTGCTTCTTTGGAGACCCGTGCACAATCGCCAACTCACTGACCGTGAGGAAAGCATGGGAGAAGCCAGTCTATATGGGAGACAGAGAGCTAGGAAAAGCTCGGGTGACTGTCACCAGTGACTATGAGGCGTGGAGGAGAAGAAGAGAGATGGCTCGACCATCCACCACACCCGCGCCAATCGCCAACAACGAAGAGCTGCAGGCACAAGTCAATGCCTTGACCCAGAGGGTAGAAATAATGGGAGCCTAGATACGGGCCCTTGAGGAAAAGGAACAAGCCTCTATCCTCACGATTGACGGTTTACAAAGGCAAGGCAAGAAAAAGGATCATGAAATAGAACGCCTCAAGGACCAATGTGCTGACGCTAACGAACAAGCTATCCGAGCATCTAAAACTGCCAGAACCAGCTCGGATAACCAACTACAGGAAATAACCGCCAGGTTAGCACACCTTGAGGCGGAATCAGCTCAACAGGCTCAAACGATCAAGGAGTTGTCAGAACAACTCCTCCAACCTCGGCTAGATCTCCGCCAAGAGCGAGAGAACAACAGAAAACTCAACCGAGGTCTCTATGAGCTACGCATTAAAGACAAAAGCGGGCTAGCTCAATATGACCAAGTGCTACAAGAAAAGGACCGAGCTGTTGCAAGGATCGATGAACTAGAAGCCTTGGTCATACATCAAGAGACAAAGATCAAGGAGGCTCAAAAATACAACGAAGAAATGAGCTAAGCGATCCACAAGCAAAGTGAAGTGCTCGCTCACCATGTCCGGGAAGCCGAGAGAGAATTACAAAGAAAACACGACCCGCCTGTGGGTTTCTTTAGGCTTTTCCGTTTTTGTCAAAAGACGCTTCGTAGTATGGAATAGGAGAATGTACACCTTCCAATGAATTAATGAAATATTCTTATTCAGCAGTTGTCTACTTGCATACATGAACATGCATTTGCATATTTAATTTCCCCTCCTTCACGCTTAATAAATAAGATAATAAAAAGGAAGGATTAACTAACACGTCTTCCAACTCAGAAGAATGGAAAGAAAGCCACTCCTAATAAAGCTCACCCCAACGGTCGAATCACCGCAAGAGGGAAATAAACCTCGGCCGTTGGTCCTCAAGAATACAGAAGAGGGGGCAAGGATGCCAGTGCGACTATTTATGCCACGTCCTTTCCCCTACGAATCAAATAAAGCTGTACCGTGGAGATATGGGGAATCTTCACCAACGAAAGAAGAAATAACAAACAAAGCCGGCATTGGGGGCACAACTAGAAGTGGTAGAATCTACTCCCCCAAGGACACACAAGAAAATGTCCTTCAAAATAAAGGAAAAAATAAAAAGACCGAAGAAGAAAAAGAAAATAAAGAATCCAAGGAGGAGACAGAGGAACTACTCCAATTTATAAGACAAAGTGAGTATTCCATTATAGACCAGCTCAACCGAACGCCCGCAAAGATCACATTGCTATCTTTGATAATGAGCTCGGAACCGCACCGGAATGCCCTGCTGAAGGTCTTGAGCGAGGCGCATGTACCTCATACCATATCTCAAGAAAAGGTCGAGAGGATCGTCGGTCACATTACAACAAGCGATCATCTCACCTTCACAGAGGAAGAACTCCCCCTAGAGGGGTCAAACCACAACAAGCCCTTGCATATCTCAGTCAAATGCAAGGAATACCTCATTGCCAAAGTTCTTGTGGATAACGGGTCGTCCCTGAACGTGATGCCCAAGTGCACACTGGAAAAGTTGACTATCCAAGGAACCCGTTTGCGCCCAAGCAGCACCATCGTTCGAGAAGTAGTGGGAGAGATCAATTTGCCAATCCAAGTGGGACCCACTATCTTCAACGTCGATTTCCACGTAATGGACATCACTCCAGCATACAGTTGTCTCCTCGGCAGGCCTTGGATTCACGACGCTAAGGCAATACCTTCAACGCTCCACCAAAAAGTCAAATTCGTAGTGGATGACAAACTGGTCATGGTTCAAGCAGAAGACGATATCCTGATCAGTGGACCGTCCACCCAACCTTATGTGGATGCGGCTGAAGAGGCTCTTGAAACATCTTTTCAAGCGCTCGAAATTGCCAGTATAGAGCGACTTCCCAGAAATACCAAGGTAGCCCGCATGATGTTGAAGCATGGCTACCATCTCGGCCAAGGACCGGAGGCGATTCCCAAGGAATGAGGGAACCCCGGAATTCAAAGACAATCCCCACAAGTATGGCCTAGGATATAACCCTTTCAAGGGCCGAGCGGGAAAAGCAAAGGGAAGTCCCCCTCCGCACACTCAAGCGGATTTTCCGAAGTGGAGGGGTACAAGCGTCGAGAGCCACTCTAGTCATTAGGAAATCTTTTTCTTTGTTTAAGGGATGTAAACCCCATGATTGTTAGAGATTATCCCCCGGGGCGAGCCCGACCCCCGGGCATCTTAGGGCACATATTCCCTTATTAATTAATAAAGAATGATTCTTTCTATCTGCTTCTCTTCTTTCTACTTTTGACTGGACCCCATAAATAACCCTGTCTAAGTAAACATAAAAAGAAAAAAAAAAGAATAAGAAGCGCTTCCAAATAATCAAACCTTCATCATTACTATCATCATCAAGTTAGTTGATTAGGAGCACATAAAAAACAAAGACTTCACCTAAGCCATGAAAGAAGTCACGCTTCGCCAATACTGTGAACAAAAAACAAATACAAAAAAACACACAACAACAAAAAACAAAGAAAAAGCCCAGAGAAGCCAAAGGCCAAAGAAAAGGGCAAATTACCCGGTAGGAAACCCACTAAGGGGGCTACACAAAAGATAGGGTCAACCCGGTAGGATGCCCGAACAACAATAAAGGGTAACCTAGGCAAAAGTTAGGGTTACAAATAAAGGTCCGCTAGGATTCCTCCAAAATTTTACAAGAGAGAGAACCTAGACAAAAGATAGGGCCAACACACAGTATCCTAGTTCGAAAACCCAAAGGGCGATCTAGGGAAATCAGCTAGCCATTTAAAAAGCAATGAAAATAAAACCTGAGAGCGCAGATACAAAAAAGAAAGAGGAAAATGTTTGCTTAGACAAAGCTTAAACACCCAGGCTTAACCCTAGCCGGCCATTCTTACAAAATCCTCTTATCAATAAAAATCAACCTTCTAAAACACAAACCATTGATTTTTACCCCCTTTTGCTTCTTTTCTCTTGACCCTCACTACAATATTCTAATAATTAATTTGGGAATATGGAGGCGTATAGTCAACAAGAGGATTGAAATCCCTAAAACAAGGAAAAAGGGACACTGCATGACAAAGAGTGCTCTACAAAAAAGAAAAAGAAAAAAAGAAAGAAAGAAACTACTCTTCGGTCATAAAAAGTCCGGTATGGTACAACATGTACAAAAGCACAGATCAGGAGGCACTCGGCGCTACAAAGACACGTTGGTTAAGTCCTTCTGAAATATTAAACAAAGTAAGCATTATAGGACATCAAACATGAAAGCATTTGCATGCATAAAATGTTTTTGAACCAGGTCCTATTCCTTATGCAAAAAAAAAAAAAAAAAAAAAAATCACCCGAAATTCGAGACCGCCGTCTGGGTTTTTCAGACCGCCGTCTCGTTTCGCTGACCAAACGAGACCACCGTCTCGAGAAAGCAGACCGTCGTCTCGACTTAGGCAAAGTCAAGACCGCCGTCTGGGTTATCGAGACCGCCGTCTCGATTTGTTGACCAAACAAGACCGCCGTCTCGACTTCCCAGACGGCGGTCTCGACCTAGAAAAAATCCTATATAATGGGGGCGCGCTTGGGGGGTTTCCTCACAAATCTCTGTAGACCCCTAATTTTGCCCGGCCTCTCAAATAAAAGCTAGGGAAACTTCATACAGTTCACCCGGCTTCATATCAAAGAAAAACCAAGAAGGACCTCCCACAACAGAAGACGGAGTTCACTCATTCACACGGTAAAAGCCAAAAGAGACTTCCTACACAAAGACAAAACTCGCCCGGCATCTTAATGAAGGCCAAGAAGACTTCCTATATGAAGATAAAGCTTCAACGGACACACATCGACATCAATCTACGTCCGAAAAAGGAAAGGAAAGCTTCCCGGGGTCCCGAACACGAAAGCTCGGACAAAACAGGCCGGGACCACGGTCCCAAAGTGGGACGGCCGTCCCAACCGCAATTAAGCGGTTGGGACGCGCGTCCGAATGTGGGACGGCCGTCCCAAACCCGGTTTAAGTGGGACGGCCGTCCCGGCCTTCCTGGGGGTCCCGTTCGTGTAAATTTGCCATTTGGGATGGCCATCCCGGTCCGGACGGCCGTCCCAACCCGGACGGCCGTCCCAAAGTGCGCCGACTGCGAAAAACTATAAATAGGAGGCTCATTTGCCACTTTTTCACACCACGGACACTCCAGAGAGCTCGAAACACTTTAGAGCACTTGTCTACTTCTCTCCTTCTCTCGAATGATCTTTCCGATTGCCTTAAAGAGGTAACAATCGGTTAAGGAATTATATTCCGGCATTCGATTCTTCTTTAAATTTTTAGTGGAGTCGATCTTGTATTGGTGAGGAGAGACTGTGTAGAGAGAGGGGTTGCCAAAACGCATCCTCACGGTTCGAGATTCTCAATATAAAGCTTGCTACGGAGGTTCTTTTCAATTCCCTTCTCTTTTATAGTTTTATTTATTGTTTTATTGTTTTATTTAGCTTTATTATGTCATGTAGAATAGGATCATGTAGATAGCTATTTTAATATCTCTTTTATTGCTTTATTTAACTTTATTCATCATTTTATGCATGCAACATAGAATAAAATCATGTAGATAGCCATTTAATATTATGTAATAAAATAGGGTAATCGCGTAATTTCTCGTAGTCTTTATTTAAATGAATTAATCTGTCATAGGGAACCCGAAAGGGCGTTGTGGGGTGCTAACACCTTCCCCACACGTAACTAACTCCCTTACCCAACTCCGGTTATAATGGCCAAGTGCGGTTTTTCTTAAAATCAACATTTTTTCCTTTTCCAATGTTTATGGTCAAAACATTGGTGGCGACTCCATAAGAACCCCTTTTCGAAAACCTTTTAAAACAATAACGCGAGTCTAAACCATCTTTTCGCGACCGCTCGCATAAACATTTCTAAGACGTCCCCAGGACGTCGGAAAGGGACGGCGGCGACAGATGGCGACTCCACTGGGGAAGCTAGAGAGTTGATCCCATTTAGTGACAGATAAATTCAAACTAAGTAAAGATTTGAAATTACGCCTTTACCCTTCGTATGTTTTCTACTTGTATGGCTTTAATAACTGCTTGTATGATTATTTTCTCGCAAATTGTTTGAAATATAAATTGCACACAAAACCCTTGCACACAACAGTCCCTCTATACCCGGGGCAAGAGTGAATATCTATAAGGAGTGGGTGGCGGATACGATCGGTTAGTTGGCACACGGGGCTACTCGTCGTTGTCGGAAAACCACCAACTCAAGGTGATAACTCTCTTCTTTTGGTCTAAGGGTGTCGCCACGGAGTTCAGTGCATGACCCGAGGATCGAGAAATTGAGAGGTCCCTATAATGGGGGCACCTTGGGGACCTTTGGCCTGGTGAGAACAGTTAGAACCACCTAAACCAAGCACGTTTCTGCAGGAAAATCCTACCTCGTGATTAAATAAGCGTGGCTCTGCTCGTGGATGTATGAATTGTGTGTGCATACGTTTGCTGCATTTGTATTGATGCATTAGCATAGGATAATCATACAACAAAAAAAAAATGAAAAAACCTAAAAATCATAAAAATATATAATCAAATTAAAGTCATAAAAATACCTGATAAAAAAATTTTTTTCTTGACAAAGTCGTATCATTCATACCATATCATTCAATAAGTGGTAAAACCAAGAGAGAGAACCAATGCATTAAGAAAGGTATGCATAAACATCATCATAATAAAATCTCTCATACATAAACACATTCATCCTAGGACATATCTATTCCACACTAATCATTTAAAATAAAAGTTATAATAAGAATCATTAAAATCATTTAGAAGGTGGCTGGTCTTCCGCCCGTCCTCACTCGTGCTCAAAAAGCCAAGAAGATGGAACAGCTAGAAGAACAAAACCGAAAGTTCACCGCTGAGCTTACTACGCTGAAAGAACAAATGGCTCAAATGTTAGAAATGATGCATCAACAGAATCTTCATCGAGAGGGTCCTCAGAATGGACAAGCCTCTCACCAGGAAGAAGAAGAGGAACCTCAAAATGAGCACGATCAATCTGATACAAGGGCAGTGCATATTCATGCACCAGAAGTATCAAAACAACAGCTGACTGCCCTTGAAGAGCGATTGAGAGCCATGGAGGGGCATAATTTTGATGTTAAAGAGGCGGCTGATATGTGCCTCGTCAAAAACATCCAATTCCCTAACAAGTTCAAAACTCCGGACTTCCCGAAATACATAGGGTTAACTTGTCCCAAAAACCATCTTACAATGTACTGCCGTAAGATGGCTGCATATGCTGATAATGAGAAACTCCTGATCCATTGCTTTCAGGAGAGTTTAGCTGAATCGGCCTTAAACTGGTATATGCAACTAGAAGGGGGCCAAATCCAAACACTGGAGACACCTGGCGAGATGCCTTTCTTCGTCGATATAAATACAATATAGATCCGACCCCTGAAAGAGCAGATCTACAACTATTAAGCAAGAAAGATGATGAATCCTTCAAAGCATATGCCCAAAGATGGAGGGAATTGGCAGCACAAGTGGAACCTCCTTTATCCGACAAAGAGACTACATCCCTGTTCATCAATTCTTTGACGGGTCCTTATTATGACAAAATGATAGGGAACACATCAACACTCTTCGCAGATGTAGTCATTATAGGAGAAAGAGTAGAGCAAGGTCTGAAGAGCGGAAGGATTGCACAGCAGAACTCCTCCAACTCCTCTACTCCATTCATTAAAAAGAGCCTCGGGAAAAAGAAAGAAGGAACCGTAAATGCAATCAACTTGGCCATTCCTTCTTCCTCCTCTCAGCAAACTAAGTCACGTAGACCAGAAAGGAAGTTCACCCCAATACCCACTTCTTATACAAGCTTGCTGTTAAAATTACTAGACGCCAAGCTCCTCGTACGCATCCCTCCCAAGAAGATGGAGCCACCATATCCAGAATGGTATAAGCTTAATGAAAAATGCAACTATCATTCGGACGCTCCAGGACATTCTACAGATAACTGCATAACCTTAAAGCATAAGGTCCAAGATTTAATAGATGCGGGATGGATCACCTTTGACGCATCTACTCCAAAGGTGGACGACCAGCCCTTATCAAAGCCCGAATAAAAGACGGGATAAGGGAGACCAGCAGATTAGGGCTCATCATTTTTATCATCTTTTGCAATAAAAAATATAGAAAAAGTATATATCGAAAAAACTTCCGATGTATTTCTCGCCCATGATCACGAGATTTTTGGTTAATAAGGGCTTCGTAAATATTTTGTTTCTATCAATACAATGAGGCATTTTTCATATTATTCATATGCTTTTCATTCTTTTCTCTCTCACCCCAAGATAATTAAAATCTAGACCTAAATAAAGACCATATAAACAGTCGTGTCTGTGATTGAAAACTCCCTGGAAGATCTGAAAGCTAAAGGCGAATGGATTGAATCAGACAGTGAGGAGGGGACCATTTCCTCGGACATGCAAAGACTGCTAGAAAAAGAAGCTCAATTGATACAGCCCCATCAGAAAAAAAAACTAAGGCCTTCAATTTGGGACAAGGAGACAATAAGGAAGAAGTACGTGTCGATACCCAAATTGATAATGTCAGGAAAGGAGCAATAACACCTTTGCCCTTACACATCGGATAAAGTTGTACCGTGGATATACGTACAAGAATCATCTGTCAATGAAGATATTTCTAATATAGCCCAGACCAGGGTTTAGAAAGGATGCTCAAAGAATAAGAGAGCCACCAGATTTTAAGGAAAATCCTTTAAAGTACGACCCTATAAAAGATCAAGTTGTACAAAGAAAAGAGAAGTCTCCCCTCCATACCTAAAAAGACGATCTTCCGGAAAAAAGGGATGTTAGCATCAAGGGTAGCATTAATCATTAAATACCCTTCTTCTGATTCTAAGGGATGTAAACCCAATGACTATTAGAGATCACTCCTCGGGCGTGCCCGATCCCAGAGCATCTTTAGGGCACGCATTTCCTCGAAATTATAAAAGAATGCTATTCTTACTATCTCGCTTCTTTTCTGCTAAACATGTCTATACCCCATTAAATAACCCTGTTTAGACAAACGTTTTGTTCCAAAATGCGTCAAAATAATCAAAACGCCATATGAAGCCAAAGTTAACATGATTGATTAGCTAGAGACACGAATAAGAAAATCGTGTTTCGACAATGTTTGAGAAAAGAAATTATTATTAAAAGAAGCCCGTCAAGGTCAAAGGCCAAGACAAAAAGATAAAAGGGCAAAATCCTAAGCAGACTAGGAATGTTAATCAGTCATAAAGTAATCAGCTGAAGACGCTACCTCATTAAAACAAAACGTTTGTTTGAACTAGCCTAAACACAGACCAACCTTGGCTAGCCATTCTTACAGAAACCTTTATTACAAAAATATCCCTCTAAAACACAAGCTTTTGCAATAAATCCCTTTCTTTCTATTCTCTTGACCCTTCATCATAAAGCATTCAAGTAATTGACTGGGAAATGTGGAAATATGGTGATCAATAGGAAGAGGGGCATTGACATGACAATTGCTCTACATTCAAAAGGATTACTCTTCGGTCATAGCAAATGTCCAAGACGGCAAATCGGTACAGCTAATCATGTTGACAAAAGCACATAATGATGGAAGTAAACTTAACAGAAGCTGAATGGGGGTTCAAAGCCGATATAACCAGTTAAACCTTATGGAAGAAAAATGGCTGAATGTTATATGTCGTGAGCAAGCCTATCAAAGGAAAATAAAAAAGGCTTACGAAAAAAGGTCAACCCTCACATTTACCATAAGAAGGATTTAATGGTAAATAAACTACTTCCAGCCTAGAAGAACAAAATTGGAAAATGGGCATTGAACTATGAAGGACCCCTTGGGGTCAAATGAGCTTTCTCGGAAGGGGCTCTTATCCTCATCAATATGGATGGAAAAGAACTTCGACACCTAATCAACTCCGGTACGGTGAAGTATTATGCTTGAAGACATTGCTCAAGACCCGGCAGGAATGAAAATCCGCAAAGGACATTCCTGGGCAAAAGATAGGGTCCATATTCCTCGCTAGGATACGTCCTAGGCAAAAAGAAGAGGTAGAACAAAAAAAAGTAAATAAGAGAAACTAAGAGCAATGGTTACGTTAGTCGAAAACCGAAAAGGCGGCTAAAGTAACATTCTTCCGTAAGCAAGCGACTGCATGGTCTTCACTCCGAGCTCGGGCATCTCAACTGAAGCAATTAGGAGAACCAGGGGCCGATATCATAGACATGATCTGTTTAAGCCTATACGAGTATAGCCAACCCTGACCATCCATTCTTCTAAATACCTTTTGAAATCCTTCTATAAAAGAAATAAACTCTTGCTCATTTATCAATAAAATTCCCTTTTATTTCCTTTCTCTTGACCAAATGTTATGGAAATGCCTCTTTATTGATAAATCATAAGTATGCGCAAAGACTTTTAATCAAAGATCAAACATGCATCTAAAAAAGGGAAGCATAACAAAAAAAGAAAATAATAAAGGCCTGCTAGTATATTCTTAGGTAAAAACTAGGGTAGCCTGCTAGATCGGAAACCCCGAAAGAACGATCTAGGCAAAAGATAAGGCAACAACCCCCTAAGATATTCTAGGCAAAAATTAAGGCAGCCCGCTAGATCGAAAACCTGTAAAAGGCGGTCTAGGCAAAAGATAGGGCTAAAACCAAGAGATGGATAAAAGAAGAGCCCAGCATCACGATCATAGAAAAGAAGCCCACCGGCATATTCATAAGAAGCCAACGGAAGAAGGCCAGTTACTTTCTAAACGCATAAAAAAATAAACAAACATTAGATTGCATCTAAGACATCCACACACAAAGTAGTTGCATAATACGACTTTGTCAAAATCAAGAAAAATAATTTTCTTCAAACAAAAATATTAAACATGCATATAAGGAGGTTAGTCTCCGCACTTGTGATTGAAAACAGAAGCGCCGAAATCCAGCCTCCATATGAAAATCAAAATCGCGAAAACGAAATCAAAACCATTTCAACGAACATAAGGAACTGCAAAGAAACTAGTTCCAACCATCAACCTTCTACAATAATAAAAGAAGAAAGAAGAAAGGCTAACGGAAAGGCTTGACCATACCCAAGCAACGGATCCTTGCCTACTCCAGAGGCAAGACAAAAAGATTACCTCGCGACTAAGCTTCATCACCACATGAGTCATCAAGCACACTCACGCAAGAGTCTCCATTTCATTCCCCAAAGAAGAACAAGGACTACACAAGAGTCCATCGAAAGAAAGCACAAAATCAAAACATCCCAATCACTAGGGGGCAACAAAAAGAAAGAAAATAAAAGCCTTTCATCCTCCAACAAAGGCCACTACATGAAAAAGCCGAAAGAAAATCCCCAGGAAGAGCACATCAAGAAAAATCTATAAAAGAAAATAAGAAATTTCCATCCCTAGGAGACCAATAAAATTCCTCGAGGATCATTCCATCTAACGTGCATAAAAGGCACACATACGAACCCATTCCCCGCAGAAATAAAAGCATAGACAAAAGCCAGTTCAAGCAATAAGGAGTCAAAAACTCCATTTTCCCTCTAAGGGGGCAATTCAAAAGAGATCCCGATCGAGCAATCAAATTCTCAAAAGAAAAATTTCACCTAGGTGAGCTTACAACAGAACTACTCGTTTGCTCAAAATAAGCAAAGAGCTAATATCCCGAGAAATGGGAAATCAACCTATGCGAGAGGTAATGCAAGCCCAAAAGCATAAAAGTCTTCACCATCGTCGAAGCAATTGCCTAATCAAGAGGCACAATCAAAGTCCCCAATAAATTCCCGCCCAAAAGGCAACCAACGAAGAATCCGGTAAAACCGGATAACTAAAATAGAAAAGTCAAAAAGAAAGAAAATCAATCATTCCTCATGGAATAGGCGCATGATCGGAGACAATAAGTCGCCGTAAACCGGTGGGGGTACGTACTCACCTAAGCCTTGCAAAACGGGGCTTACCAAAAACTTCATACCGGTGAGGGTACGTACTCACCTAAGCCTTGCAGAACTGGGCTTACCAAAAACTTCATACCGGGTGGGGGTACGTACTCACCTAAGCCTTGCAAAACGGGGCTTACCAAAAACTTCATACCGGGTGAGGGTACGTACTCACCTAAGCCTTGCAAAACGGGGCTTACCAAAAACTTCATACCGGGTGAGGGTACGTACTCACCTAAGCCTTGCAAAACGGGGCTTACCAAAAGCTTCACACCGGTGGGGGTACGTACTCACCTAAGCCTTGCGAACGGGGCTTACCAAAAACTTCATACCGGTGGGGGTACATACTCACCTAAGCCTTGCAAAACGGGGCTTACCAAAAACTTCATACCGGGTGAGGGTACGTACTCACCTAAGCCTTGCAAAACGGGGCTTACCAAAAACTTCATACCGGGTGAGGGTACGTACTCACCTAAGCCTTGCAGAACGGGGCTTACCAAAAACTTCATACCGGGTGGGGGTACGTACTCACCTAAGCCTTGCAAAACGGGGCTTACCAAAAACTTCATACCGGGTGGGGGTACGTACTCACCTAAGCCTTGCAAAACGGGGCTTACCAAAAACTTCATACCGGTGAGGGTACGTACTCACCTAAGCCTTGCAAAACGGGGCTTACCAAAAACTTCATACCGGGTGGGGGTACGTACTCACCTAAGCCTTGCAAAACGGGGCTTACCAAAAACTTCATACCGGGTGGGGGTACGTACTCACCTAAGCCTTGCAAAACGGGGCTTACCAAAAACTTCATACCGGGTGGGGGTACGTACTCACCTAAGCCTTGCAAAACGGGGCTTACCAAAAACTTCATACCGGGTGGGGGTACGTACTCACCTAAGCCTTGCAAAACGGGGCTTACCAAAAACTTCATACCGGGTGGGGGTACGTACTCACCTAAGCCTTGCAAAACGGGGCTTACCAAAAGCTTCACACCGGGTGGGGGTACGTACTCACCTAAGCCTTGCGTAACTGGGCTTACCAAAAACTTCATACCGGGTGAGGGTACGTACTCACCTAAGCCTTGCGAGAACTGGGCTTACCAAAAACTTCATACCGGGTGGGGGTACATACTCACCTAAGCCTTGCGTAACTGGGCTTACCAAAAACTTCATACCGAGTGGGGGTACATACTCACCTAAGCCTTGCAGAACGGGGCTTACCAAAAACTTCATACCGGGTGGGGGTACGTACTCACCTAAGCCTTGCAAAACGGGGCTTACACAAAAAAACTTCATACCGGGTGGGGGTACGTACTCACCTAAGCCTTGTAGAACGGGGCTTACACAAAAAAAACTTCATACCGGGTGGGGGTACGTACTCACCTAAGCCTTGCAAAACGGGGCTTACAAAAAACTGCATACCGGGTGGGGGTACATACTCACCTAAGCCTTGCAGAACGGGGCTTACCAAAAACTTCATACCGGGTGGGGGTACGTACTCACCTAAGCCTTGCAAAACGGGGCTTACCAAAAACTTCATACCGGGTGGGGGTACGTACTCACCTAAGCCTTGCAAAACGGGGCTTACCAAAAAACTTCATACCGGGTGGGGGTACATACTCACCTAAGCCTTGCAAAACGGGGCTTACCAAAAACTTCATACCGGGTGGGGGTACATACTCACCTAAGCCTTGCAAAACGGGGCTTACAAAAAACATATACCGGGTGGGGGTACATACTCACCTAAGCCTTGCAGAACGGGGCTTACAAAAAACTTCATACCGGGTGGGGGTACGTACTCACCTAAGCCTTGCAAAACGGGGCTTACAAAAAACTTCATACCGGGTGGGGGTACGTACTCACCTAAGCCTTACAAAACGGGGCTTACAAAAAACTTCATACCGGGTGGGGGTACGTACTCACCTAAGCCTTGCAAAACGGGGCTTACAAAAAACTTCATACCGGGTGGGGGTACATACTCACCTAAGCCTTACAAAACGGGGCTTACAAAAAACTTCATACCGGGTGGGGGTACGTACTCACCTAAGCCTTGCAGAACGGGGCTTACAAAAAACTTCATACCGGGTGGGGTACATACTCACCTAAGCCTTGCGTAACGGGCCTTACCAAAAACTTCATACCGGTGGGGGTACGTACTCACCTAAGCCTTGCAGAACCGGGCTTACAAAAACTTCATACCGGGTGGGGGTACGTACTCACCTAAGCCTTGCAGAACGGGGCTTACCAAAAACTTCATACCGGGTGGGGGTACGTACTCACCTAAGCCTTGCAAAACGGGGCTTACAAAAAAAAAAAAAAAACTTCACACCGGGTGGGGGTACGTACTCACCTAAGCCTTGCAAAACGGGGCTTACCAAAAACTTCATACCGGGTGGGGGTACGTACTCACCTAAGCCTTGCAGAACGGGGCTTACCAAAAACTTCATACCGGGTGGGGGTACGTACTCACCTAAGCCTTGCAAAACGGGGCTTACAAAAAAAAAAACTTCACACCGGGTGGGGGTACGTACTCACCTAAGCCTTGCAGAACGGGGCTTACCAAAAACTTCATACCGGGTGGGGTACATACTCACCTAAGCCTTGCAGAACGGGGCTTACAAAAAACTTCATACCGGGTGAGGGTACATACTCACCTAAGCCTTGCAGAACGGGGCTTACAAAAAACTTCATACCTAGTGGGGGTAAGTACCCACAAAAGTCTAGTCAAATACAGACTTAAACCAGATAGGGGTTAGTACCTATCAAGATATTTATCATCCGGAGGATCAGCAAGGAGCAGTATCCGAAGGATAGCCGGGCAAAAGGGTTAACTCCTTCCCCTACCAACTAATTATGTCGGCATGTTAAAGCCAACGAATTAGTTAGGCAGGTGAAGGGGGGGCAGCTGTAGACCCCTAATTTTGCCCGGCCTCTCAAATAAAAGCTAGGGAAACTTCATACAGTTCACCGGCTTCATATCAAAGAAAAACCAAGAAGGACCTCCCACAACGAAGACTGAGTTCACTCATTCACACGGTAAAAGCCAAAAGAGACTTCCTACACAAAGACAAAACTCGCCCGGCATCTTAATGAAGGCCAAGAAGACTTCCTATATGAAGATAAAGCTTCAACGGACACACATCGACATCAATCTACGTCCGAAAAAGGAAAGGAAAGCTTCCCGGGTCCCGAACACGAAAACCGGACAAAACAGTGCCGGGACCACGGTCCCAAAGTGGGACGGCCGTCCCAACCGCAATTGCAGGTTGGGACGCGCGTCCCGAATGTGGGACGGCCGTCCCAAACCCGGCTTAAGTGGGACGGCCGTCCCGGCCTTCCTGGGGGTCCCGTTCGTGTAAATTTGCCATTTGGGACGGCCATCCCAGTCCGGACGGCCGTCCCAACCCGGACGGCCGTCCCAAAGTGCGCCAGCTGCGAAAAACTATAAATAGGAGGCTCATTTGCCACTTTTTCACACCACGGACACTCCGAGAGCTCTCGAAACACTTTAGAGCACTTGTCTACTTCTCTCCTTCTCTCGAATGATCTTTCCGATTGCCTTAAAGAGGTAACAATCGGTTAAGGAATTATATTCCGGCATTCGATTCTTCTTTAAATTTTTAGTGGAGTCGATCTTGTATTGGTGAGGAGAGACGTGTAGAGAGAGGGGTTGCCAAAACGCATCCTCACGGTTCGAGATTCTCAATATAAAGCTTGCTACGGAGGTTCTTTTCAATTCCCTTCTCTTTTATAGTTTTATTTATTGTTTTATTGTTTTATTTAGCTTTATTATGTCATGTAGAATAGGATCATGTAGATAGCTATTTTAATATCTCTTTTATTGCTTTATTTAACTTTATTCATCATTTTATGCATGCAACATAGAATAAAATCATGTAGATAGCCATTTAATATTATGTAATAAAATAGGGTAATCGCGTAATTTCTCGTAGTCTTTATTTAAATGAATTAATCTGTCATAGGGAACCCGAAAGGGGCGTTGTGGGGTGCTAACACCTTCCCCACACGTAACTAACTCCCTTACCCAACTCTGGTTATAATGGCCAAGTGCGGTTTTTCTTAAAATCAACATTTTTTCCTTTTCCAATGTTTATGGTCAAAACATTGGTGGCGACTCCATAAGAACCCCTTTTCGAAAACCTTTTAAAACAATAACGCGAGTCTAAACCATCTTTTCGCGACCGCTCGCATAAACGTTTCTAAGACGTCCCCAGGACGTCGGAAAGGGACGGCGGCGACAATCTCCAAGCCTCCAAAGCCTCCAACACTCATATTTTGCTCTCCCAAGCCTTCCCTGCTCAAGATGTTCGGAAGAAGTGCCTCCAGGAAGCGAAGGGCCACCGCTGGGGCTAGCAGCTCGGCACCACCGCCACCCCCAGACCCTTCTCAACTTCAACCACAACACCAGGCCCGCCTGGACAACCTTAGAAATTACCAGTGGCACTCCCTGCTGACACTGGACTTCAGCATCTTGGCTGAGTTCGGATGGGAGGAGGACGTCCGAGCACACATTGATAACATCGGGTGGGGTTTTTCGCTACGGCCTCCACTGTTCATGTGTACCCACAAGGCGGTACTCGAGTTTCGGCCTCGGTCTCCCTCATTGAGATCCCCTCTATGGCCTCAGGCATGCAGCCCACCAAGATGGTCAACTACTTTATGGGTGGGCAATACCACACTACCACTTTGGAGGAATTCAATGTTTCCATTGGATTCATCTGGCCCGAGGCGGCGTTAACTCGGGAGTACCGTGAGGCCATTTGCTCTAGGCCCACCAACCTCACCGCTGCTGAAATGTGGCATGAGCTCACTGGGGCCACCACATTGCCTTCATTTATGAGGGGATCCGCACTCCCCCACCACTTCGCATCCGCCACAAGCCGCCGGGTGGCACCATCCATGCCGGGAAAGAGAGTCGGGGAAGATATCCCTCCCCGACCTCTTTGCCCTCTTTTGCATGCACCGGAGACGGCGCCGCAATCCCGGGTACTTCCTCCCGAGGGCCCCGAAAGACTTTGGGAGTAGATCCACAGGGGCCATCCTTGTGGCTCCCCTCATCACCCCGCTAGCAGAGAGAATGGGGTGCCCCGGCGGGAAGAGTTGGCCTCGCAATCTGCGACCCGAGCCCATCAACGGGCCAATGTCTGGTCGGCATGGGGATGCCGATACGCCGGGGAAGCCGGTCCGCCCCGCATCCCACCCTGGACTTTGAGCTGGACCTCCGAGGAATAGTGGCGATGCGGGATGCGCCCACATCTCCCGGCTCCCGGCAGCAGCGGCAACAGCAGACAGCAGGCGGCAACCACCACCATACACGGAGGACTTTGCCGGCCTCCACCAACACATGGACGACTCGAGCCGGCAGCTCGGCCAAATGGCGATATGGCAAGAGCAACAGACCCAGTGGCGGCAGGACCAAGATGTTCGCCAACAGACCCTTCAAGAGGGCCAAAACGAGATCTGCCAAGAGCAGCAGAGGATGCGGCAGGAGTGGGCGGCGTTCCAGGAGGATTACAACAACGAACTCCAGGAACAAATCGACTTCCGCTACCACATGTATAAACATTTCCCCCACCGCACTCCTTCTGATGATGATGACTCTTAGGGACTGTACTGGTTGAAAAATCGCTGTAGTAAAATTTCCTATAAATAAAATTTCATTTCCCGCATTCTTTTGCCTTCTTTTGCAAAAAGCCAGCGTAACAAAAAGAAGCTTAAAAAAAAGAAGAAAAAGGCACACGCTCAATAAAAAGCCATAATCCAAAATCGCGAGAAAAAAGAGATAAAACCGCGAGAAAAAGGCAGGATTAAAAGCCATCACCTCAACCAATAAAAATCGACTACCAAAAGTCAAACAAAAAAGGAGAAAAGAAGAAAACCCGACCAACCAGCAAGAGTCGGATAAACACCGCAAAAGTCAAAAGGAGAAAAACAAAGAAATCCCCAGCAACCAACAAAGCTGGATGAACAACCAAAAATCCCCGGCGCAGCCCGGATGAACATTCAAGAAATCCCAAAACAACTACAAAACATAGAAATCACTCTCCAGGAAAATGGCGCATGGGCCACCTGAACTGTAAGCCGCCACTACCACCCTGATGGGAAGTTCATACCCATCCGGTCCCACACAACGGACCGTACCAGCCTGATGGGGGGTTCATACCCATCCAGTCCCACACAACGGACTGCAACTACCAGCCTGATGACGGGTTCATACCCATCCAGTCCCACACAACGTGTTGAACATTCAAGGACTTGATGTTGCAAATAATGATCATGAAGAATGTTGATTTTGATGATGATCCAAGAGCTTAAAGACTTAGAGTATTGAAGATTGAAGATTGATGATTTCTGTATTGTAATAACTCTGTTTTAGCTTGATTGAGTCTGTAATTTTAGAGTCTAAGATAGCCGGTACATAGTCCGTAACTTAGAAGCTTCAAAATGCTCAAATTTATCATGCAGGCTCGGCTTTAATCGATTAAATAGGTATATAATCGATTAAAACGATTGAGAAAACCATTTTACTGTCTAAAACTCACTATTTTAATCGATTAAACAGACAAAATAATCGATTATTCCGTACGATTCCGTACGAGATAATTGATTATTTCACCAAATAATCGATTAAACCGAGAGGATTGGGTTCGACGTATTTGGCTCTGTTTTAATCGATTATTACTCCAAATAATCGATTATTTCGATCTGTTTCTAATTTTAAACATCAAACAAACCCTATTTTTGAAAATCCAATTACCAAGAACCCTAGTTTCGAAATCCCCAATTCCTAAACCCTAATTTCCCTACTTAAACTCTGCTTTGGCACTCGAGAAAAAAAGAACAACCTTTTCCATACAAAAGTTAAGTGCTTGTGAGTGCCGGAGAAGCTGTTTGTTGCAAGGAAAAGGGGCTTTCGAACCTGGTGTGGGCTAGAAGCGATAAGAATCACTAAGTGGAGTTCTTAGTGGATTGTGTCTTGTCCGTCTCTCGGGGAAAGTTGTTCTTCATCTCTTGGGGCTTTCCGAACCTGGTGTGGGCTAGAAGCGATAAGAATCACTAAGTGGAGTTCTTAGTGGATTGTGTGTTGTGCCGTCTCTGGGGAAAGCTGTTCATCATCTCTTGTGGATTTCAAGAGAGGTGTTTTCTGATCTTTATTTGTTCATTTGTAATCTGTTTGTAACAATTTGTTCTTAGTGACAGCGTTAATCCTCTTTTGAGTGATTAGCAACTGGACGTAGGGTCTTTTGATCCGAACCAGTATAAACCTACTGTGTAATCTTCTCTATTTACATTTACGCAGTTTTTAATCGGTAAAATTTGGGAAAAATTTTGAAAACTTAATTTTTATTAAGAAACCAATTCACCCCCCCCTCTTGGTTTTTGTCCGACCACGCGAACATTCCGTTGCGCGATTCTAACAAGTGGTATCAGAGCTTGCTTTGATAGTCATTCAAATTTTCGAAAATGGCCGGACAAAATCAAACTTTTGCCGAAGGTGCATCTATCAACAGACCCCCACTTTTTGCGGGTCAAAATTATCCTTTTTGGAAGGTACGTATGCAAATATTTTTAGAGTCTGTTGATAGAGGCGTTTGGGACGCAATTTTAAACGGTCCATTTGTTCCTAAAATTACTGAGAACGGTGTTGACGTTCCTAAACCTTTTTCTAGATGGTCTGTAGAAGAAAGTCGAAAAGCACAATTTGATGTTAGGGCTAGAAATATTATTTCATTTTCTCTAACCCTTGATGAGTTCTACAGAATTTCTATTTGTAAAAGTGCACAGGAAATGTGGGAAATGCTTAGAGTGACCCACGAAGGAACTGACGACGTCAAAAGAGCGCGTAAAAACTCTCTAATCCAAGAATACGAGATGTTCCGGACGCAACCCGGCGAAACGATTTTCGACGTTCAAAAGCGTTTCGCTCATATTGTGAATCATCTCACCGGATTAGGTAAAGTATTTGACATTGATGAATTAAATGTTAAAATTTTGAAATCTTTGGATAGGAAATGGCAACCTAAGGTGACGGCCATCTCGGAGTCACAAAATCTTGCCACTATGTCTATGGCGGCGTTATTTGGAAAGCTTAGAGAGCATGAACTTGACCTTGGAAGACTAAATGAGGAAGAGGGTCAATACCAAAAGAAGAATCTAGCTTTCAAGACCGAGATTTCAAAAGGTAAAAATAAGAAAGAAGAAGAAGAAGACTCCGAAAATGATGAAGAAGAGATGAGTCTTTTTATAAAGAAGTTCACCAAATTGATGAAAGCAAAAGGAAGACATCCTTTCAAAGGTATGGGAAAGGTAAAAGAAAATTCTTCCGTTAATATAAAATGCTATGGTTGTGGTGAAGCAGGCCATATGAAGACCGAATGCCCAAACAAGAAAAATGATGAACACAAGGGCAAAAAGCAATTCAAGAAGAAAGCATATATTGCTTGGGATGACAGTGATTCAAATTCAGAATCAAGCGACTCGGAAATAGAAGCAAACATTTGCTTAATGGCAAATGACAACATTTCTTCGAATTTTGAGGTTAGTGATTCCGATTCATCCTCTAGTGAAGAAAATAACCATGATGAATTGCAAAATGCTTATAATGAGTTATTTAATGCATTTATGAATATGAAAAACGAATTTAAAGTTGTAAAGAAGAATCTAAGAAGATCCGAAAAGGAAAATGAGTCCTTAAAATTGAAAATTGCATGTTTAGAAGAAAAGGAGGTAGCTAATACGAAAATTGTATGCTTAGATGAGAATAAGGACTTAGCTTGTGCAAATTGTAAAGAGCATGAATATGACATAGATATTCTTAACCATTTGCTTGACAAAGCCGAAAAAGAAATTAATGATCTTAAGAAGCATAAAATGGTAATTGCTCAAAATAATGTAAATCAAAGAGTTCCTTTGAAAAAGAGTAAAACTAAAAAGAAAAGAGTATGGGTAGAAAAAAGAACTAGAGCATGTCATGTTAATAATGTATCTTGTTCTAAAACTACTTCAAATGCATGCTTCTATTGTATGAAACAAGGTCACACTTCAAATAGGTGTAAAATTAAACATTTTGGTGTTCCTAAAGGAAAATATATTTGGGTTCCTATAGTTAAATGAATTGTTTGTCTCTTGTATTTATTCAAAGAAAATTGATCATTTAGTATGTTTTGAATAGGATGCTCATTAGGCCTATTATGAAATCTACTCCCTATGAATTGTTTAATGGTAGAAAGCCTAATGTTGCTCATTTGAAAATTTTTGGATGTAAGTGCTTTGTGTTGAATAATGGAAAGGATAACTTACGAAAATTTGACTCTAAAGTTGATGAAGACATTTTCTTAGGTTATTCTCTAACTAGCAAGGCATATAGAGTGTTTAATAGGAGAACTTTAAATATAGAAGAATCTATTCATGTTACCTTTGATGAGATTGTAGACCTTGGGGGAAATCCTCTTGAGTCAAATAAAAGACTTGCAGGTGATGATGAATATATAAGGGAGGCTCTTGATGAACTGTATTTAGAAGATAATGAACCTTCTCAAACTCCTCAATTAGCAAAGGAATGGCAATCACCTAGAGGACTCTTAATGGACAATATCATAGGTGATATCTCAAAAGGGGTAAGAACAAGAAATATGAATAATTTTTGTATGTATGTTGCTTTTGTGTCACAGATAGAACCTAAAAACATTGAGGAAGCACTTAAAGATGATCAATGGTGCATAGCCATGCAAGAAGAACTTAACCAACAATTTGAAAGGAATCAAGTCTGGGAATTAATTCCAAGAGAAGAGTCACATCAAGTCATTGGAACTAAATGGGTATTTAGAAATAAGCTTGATGAAGATGGTAATATAACAAAGAATAAAGCCAGACTTGTTGCAAAAGGCTATTGTCAGGAGGAAGGTATAGATTATGATGAAACTTATGCTCCTGTTGCCAGGTTAGAGGCTATACGCCTACTTCTTGCCTATGCATCTATGATGAAATTTAAATTATATCAAATGGATGTTAAAAGTGCATTTTTAAATGGTTTTATCAAAGAAGAAGTATATGTAGAGCAACCCCCTGGATTTGAAGATTTTAATAATCCTAATCATATTTACAAATTAAAGAAAGCATTATATGGGTTAAAACAAGCTCCTAGATCTTAGTATGAAAGATTAAGTAGTTTCCTAACTGCAAATGATTTTTCAAGAGGAAGAATTGATTCTACACTGTTTATTAAGAAAGTTAAAGAACATATCTTATTGGTCCAGGTATATGTTGATGATATTATTTTTGGATCAACTGATAATTCGCTGTGTGTAGAATTTGCTAAGATTATGCAGGGAGAGTTTGAAATGTCTATGATGGGAGAATTGACATTCTTCCTTGGACTTCAAATCAAGCAACTTAAAGATGGCACTTTCATCTCTCAAACTAAATACTGCAAGGAGATTCTCAAAAAGTTTGGTATGGACACCTCAAAGGAAGCTAACACACCCATGGGAACTTCATGCTATTTAGACAAGGATGAATCAGGTTTGGAAGTTAATCAAACTATGTATAGAGGTATGATAGGATCACTATTATACTTAACTGCTAGTAGACCTGATATTATGCATTTTGTCTGTGTGTGTGCTAGATTTCAGGCTTGTCCTAAAGAATCTCACCTAATTGCAGTAAAACATATTTTAAAATACTTAAAAGGAACTACTGGTTTTGGTTTGTGGTATCCGTCTGATGCTTGTATTAGTTTAATAGGATATTCTGATGCTGATTATGGTGGATGTAAAATTGATAGGAAAAGCACTAGTGGGACATGTCATTTGTTAGGTTCATCCTTAATATCTTGGCATTCTAAGAAACAAGCATGTGTAGCTTTATCTACCACTGAAGCTGAATATATTGCAGCTGGTAGTTGTTGTGCTCAAATTCTGTGGATGAAACAACAATTAGAGGATTATAGCATATATTTAAATGACATTCCCTTGATGTGTGATAATAGGAGTGCAATTAACTTAACTAAGAATCCAGTAATGCACTCTAGGACTAAACATATAGAAATAAGACATCACTTTTTAAGAGATCATATCAGCAAAGGAAACTGCAAAATAGAGTATGTAGACACTAAACGTCAATTAGCAGATATATTTACTAAGCCTCTACCCAAGGATAGATTCTATGATCTTAGAAGAGACTTAGGGATATTAGAAATAGCTTAAAATCTGCTTAATTTGACTGTTTCTGGATGATTGTTATGTTAAAATTCGTGGTGTAGCATGTTCATAGGTTATTATGCATATAAATCTCAAAAACTTGATATAGCCTCTGGAATAATCGATTAATTGATGTAATAATCGATTATTTTCCCTCAAAACGTCCAAAACAGGGTATTCTCCTCTGGAATAATCGATTATTTCGTAAAATAATCGATTAAAAGCTTCAGATAATCGATTATTTGCTGGAAATAATCGATTAAATGTGTCTGATACTGGGATAATCGATTATTTTGAATTTTAATCGATTAAAACCGACCAGTTTTGCCTTCTAGCTGTTGCCAACGGATATTTTGACCTATATTCTCTTCTATATGACCGTTGGACATGTTTTTGCTATATATAGAGACCTCTAGTTCACTTCTACTCACTTCTAACTCTTGAAATCAAGCTTTCTTGCAATATATACTCTCTTTGCCTTCTTATAAAGTGTGCCATTTAGAAAATAGATTTAATGCACACTTTAATGATGATGATAGTGAAGAATTTTAAATTCTGTTAAGTATTTTCTTTTGTTATTGTCATGCTATTGTAATGAATGAATGATTCTGAAATAAAATTTGATGTTTTTTCTTTTTATGCCTTGATTGAGGGGGAGCTTTCTCTAACTTATGCATATTTTGAGGGGGAGCTCTTATGATTGATGTTGCAGAGTTCTTTTTGATTATAATCAAAATAGGGGAGAAAAATTTAAAGCCTATGATTCAATTTTAAATTTTATCTGGTATGTTTAATGTGTTTGTTAGTATGACAGATAAAACGAGGTTATTACAAGGGCTTTAAAAAGATAATTTTGATCATCATCAAAAAGGGGAGATTGTTGAACATTCAAGGACTTGATGTTGCAAATAATGATCATGAAGAATGTTGATTTTGATGATGATCCAAGAGCTTAAAGACTTAGAGTATTGAAGATTGAAGATTGATGATTTCGTATTGTAATAACTCTGTTTTAGCTTGATTGAGTCCGTAATTTTAGAGTCTAAGATAGCCGGTACATAGTCCGTAACTTAGAAGCTTCAAAATGCTCAAATTTATCATGCAGGCTCGGCTTTAATCGATTAAATAGGTATATAATCGATTAAAACAGTGAGAAAACCATTTTCTGTCTAAAACTCACTATTTTAATTGATTAAACAGCAAAATAATCGATTATTCCATACAGTTCCGTACAGATAATCGATTATTTCACCAAATAATCGATTAAACCAGAGAGGATTGGGTTCTGACGTATTTGGCTCTGTTTTAATCGATTATTACTCCAAATAATCGATTATTTCAGTCTGTTTCTAATTTTAAACATCAAACAAACCCTATTTTCGAAAATCCAATTACTAAGAACCCTAGTTTCGAAATCCCCAATTCCTAAACCCTAATTTCCCTACTTAAACTCTGCTTTGGCACTCAGAAAAAAAAGAACAACCTTTTCCATACAAAAGTTAAGTGTTGTGAGTGCCAGAGAACTGTTTGTTGCAAGGAAAAGGGGCTTTCTGAACCTGGTGTGGGCTAGAAGCGATAAGAATCACTAAGTGGAGTTCTTAGTGGATTGTGTGCTGTGCCGTCTCTGGGGAAAGCTGTTCTTCATCTCTTGGGGCTTTCTGAACCTGGTGTGGGCTAGAAGCGATAAGAATCACTAAGTGGAGTTCTTAGTGGATTGTGTGTTGTGCCGTCTCCGGGGAAAGTCTGTTCATCATCTCTTGTGGATTTCAAGAGAGGTGTTTTCCGATCTTTATCTCTGTTCATTTGTAATCTGTTTGTAACAATTTGTTCTTAGTGATAGCGTTAATCCTCTTTTGAGTGATTAGCAACTCGGACGTAGGGTCTTTTGATCCGAACCAGTATAAACCTACTTGTGTAATCTTCTCTACTCTTCTCTATTTACATTTACGCAGTTTTTAATCGGTAAAATTTGGGGAAAATTTTGAAAACCTAATTTTTATTAAGAAACCAATTCACCCCCCCTCTTGGTTTTTGTCCGACCACGCGAACATTCCGCTGCGCGATTCTAACACAACGGACTGCAACTACCAGCCTGATGGGGGGTTTATACCCATCAACCGAAGGATCGGCTACGTCAGGAGTAGTATCCGGAGGTTCTACCCCGTGTCAACCAAAGGGATCGGCTACGTCAGGAGTAGTATTCCAGAGGTGCACAAACACAACATCTCCCCAGAGGATCACCTGCCACAAGACGGGACGTCCGAAGGGTAGCCGGGCAAGAGGGTCTACTCCTTTACCTTCCTGTCTACCTGTCTGGCATGACAAGCCAACAGTCGACCAGTCGGATAAAGGGGGGGCAGCTGTAGACCCCAAATCTTGCCCGGCCTCCAAATAAAGTCAGAAAGCTTCCTATTCGAAGACGGCCGAAGCCTAACAAGCCACTAGGAGAGACTATTAGGCTCCCGTACCAGGATAGGAAGGTTTTTTGGCCCGAAAATAAAGTTTCTCGCCCTGAAGGGACGAGACCGCCGTCTGGAAGGACCAGACCGCCGTCTCGTCTCAATGCCAGGACGAGACCGTCGTCTCGATATTCCAGACGACGGTCTCGGTTCCTGCAAAAGTCGAGACGACGTTCTGGGTTTTCCAGACGGCGGTCTCGATTCCTGCCAAGTTGAGATGGCGGTCTGGATTTTCCAAACGGCGGTCTCGACCCATATCCAAGTCGAGACGGCGGTCTGGATTTTCCAGACGGTGGTCTCGACCCTGTCAGCGAAGACGGCGGTCTCGACCTGTCAGGAGCGAAAAACTATAAATAGGGGCGTCATTTCTCCCTTTTTCCAGACCCAGCAGCAAGAGCTCTCCCTTCTCTCTAGAATTTCTCTCTCTAAGAATCCCTCCGAGGCATTTCCGGAGTTTCTGAGTGTCTTTAGGCATACACAGAGTGTTCTACATCTTCTTTAGAATCCCTCCGAGGCATTTCCGGAGTTTCTGAGAGTTTGTAGAGTGAAGGGTTGCCAAAACGCACCCTCTCTTTTAAAGGGAATATATAAAGCTTGCTTTGGAGGTGCATATCCTCACTCTCTATTTTTTACTGCTATTTAAATTACGCAATAGAAGCTAGGGCCATGTAGTCATATATTTAAATTCCGCATAATAAAAAGGGTAAAAGCGCTATTTTCTAGTTTAATTATTTATTCAAATTAGCCAGCCTATCATAGGGAACCCGAAAGGGGCGTCGTAAAGGGACTAATACTCCCTTTACACGTAACTAACTCCCTTACCCAACTCTGGTTCTAATGACCAAAGTTGGTTTTCGAAAACCAACGCCTTTTTAAACCCCTTTTCCGATGTTTATGGTAAAAATATCGGTGGCGACTCCATAGAACCCAACTAAATAAATCCCTGGGTTAGCCCGGTTATCGGACAACTCAGGGATACTTTCGAAAACCTCGCCCCTAGGTTAGCCCGGTTATCGGACAACCTAAAGGCGTTGTAACCACCAATAAAAAACGCGAAAATCAAAGAAGAAGAGTCGAAAAACCATCGCGTCGCTCTGACCGCACACCCCGTTCTCGGGGAGGCAGCGACACCCTAGAATATCAAGGGGACATCTGTGAGCGGCCATCTACCCTCACAGCCAGTGAGATATGGGAAGATCTCACTGGGGCACAAGTTCTGCCAACCCTACTGAAGGGGTCCGCACTTATCCCCGCCCTCCGCATTTGCCACAAGCTACTGGCGGGAACCATCCACAGGCGAAAGGAAAGTCAGGGAAAGGTTACCCACCCTGACCTCTTCGCCCTGCACTGCATGCTCCACAGGCACCGGTGCAATCCCGACTACCTTTTTGTGAAGGCCCTCAAGGACTTCGGCAGTCCTCCTGTAGGAGCCATCCTCATGGGTCCTCTCATCCCCTCCAATCTCCGGCCCGAATACATCAACGGGTCCATGCTCATCAGCATGGGGATGCTCATCCGGCAGGGGACCCAAATGGCCCTTCACCCTACGCTCTCCATAACCCTAGGTCTCCAAGATTTGGTGGCGATGCAGGACATCCCAATGCCCCCGAAATTTCAGCAGCAACAACAAGAACAACAATGGCAACAGCAGCAGCAGTACAGGGACGACTTCGCTGGCATAAACCGCAATATATACGATATCCGCTAGCAGTTGGACCAGATGTCCCTAAGACAAGATGTCTTCGAGACACGGATGGAGACCTTCGGCCAAATGTAGGAGGGGATGAGACAAGACCTAGCACTGATCCGGCAAGACCAGCTCAACTCAATCCGGAGCCAGGAGGAATTTCAAAGGCATATGTATCGGCAGTTTCCCCCTCTTGGATCGTCTCCCGGCTCAAGTCCACCACAGTCTTAGGGGCATTATCGAAAAAATCATTGTACAAAAATTTTATCATAATATGAATAAATTTTTAGTAAATCTGTTTGCCTTTACTCTCTCTTTTCGAAAAAGTCAGCGTAACAAAAGAAACTAAAGAATAAAAAGACTTACGCTTAGTCCCAAAAAAGCCAAAATCCAAAGTCGCGACAAAAAAGATGAACCGCGGAAAAAGGCAGGATTAAATCCAAAACGTTAGCCAAGGCAAACTAGCAAGACGAACTAATTAACCAAAAATCCCCGACAACCAACAAAGTCGGACGGCAAATAGCAAAAGAACAAAACAAAACATTTTCAGCAACTAACAAGTTGGACGACTATTAGAAAAGTCGTAAATCACAAGAGCCCCGGCACACCGGAGGACTCTACTAGGAGAAAACGCTCCGGTGCATGATTAGAATCAGTAAGCCGCCACCACAGCCAAAGGGTCAGCTACCGTATCAAAGGAGCATCCTGAGGCACCTAACCTGATGAGGGTTCGTACTCATCAACCAAGGGGTCAGCTACCGCATCAAAGGAGCATCCTAAGGTTTCTCACTCGGTGCACGGGCTAGAATAATAAGTCGCCACCGCATCCAAGGATCAGCCCTGTTACAAAAGGGTATCAAGAAGATACAACTCACCACCACCTAAGGGGTCAGCTACCGCATCAAAGGAGCATCCTGAAGCCTCACCAAAATATCGTCCGATGAGTCAGCCTCCGTAGCAAGGAAGCATCCTGAAGATAGTACCAAACTACATTCATCATCTCGAGGGTCAGCTACCGCATCGAAGGAGCATCCAGAGGATAGTCGGACAAGAGGGTTAACTCCTTTACCCGCCAATCGACCTAATGGCACGAAAACCCATAGTCAATTGGTCGAGTAAAGGGGTGGTAGCTGTAGACCCCAAATCTTGTCCGATCTCAAAATAAAGAGTGAAAGACCTCCAATTCGAAGATGGGAAAGTCCTAAAAGGTCCCTAGGATAGACTAATAGGCCCCATATTAGAGTAGGAAGGTTTTTTGTACAGAAAAAATAAGAATTTCCACCTGAAAGGTCGAGACCGTCGTCTCGCCATCAGCAAAGGGCGAGACGGCCGTCTTGCCACTTGCCATGGCGAGACCGCCTTCCCGTTTGGCGAGACGGCCTTCTCGCCATTTGTCAAAGGCGAGACTGCCGTCCCATTTGGTGAGAGAACAGTCTCGACCTTGCCAGGCGAGACGGCAGTCTCGACCTGATAGGCGCGAATCCCTATAAAAGGAGGGCGCTCTCCCCTTCACTTCACACGGTTCTTCAACTTTCTCTTCTATCATTTCTTCAAATTCTTCTCCTAGAGCCCCTCCGAAGCATTTCGGAGTTTTCTCGAGTGTTCTTAGAGGGTATTTTATAATGTTGCGAGAAAGAGTGATTGACATTGTAAAGTGAAGGACTGCCAAAAAGCGTCTTATTCCAAGAATATTAATCAAGAAAGCTTGCTTCAAAGGTTTCTTCACTTTCTCCCTCTCTTTTACCGCTTTGTTATTTACGTTTATCTGTACATTAGATGTTAGGGTCATGTAGTCATTATATTTAAATTCCGCAAATAAAAAGGGTAAAAGCATCATTTTAAAGTTTATTTATGAAATAAATGACTCATCATAGGGAACCCGAAAGGGGCGCCGTGGTGGTGCTAATACCTTCCCCACACGTAATTAACTCTCTTACCCAACTCTGGTTATAATGGCCAAAGTTGGTTTTTTTTTTAAACCAACACCTTCTTTTTTTCCTTTTCCGATGTTTTCGGTAAAAACATCGGTGGCGACTGTAACGAGTAAAATGGAAAGAGAACGACACGTGGCAAATGTTGTTAGTCAAGGAGGACACGTGGAGGGTAAACAGCAAATGGTGGCAACAAGACGAAGCATGCGAAACCGCAAAGATAACGTGCTTTTAAGGGATTTCGGAGAATAGAGAACGTGTGTTGTTGGTATGAACTTTCCTCTGACCTTATTCTTCTGTAGCGATTCCTCTTCTCTCTCTCCTCTGATAATTATCTTTCTTCCATTGATGTAACTGTAGGTGGAACTATACAAGCGTGTGAGCCGTGGATCTCGATTTCGTAGCAATGATGATTTCATGTATTTTCATATTGTTACTTCTGCTAAACTGAACCTCTGATAATTTCAATTTCGTCTTCATTTCTATACAAATTATAATTGTTCCGTTTCATTGGTGCTTTCATTGAGAGCCAGCCAACTCGAGAAGGGCTACCCACGGAGGGTTCTGACCGCCGGAGGGTTCTGACCACTGGAGGGTTCTGACCGGTAAGAAGGTCGAGTAAAGTGCCAATGAGTGAAGTGTCGGTGAGTGAAGTGTCGTGGAGTGCAGCCATCGAGGACGCTGGCTTTCGAACGGGGTGGTATTGTAACAAGTCCCACATTGGGGAGGTCTCCTTACCAGGGAGGCCTTATAAGGTAGGAGGTTCTTCAACCTCTTGAGCTAGCTTTTGAGGGATGGTTCCCCTCTTAGCCTTATGGTTGTTACATTGGTGCTTTCATTGAGATCAATGGTTGAGAATACGCGACTGAAGGAATTACAAAATCAGGTATCTACATTGATGAATTGGATGGAACGACAACGTGAACAGTTTCAGAGAGATTTTATCACTCAGTTTCAAAATTCGCAACAAGAACGATTGGATATAATGCAGCGATCCTTAGATCAGCTAATTCAGAATCAATCTCAGCACATTGGTGGTTCGGGCTCAAATCAAGATACTCGAGGAAATACGTCATTGAAGCTAGTTATGCCAGTGAAAGACATATCTCTGGGATTTCCACATTTCGATGGTCATACACCTGTACTAGAATGGATTTTTAAGGCTGAGAAATTTTTCAATTATCATAATACTCCGGATGTTGATAGGGTAGAGATTGCAGCAATTCACTTTGAGAAAGAGGTTATTCCGTGGTTTCAAATGCTACAACGCATGCATGCTGTTAGCTCTTGGTCTGAATTGACTCGCACTTTGGAAACTCAGTTTGGACCTTCTCCCTTTGATTGTCCAATGGGAGAGTTATTCAAGTTGCAACAATCTGGTACAGTTTCTGACTATTATTTGCAATTTATGGCTCTAGCCAATAGATCTGAAGGATTGTCTAATGAGGCTGTGTTAAGTTGCTTTCTGAGTGGATTAAATAAGGATATTCATCGTGATGTAGTTGCTCAGAGTCCTACTACCTTATTGAGAGCAGTTTCATTAGCAAAACTGTATGAGGACAAGTATAATCCAGTTCCAAAAATTCATGCTAATCCTTACACTCACAAATATTCACCTATAGCTTCCACAACAACCATATCTAATACTACAAAAAATACCACTAAATCATCACTACCCCCACTATTACCAACCCCTTCCATTCCTCCAGTCAAACATACCAATATTAAAAGAATTTCTCCAGCTGAAATGCAACTACGCCGAGAAAAAGGATTGTGTTATTTCTGTGATGAGAAGTTTACTTTTAATCACAAATGTCCAAATAGACAGCTCTTGATGTTACAGACTAAAGAAGAAGAGGTTGAACCTGTGATTTATTCTGATTTTACGGTTACTGACAACAATAATAATCATGAAATGGGTGTGGAAAGTTATCCCCATCTATCCTTGAATGCCATGAAAGGTGGCCTTGGTGTAGGCACAATAAGATTCATAGCTCATCTCAATACATTACCGGTGAGAGTATTGGTGGATGGAGGCAGTTCTGACAATTTTTTGCAGCCTCGAATTGCTAAGTTTCTTAAATTACCAGTTGAACAGGCACCACTTTTTAAGGTGATGGTTGGTAATGGGAATTATATGACGGCGGAAGGTGTGATTAAGGACCTTCAAATTCAAGCTCAGGGCAATAGGTTTCAATTGCCTGTTTTTTTGTTGCCTATTTCGGGTGCTGATTTGATTCTTGGAGTTAATTGGTTAAAAACTCTTGGGCCTCATATTGCTGATTATGCAACATCGCAACTCAAGTTTCTACATAATGGAAAATTTATTACATTACAAGGTGACTCTGATTGTGCTCCCACGCAAGCTCATTTGCATCACTTAAGGAGGTTGATTAATATAGACTCAATTGCTGAAATATTTAGCATGCAGTTAGTTGAACAATAACCTTATCAATCTCCACTACCAGATATACCTACAGACCTCCAACCTGAGTTGATATTATTGTTACACAAATATGGCTCTGTTTTCAGTACATCTAGTTCATTACCCCCTCAAAGATCTCATGATCATTCAATCCCATTGATGCCAGAATCTCAACCTGTTAAGGTTAAGCCCTATAGATATTTACATAGTCAGAAAGATGAGATAGAGAAATTGGTGCATAACATGCTAGAAGAAGGCATTATACAACCTAGTAAGAGTCCATTCTCTTCTCCAATTATATTAGTCAAGAAAAAGGACGGATCATGGAGGGTTTGTATAGATTATAGAGCATTGAATGCTATCACAATTAAGGACTCTTTTCCTATTCCAACAGTGGATGAACTCATTGACGAATTATTTGGTGCATCTTTCTTTTCAAAGCTAGATTTGAGATCCGGCTATCATCAAATTTTATTGAAGCCAGAGGACAGGTATAAAACAACATTCCGAACGCACCATGGTCATTATGAATGGCTGGTAATGCCGTTTGGATTAACAAATGCGCCCGCCAATTTTCAGAGTTTGATGAATGAAATATTCAAAGGGATATTACGGAAATTTGTGTTAGTATTTTTTGACGATATATTGATATACAGCGTCACTTGGAATGATCATTTAAAACACTTGGAAACTGTGTTACGGACGTTGCAACAACACCAGCTTTATGCTAGGTTATACAAGTGTTCTTTCAGAGTTAAAAAGATTGATTATCTCGGTCATACACTATCTGGAGCAGGTGTTGCTATGGAAAACGCTAAGCTGGAAGCTGTTAGAAATTGGTCGCAACCAACAACAATTAAACATCTACGGGGATTTTTGGGCTTCATAGGATACTATAGACGGTTTGTTAAGAATTATGCTGCTATAGTCGGGCCTCTTACTCGACTTATTGAAAAAGAACTCTTTCCAATGGTCGAAGCTCGCAATGAGGCATTCCACGGACTCAAGGAAGTTATGACTTCTGCACTGTCCTTGCAATTCCTAATTTTAAAGAGCCCTTTGTACTAGAAACTGATGCTTATGGGCTCAGTATCGGAAGCTGTTTTGAGTCAAGATCAACATCCAATTGCTTATTTTTCAAAAAAGCTTTCCCCTAGAATGCGAAACAAGTCAACGTATACAAGAGAATTTTATGCAATAACGGAGGCCATGGCTAAATTTAGACACTACTTGTTGGGACACAAGTTCATTATTCGAACTGATCAAAAGAGCCTTAAGGAGTTACTTAATCAAACCTTTCATACTCCGGAGCAACAACAATGGTTACTTAAGTTTTTGGGTTATGATTTCACTATTTAGTACAAGCCAGGCAAGGAAAATATACCAGCAGATGCTTTATCAAGAAGCCTTTTTATGGCATGGTCTGAACCTACTGCCAGTTGGCTGGAGAAAGTCATAGACATGACAAAAACAGATGAGGAATTAATGAAAATAATTAGTCAGCACAATCAAGGTGATTTACGTGATTCCAAGTATGTGGTAAAAGATGGATTACTGTTCCGCAAGGACAAATTAATGATTCCAGCAGATTTAACATTGAGGAGACAGATCATTTATGAATTTCATGACTCTAAAGTTGGTGGCCACGCGGGGTGCACCAAAACTATTGCTAGAATTTGTAGTCAATTTTATTGGCCAAAGATGCATCAAGAGATTAAGGAGTATATCCGAAATTGTAGCATTTGTCAGCAGGCTAAGGTGGACCATACCTTACCTGCAGGACTACTTCAGCCATTACCCATTCCTCAACAGATTTGGGAGGATGTTGCCATGGACTTCATTACTCATTTACCGCCCTCTCATGGGTTTTCTACTATAATGGTAGTTGTTGATAGACTCTCTAAATTTGGTCATTTTATTGCTCTCAAAGCTGAATTTAGTAGCAAAACTGTAGCAGAAGCGTTTATTAACCAGGTGGCAAAGATTCATGGATTTCCTAAATCCATAGTTTCGGATAGAGATAGAGTTTTTATCAGTTCCTTTTGGAAGCAGTTGTTCAAAGCTCAGGGAACGACATTAGCAATGAGTTCATCATATCATCCACAAAGTGATGGGCAAACAGAGGTGCTTAATAAAACACTGGAAATGTATTTACGGTGCTTTGTTTACGATACTCCGAAGGCTTGGTATTCCATGTTACCATGGGCTCAATTCTGGTATAATTCGTCCTTTCACCATAGCATTGGTATGAGTCCCTTTAAGGCTGTTTTTGGAAAAGACCCTCCCTCCGTTATACCATATGATTCTCACCCACAGGATCCAATTTCCTTACAAGAAAAATTGTTGAATAGAGATAAGGTGTTGCAACAACTTAGGATTAATTTATTAAAGGCGCAAAATTATATGAAATTACAGGCATATAAGAAGAGGAGAGAAGTCCAATTGGAAGTTGGGGAATTGGTGTTGGTCAAGCTCCAACCCTATAGACAACATTCTGTTGTTCTTCGGAAGAATCAAAAGTTGGGCATGCGATTTTTTGGTCCTTTTCAAGTGATAGAACGAATAGGATCCGTAGCTTATAAGCTCAAGTTACCAAATTCAGCCTGCATTCATCCGGTGTTCCACATTTCCTTGTTGAAGAAATTTATTGGTCAACCACAGCAACAATATTTGCCATTGCCATTCACTACAACTGAGTTTGGTCCTTCAATACAACCCTTGCATATTCTCAAAACACGAACAATATTGAGGAATTCTACCGTGGTGCCTCAACTGTTGATACAATGGGAGCTAAGTGAACCTGAGGAAGCTACTTGGGAAGATTTAGAGTCGTTCCAACAATCTTATCCTCACTTCAACCTTGAGGACAAGGTTGATTTTAAAGGAAAGGGTATTGTAACGAGTAAAATGGAAAGAGAACGACACGTGGCAAATGCTGTTAGTCAAGGAGGACACGTGGAGGGTAAACAGCAAATGGTGGCAACAAGACGAAGCACGCGAAACCGCAAAGAGAACGTGCTTTTAAGGGATTTCGGAGAATAGAGAACGTGTGTTGTTGGTATGAACTTTCCTCTGACCTTATTCTTCTGTAGCGATTCCTCTTCTCTCTCTCCTCTGATAATTATCTTTCTTCCATTGATGTAACTGTAGGTGGAACTATACAAGTGTGTGAGCCGTGGATCTCGATTTTAGTAGCAATGATGATTTCATGTATTTTCATATTGTTACTTCTGCTGAACTGAACCTCTGATAATTTCAATTTCGTCTTCATTTCTATACAAATTATAATTGTTCCGTTTCAGTGACTCCATAAGAACCCTCTTCGAAAACCTCGCTCTTAGGTCCATCCCGGTTATTGGACAACCTAAAAGCTCTTTTTCGAAAACCTCGCTCTTAGGTCTAGCCCGGTTATCGGACAACCTAAAGGCATTGTAACATCACACTTTTAAAACGTGAAACGGAAGTCGGAACCATCGCATCACTCTGACCGCCTCTTTTGATGGAAGCAACAATTGTGACTTTCCAACCCTAGATGTTACCTTTTGTTATCAGGGCAGTCTGTCGAGATGGCAATCAGATGATGGTAGCGACTTGGGCCGTAGGAGTATATGCCTCATGGCGAATATGGGCCCCGACTGACTTGGGTCATCTTAACATAATCTCATACTCCTCCAATGTGGGTACCATATCAAACTACGGAAATTTGAAGCAGTGTAAACTGGAGTTCCAAAAATGGACCAGAATCCTGACGAAAATAGGGTCGACACAAATCTTCAATAAGTCGAGAATCCGTCCATAGGATTTTTCAAAGTTGGAGCGGACCTCTGGTGGCATCAACGCGCAGAGTCATTATATCTTCTCCGCATGGCATCGAGGAATATCCACTTTATTCAACTGTCTACTAGCCCCCTCCATTTTGTAGAAAAAAAAATGCATGCTATGAATATGATGTTAATGCAGGTATGTATGCAAGTGTTTATTTTTCCTAAACATTATCATGTTTTATTTTCTACATGATAGTGTTTGATTTTTTTGTATTTTTTTCAAAAGGAAGATAAACTATTGTAGACCCCAAATCTTGCCCGGCCTCAGAATAAAGCCAGAAGGCTTCCTATTTGAAGACGGCCGAAGCCTAACAAGCCACTAGGAGAGACTATTAGGCCCCCGTACTAAGATAGGAGGGTTTTTTGGCCCGAAAAATAAAGTTCTTGCGCCTGAAGGGACGAGACCGCCGTCTGGGAAGACCAGACCGCCGTCTCGCCTCACGCCAGGGACGAGACCGCCGTCTCGCTTGTCCAGACGGCGATCTCGCCACTGCAAAGATCGAGACGGCGGTCTGGGTTTTCCAGACGGTAGTCTCGACCCCCTGCATGGTCGAGACGGCGGTCTGGATTGTCCAGACGGCGGTCTCGACCTTGTCAGACGAGACCGGCGGTCTCGCCACTGTCAGGCGCGAAAACCTATAAATAGGGGCTCCCTCCCCTCATTTCCAGAGAGAAACACACAGTTCCTCCTCCTTCTCTCTAGATTTTCTCTCTCTAGAACCCCTCCGAAGCATTTCCGGAGTTTTTGAGTGTCTTTAGAAGAATTTTGAGCGTTCTAAATCTTCTTTAGAATCCCTCCGAGGCATTTTCGGAGTTTCTGAGCGTTGTAGAGTGAAGGGCTGCCACAAAGCACCCTCTTTCAAAGAATATAAGAAAGCTTGCTTCAAAGGTTCATAAACCTCTTTATTTACTTTACCGCTTCCATTTAAATTATGCAATAGACGCTAGGGCCATGTAGTCATAATCTTTAAATACCGCATAATAAAAGGGTAAAAGCGCAATTTTCCAGTTTAATTATTTATCCAAAGTAGCCGGCCTATCATAGGGAACCCGAAAGGGGCGTCGTAAAGGAACTAACACTTCCTTTACACGTAACTAACTCCCTTACCCAACTCTGGTTCTAATGACCAAAGTTGGTTTTCGAAAACCAATGCCTTTTTAAACTCCTTTTCCGATGTTTCCGGTAAAAACATCGATGGCGACTCCACGAACCCTTCAAAACCCGTTCTTGGGTTAGCCCGGTTATCGGATAACCCAAGAACACTTTTCGAAAACCTCATCTCTAGGTTAGCCCGGTTATCGGACAACCTAAGGACGTTATAACCACCCATAAAAAAACGCGAAAGCAAGAGGGTCGACAAAACCATCGCATCGCTCCGACCGCCTCTTTTTGACGGCGGTGACAACTATCTATATGGATGTTTATGAGTTTAATGCTTATGAACAAGGTCCATTTTTTATTTATTGGATTTATTTGGTTTATTTGATTTATTTGTTTGGTTTATTTTATAACCTTTTATCTCTTCCGTCGGACTGCGTGGCTACTTAGCTTACAAAGAACCTGAAACCAGGATAACTAAAAGGCACACTGTCCGAGATAAAAATGGTTTATTGCGAAAGAATAATTTTAACGTCCCTTATCTCTTCTGTCAGACTGCGTGGCTACTTAGCTTACAAAGAACATGAAATCAGGCTAGCTAAAAGGCAGACTGTCCAAGATAAGGGTGTTTATTATAGTCGTCGCCGTCAAAAAGAGGTGGTCGGAGTGACGCTATGGTTCCGACTTTTCCGTTTTTCGCATTTTTTTGGGTGAGGTTACAACGCCTTTAAGTTGTCCGATAACCAGGTTGAACCTAAGGGCGAGGTTTTCGAAAAAGTGTTCTTAGGTCGTCCGATAATCGGGCTGGCCTAAGAACTAATTTGAAAGGGTTCTTATGGAGTCGCCATCGATGTTTTTACTGGAAACATCAAAAAAGGAGAGAAAAGGCGTTGGTTTTCGAAAACCAACTTTGGTCATTAAAACTAGAGTTGGGTAAGGGAGTTAGTTACGTGTAAGGGAAGTGTTAGTTCCCTTACGACGCCCCTTTTGGGTTCCCTATGATAGGCTAGTTATTTTATAAATAAACTTTTGAAAAGACGCTTTTACCCTTTTTATTTACAGAATTAAAATAATGACTACATGGCCCTAATGTCTATCACGCAATTTAATTATAAAAATAAAGACAGTAAAAGAGAGGGAAAGAGTGAAGAAACCTCTGAAGCAAGCTTTTTGATTAATTCTCTTGGAAGTAGGGTGCGTTTTGGCAGTCCTTCGCTCTTACAATGCCGAAAAATCATTCTCGAAACGCTATGAAAACTTTATAAGAGAAGAATTTGATGAAAGTGTAGAAGGGAAAGTGGAAGAACTGTGTGTAATGAAGGGGGAAGCGCTCACTATTTATAGGGATTCGCGCCTGTCAAGTTGAGACGGCAATCTCGATTGGCAAGGTCGAGACGGCGGTCTCGATTTGCCAAGTGGCGAGAAGGCCTTCTCGCCAAATGGGAGGGGGGTCACGCCATTGGCAAGTGGCGAGACAGCCGTCTCGCCAAACAAGACGGTGGTCTCGACTTTGCCGTTCAGCGAGACGGCGGTCTCGACTTCTAAAGGTGAAGATCCTTATTTTTGTATAGAAAATCCTTCCTACTCTAACATGGGGCCTAATAGTCTCTCCTAGTGGCTTTTTAGGCTTCGTCCATCTTTGAATAGTAGGTCTTCTGCTCTTATTTTGAGGCCGGACAAGATTGGGGGTCTATAGCTGCCCCCCCTTCACCTGACTAGCCGATTATTGGCCTATTGTGCCAGGAAGATCGGCTGGAGGGTGAAGGAGTTGACCCTCTTGCCCGGTTTCCCTTCGAATACTCCGACTTGCGGTAGTTGATCCTCTAGGGAAAAAAGTTGTGCGCCTCCAGGATGCTCCTTCTAACGGTAGTTGATCCCTTCGGTTGATGAGTATGAACCCCCATCTGGTTTGATGAGTATGAACCCCCGTCTGGTAAGCCCCCTTTTGTAAGGCTTGATGAGTACACACCCTCATCTGGTGTTTGACGAGTATGAACCCCCATCTGGTAAGCCCCCTTTTGTAAGGCCTTATGAGTACACACCCCCATCTAGTGTTGAGTCTACTTTGTAGAACTGCTGGTGGTGGCGGATTACTGCTCTCTCTCATGCGTCGGGTGAGAAACCTTGGGATGCTCCTTTGATGTGGTAGCTGGCCCCTTGGTTGACGAGTACAAACCCTCATCTGGTTAAGTGCCTCCGGATGCTCCTTCTGACGGTAGTTGACCCTTTGGCTGTGGTGGCGGCTTACTGCTCTTGCTCATGCGTCGATGCTGAGATGTATTCCCTTGTCTTTTGTTTTTTACTTTTCTAGAATAGTCGTCTAGTTTGTGTCGGGGATTACTTTGGTGGCCATCCAGCTTGCTGGTCGCTGAGTAGTCTTGTTTATTTGTCGCTCGACTTTTGTTGGTTTGTCGGAAAAAAATCTTGGTCAATGCGGTTGACTTGTCTTTGTCTTTTAATCCTGCCTTTTTTCACGATTTTATCTTTTTTCTCGCGATTTTGGATTTTGGCTTTTTCCGAGATTGAGCGTAAGTCTTTTTACCTTTTAGTTTCTTTTCGTTACGCTGACTTTTCGAAAAGAGAAAAAATATATGAAAGAGAATTTTATTTATGATAAAGCTTTGATTACAACATTTATTTTTTAGTATTATCCCTAAGACGGCGAACTTGAGCTGGGAGACGATCCGGGAGGAGGGAATTGCCGGTACATGTGCCTTTGAAATTCTACTTGGTCTCGGATTGCGTCGAGGTGTTCTTATCGGAACATCGCCAGGTCTTGCCTTATTCCGTCTTGTATCTGGTCGAATGTCTCCATCCTTGTATCAAAGGCGTCCTGCCTTAAGGACATATGGTCCTGTCTTAGGGACATTTTGTCGAATTGCTGGCACAAGCTATAGATGTTGCGGTTGATGCCAGCAAAGTCGTTTGTGTACTGCTGCTGTTGTTATTGTTGCTAGAACTCCGGGGGTGTCGGGAGATCTTGCATTGCCACTATGTCCCGGAGGTCTAGGGTTATGTCCAGTGAGGGGTGGAGGATCAACCGAGACCCTTGGCAGAGCAGCATCCCCATGCTGACCAGGATGGACCCGTTGATAGTCTCGGGTGGAAGGTTGGAGGAAAGTTCTTCCCCGCCACTGCACCCCCATTTTTCTGCCAGCACGGTGATGAGGGGAGCCATGAGGATGGCTCCCACGAAACGGCTCACGAAGTCCTTGAGGGCCTTCACGAAGAAGTAGTCGGGGTTGCACCGGTGCTCTTGGCTCATGCAGTAGAGGGCGAAGAGATCTGGGTAGGTGACCTTACCCTGACTCTCCTTCCACCCGTGGACAGTCCCAGCCAGTAGCTTATGGCAAATGCGGAGGGCAGGAGTGAGTGCAGAGCCCTTTAGCAGGAATGGAAAGGTGCGCATCCCGGTGAGTTCCTCCCATATTTCGCTGGCGGTGAGGGTAGTGGGGCGCTCACAAATGGCCTCCTGGTATTCCCGAGTCAGGACATCCTCAGGCCGAAAGAATACAATAGATACGTTGAACTCGTCCAGGGTTGTCGTCCAGTACAACCCATTCATGAAGTAGGACACCATCTTCATCGGCGGGAGGCCTGGTACCATGGTGGGAAGCTCGCAGTATGTGATGGAGGCGAGGAACTCCATCACTGCTTGTGGGTAAACATAGGTGGGGGGAGACTGGAGGAGGAAACGCCATCCAATGCTATCGAGGTAGGCGCGGACTTCATCTTCCCAACCAAACTCGGCGAGGATGGTGAAGTCTAGACTCAGCATAGGGTGCCAAGTGTACCCCTGAATGTGTTCCAGGCGGGCCTGGTGCAGCGGCGAAAGTTGAGTTCGATCTTGCGGGGCTGGGGCCGTGGAACTACTTCGGCCAGAGGAACCCCTTCTCTTTCTGGATGTTTCACCTCTATGTATTTTTTGTGGTAGAATGTTCAAATGTGGGAGAAAGGAGTATAGGAGTGCAGGAGAGAGTGTTTGAGAAGCCCCTCCAAGGCCCCCTATATATAGGATTTTTGCTGGATTCGGGATCGCCGTTTGGAACTTCGAGACGGCGGTCTCGACTTTGGCTTCTGGCGAGACGGCCCTCTCGCCAAGCGAGAAGGCGGTCTCATTTTTGTCCAAATCGAGATGGCGGTCTCGTTTCAGTGCGAATCGAGACAGTAGTCTGGGAGGACGAGACGGCGGTCTCAATTTTTAGAAGGTTTTTTTTTTTAGAAAATAGGACCTTGTTCAAAAACATTTTATGCATGCAATGTGTTCATGTTTGATGTCCTATAATGCCTATTTCATTAGTTTTTTCAGAAGGATTAACTGGTGCGCCTTGTAGAGACGGGTGCCCCCTGATCTTTGTTCTTTCTGCTGTACTTGGTTGTACCGTCCCGGACTTAACGTGACCGAAGAATAACTTTACTTTTTTCTTTCTTTCTTTTTTTTTTGAAGAGCACACTTTGTCATGTTGGTGTCCCTTTTTCTTCACTTTAGGGGTTTCAATCCTCTTGTTGACTATACGCCTCCATATTCCCAAACTAATTGTTAGAATAATGTTGTGAGGGTCAAGAGAAAAGAGGTAAAGGATAAATTCAACAGCTTGTGTTTTAGATGGTTGATTTTATTCGGAAAGTATTTTGTAAGCATGGCTGGCTAGGGTTAGGTTTAGGTGTTTAAGCTTTTGTCTAAGCAAACATTTTTCTCTCTTTTATTTGGATTTGCGCCTTAGCCTATTTCCATTGCTTTTTATGGTTGATCGATTTCCCTAGATCGCCCTTTGGGTTTTCGAACTGGATATTGTGTTTTGGTCCTATCTTTTGTCTAGGTTCCTTTTTTGTTTAGGGAATCCTAGCGGACCTTATTTTATAACTCTAACTTTTGCCTAGGCTACCCTTTATTTTTGTTCGGGTGTCCTAACGGGTTGACCCTATCTTTTGCGTAGCCCCCTTAGTGGGTTTCCTACCGGGTATTTTGCCCTTTTCTTTTGGCCTTTGGCTTCTATGGGCTTTTTCTTTTTCTTTTTTTTTTCACAATATTGGCGGAACACGACTTTATTTATAGTGGAGTAAAGCCTTATTTTGTGCTTCTAACCGACCAGCCGGATTGTAATGGCGATGGTAAATTTTGATTATTTGGACGCGCTTTTATTCTTCTTTTTTTGTTTGTTTAGACAAGGTTATTGTGAGGTCTAGACATGAAATAACAAGAAGAGAAGCAGATAGTAAGAAATGTATTCTTTATTAATTAATAAGGGAATATGTGTCCTAAAATGCCCGGGAGTCGGGCTAGCCCTGGGGGATAATCTCTAACAATCATTGGGTTTACATCCCTTAAGCAAAAAAAAAGATCTCCTAATGACTAGGGTAGCTCTTGATTCTTGCATCCCTCCGATTCGAAATATCTGTTTGAGTGTGCGGAGGGGAGACTTCCCTTTTCTTCCTTCTGCTTGGCCCTTAGTAGGGTCATATCCTAGGCCACACTTAAAGGGGTTATCTTTGAATTCTGGGGGTTCCCTCATCCCTTGGGAATCTGCCCCCAGTCCTTGGCAAGGATGGTAACCATGCTTCATCATCATGCAGGCTACCTTTGTGTTTTTGGGAAGTCTCTCTACACTGGCAATTTCGAGTGCTTGAAAAGATGTTTCAAGGGCCTCTTTTGTTGCATCCACATAGGGTTGGGTAGACGGTCCGCTGATCAAGATGTCATCTTCTGCTTGGACCGTGACCAGTTTGTCATCCACTATAAACTTGACTTTCTGGTGGAGCGTTGAAGGTACTGCCTTAGCGTCGTGAATCCAAGGTTTGCCAAGGAGACAACTAGATGTCAGAGTGATGTTCATTAGATGGAAGTTGACGTTGAAGATAGTGGGTCCAACTTGGATTGGCAGATTGACTTCCCCTACTACTTCTCGTTTGGATCCGTCGAAGGCTCAAACGATAGTGTTGCTTGGGCGCAGATGGGTTCCTTGAATAGTCAGCTTTTCGAGTGTGCACTTGGGCATCACGTTCAAGGATGACCCGTTATCCACAGGAACTTTGGCAATGAGGTACTCCTTGCACTTGATGGAAATGTGTAAGGGCTTGTAGACCCCAAATCTTGCCCGGCCTCAGAATAAAGTCAGAAAGTGTCCTATTTGAAGACGACCGAAGCTTAACAAGTCATTAGGAGAGACTATTAGGTTCCCGTACCAAGATAGGAAGGTTTTTTGGCCCGAAAATAAAGTTTCTCGCCCTGATGGGACGAGACCGCCGTCTGGAAGGACAAGACCGTCGTCTCGTCTCAACGCCAGGATGAGACCATCGTCTCAATTTTCCAGACGGCGGTCTCGATTCCTGCAAAGGTCGAGACGGCGGTCTGGATTTTCCAGACGGTGGTCTCGATTCCTGCAAAGGTCGAGACGGCGGTCTGGATTTTCCAGACGGCGGTCTCGATTCCTGCCTAGTCGAGACGGCGGTCTGGATTATCCAGACGGCAGTCTCGACCCTCTGCCATGAACGAGACGGCGGTCTGGACTTTCCAGACGGCGGTCTCGACCCTGTCAGAGGAAACGGCGGTCTCGACCTGTCAGGCGCAAAAAACTATAAATAAGGGTCCTCCCCCCCTCATTTCCACACAGAATCAACATAGCTCTCCCTTCTCTCTAGACTTTCTCTCTCTAAGAATCCCTCTGAGGCATTTCCGGAGTTTCTGAGTGTCTCTAGGCATAAACTGAGCGTTCTAAATCTTCTTTAGAATCCCTCCGAGGCATTTCCGGAGTTTCTGAGAGTTGTAGAGTGAAGGGTTGCCAAAACGCACCCTCTCTTTTAATATAAAAGCTTGCTTTGGAGGTGCATATTCTCCCTCTCTATTTTTATTACTGCCATTTAAATTACGCAATAGAAGCTAGGGTCATGTAGTCATAAACTTAAATTCCGCATAATAAAAGGGTAAAAGCGCATTTTTCCAGTTTAATTATTTATTCAAAGTAGTCGGCCTATCATAGGGAACCCGAAAGGGGCTTCGTAAAGGAACTAACACCTCCTTTACACGTAACTAACTCCCTTACCCAACTCTGGTTCTAATGACCAAAGTTGGTTTTCGAAAACCAACGCCTTTTAAAAACCCCTTTTCCGATGTTTATGGTAAAAATATCGGTGGCGACTCCATAGAACCCAAATTAAATAAGTCCCTGGGTTAGCCCGGTTATCGGACAACCTAGGGATACTTTCGAAAACCTCGCCCCTAGGATAGCCCGGTTATCGGACAACCTAAAGGCGTTGTAACCACCAATAAAAAACGCAAAAATAAAGAGGGTCGAAAAAACCATCGCGTCGCTCCGACCGCCTCTCCTTTTTTACGGCTGCGACAGATGGCGATTCCACTGGGGAAGCCTAGAGAGTTGATCCCATTTAGTGATGGGCCAGCTTAAAAATAATTAAACCAAGAAAATAGCGCTTTTACCCTACCTTGTATTATAACATGCTTTATTGTTTGGCTTTCAAATAACTGTTGCTTGTTTATACTTACGCAATTGATTGAAATATAAATTGCACACAAAACCCTTGCACACTACAGTTCCCTCTATACCCGGGGGCAAGTGACAAAACCATAGGGAGTGGGTGGCAGGTACGGTTCGCTGCAGTTAGGGCCTTGTGCCCACCAGTGTGATCGGAAACCACCACTCAAGGTGATAACCTTCCTCTTTTGGCAACAAGACCGACTCTGGCCTTAGTGCTGAGCATGGTTGGACGGCTGGAGAGTGGGGACCCTATAATGGGGCCACCTTGGGGGCCTTAGCCTGGTGAGAACAGTTAGAACCTACCCTAACCAATGCACCTTTCTGCAGGAAAACCCTACCTCGTGATAAAAACGAAGTCTCGCCTGTTCGGGGATGATCGAATTGTGTGTGCATATGATTGTTGCATTTATATGTTGCATAGCATAAACAAACAACATAACAAAATCACCAAAAAAAAAATATTTTACAAATACACACCCTTATCTCGGACAGTCTGCCTTTTAGCTAGCCTGGTTTCAGGTTCTTTGTAAGCTAAGTAGCCACGCAGTTCCGACAGAAGAGATAAGGGACGATAAATATTCTTTCGCATAAAGCCATATTTTATCTCGGACAGTCTGCCTTTTAGCTAGCTTGGTTCCAGGTTCTTTGTAAGCTAAGTAGCCACGCAGTTCCGACAGAAGAGATAAAAGGCTATAAAATAAACCGTCAAATAAAAATACAAAAAATACAAAAAAATGAATAAAACAACTTCTGACAAAGTCAACTCATCCATACTACACCATATCATGAGTAAAGAAAAACCAAGAGAGAAAATAAAAATGAGAGCACATTCAGCATCATGTAAATAAAACCTCTCACGCATAAGCATACTCATGTTAGTTTAAGCACTCAACATGCATTAATAAAACTTTTTCGGACATTCTAGAAAGTGGTTGGTCCTCTCCCCACTCGTACTCGTGCACAAAAAGTAAAGGCGATGGAAAAATTAGAGGAGCAGAACCGAAAACATTCTGCGGAAGTCGATACCCTCCGGGAGCAGGTAGCCCAACTGATGGAGGTCATACGCCAAGGCCAAAACAAGGATGGCGAGGGCCAAGCTGAAAATGTCCCTCCTCATGAGGAAGAGGAGGAGGAATACTTCTTCGGCAGGAAGGATGCTAAGACTACATGCATCCTTACCCCAGAAGTATCCAAACAACAACTCTCTGCCCTGGAGGAGAGGCTGAAGGCGGTCGAAGGGCATAACTTCGATGTCAAGGAGGTGGCTGACATGTGCCTCGTAAAGGACATCCGCTTCCCTCCCAAATTCAAAATCCCGGACTTCCCCAAGTACGCCGGGATGACCTGCCCCAAGAACCATCTTACGATGTATTGTCGTAAGATGGCCGCCCATGCTGACAACGAGAAACTCCTGATCCATTGCTTTCAGGAGAGTCTAGCGGACACGGCTCTCAACTGGTACATGCAGTTGGAGAGAGGGCAGGTCCAGAACTGGAAACAGTTGGCAGACGCTTTCCTCCGTCGTTACCGATACAACATCGATCTGACACCCGATAGGTCATATCTTAGAGCTCTAAGCAAGAGGAACGACGAGCCCTTTAAAGCGTATGCCCAACGGTGGAGGGAAATGGCAGCCCAAATAGAGCCTCCACTAACTGACAAAGAAACAGTGGCTATGTTCATAGACTCACTAACCGGAGCGTACTACGACAAGGCGATAGCCAGTACCTCCAATCTCTTCTCGGACATAGTCATTGTAGGAGAAAGAGTGGAGCAGGGGCTAAGGAGTGGCAAAATAGCGCGACCTTATTCTTCCAGCACATCATTCAAGAAGCCCTTCAAAAAGAAGGAGGAGGCCGTACATGCCATCAATTTCGCAACTCCTTCTTCCACCCCTCAAACAGAGCGGCAGCCACGAAAAAATGAGAGGAAGTTCACGCCTATCCCCACCTCCTATGCAAAGCTGCTGCCCCAACTATTGGAAGCCAGCCTCCTGGCCCGCGTTCCTCCCAAGAAGCAGCTGGAGCCTCCCTATCCCGAGTGGTACAAGCCCAATGAAAAATGTAGCTACCACTCGGATGCACCAGGGCATTCAACCGAAAACTGCTTGACCTTGAAATATAAGGTCCAAGAATTAATCGACGCTGGTTGGATAACCTTCGACGCCTCTGCTTCCAGCACCGATGTTAAACCTCTGTCAAAGCCAGAGTAGCAGAGAGAGAGGACTGGGAGGATCAGCCCTAGGGTTTTTGTTTTTAAGTTTTTCTCTACATCTCTTGTGGTCCCTGCCCGCGGCCACAAGAATTTTTGATTAAAAGGGCTTGTAAATACATTCTCATTTTTAATTAATATACGAGGCATTGTGTCATATTCATTCTTTTCCCTCTTATATTTATTATTCTTTCAAAAAAATAAAATGAATAATAAAATCTATGACTAAAACAGAACCTAAAACACATCATGTCTGTGATTGATGAATCTCCGTGGACCTCGGAAACGGAAGGCGAATGGACTGAGTCCGACAGTGAGCAGGAGACCATTTCTCCGGATATGCAAAGAATGCTGGAAAAAGAAACGCGCATCATACAACCGCATCAGGAAGAAATAGAAACTGTAAATTTGGGAAAAGAGGATGAGGAGAAAAAGGTGAACATCGGTACCCAAATGGAAAGCAGCATGAAAAAGGGGTTAATACAGCTTCTAAAGGAATATATAGACGTATTTGCTTGGTCATATCATGACATGCCTGGGCTTGACACGAGTATAGTGGAACACAGATTGCCACTGAAAGAGGGATGCCGGCCTGTAAAGCAAAAGCTCATGAGAATTAAACCCGATCTGGTCCTTAATGATAAAGGAGGAGGTGCAAAGGCGGTTGGATGCCAATTTCCTGGTAGTTTCCAAATACCCGAATGGTTGGCCAACATCGCACCAGTCATCAAAAAGACCGGGAAGGTCGGAGTTTGCGTGGATTATAGGGACCTCAATCGAGCAAGTCCAAAGGACTACTTTCCCCTACCACATATAGACACGCTGGTAGACCATACCGCTACTAACACGTTGTATTCCTTCATGGATGGGTACGCGGGGTACAACCAGATCAAGTTGGTCGTTGAGGATAGAGAAAAAACCTCCTTCATTACACCATGGGGTACCTTTTGCTACCGAGTGATGCCATTTGGACTGAAAAATGCGGGGGCAACCTATCAAGGGGCTATGGTCACACTATTCCACGACATGATCCACAAGGAAATAGAAGTATATGTGGACGACATGATAGCCAAGTCCAGAAATGAAATGGACCACATTCAATATCTCCGAAAACTTTTCGATCGGCTTCGGAAGTATCAACTTAAGCTAAACCTGGCAAAATGTACTTTCGGAGTACAATCAGGAAAACTCTTAGGGTTCATTGTCAGTGAAAGAGGAATCGAGGTGGACCCCGACAAAACAAAGGCAATTTTGGAAATGCCTCCACCAAAAATGGAAAAAGAGGTCAGAGGCTTTCTAGGCCAAATCAACTACATTGCCCGTTTCATCGCGCAGTTAACAGATAAATGCATCCCCATCTTTAAACTGTTGCGCAAGAATCAGCCAATGGTGTGGAACGAAGAATGCCAACAGGCGTTTGATAAAATCAAAACCTGTCTAACCAATCCACCAGTATTGGTACCACCCGTTGAAGGGAGACCTCTGATCCTATATTTGTCGGTTCTCGAAGAGTCAATGGGATGTGTGCTTGGCCAGCATGATGAAACCGAAAAAAGGGAACGGGCCATTTATTATCTTAGTAAGAAATTCTCGGACTACGAAACCCATTATACATCATTCGAAAAAACTTGTTGCGCATTGGTGTGGGTCACTCAACGTCTCAAACAGTATATGGCTCGACATACAACATGGTTGGTCTCCAAAATGGATCCAATCAAATACCTCTTCGAGAAGCCCATTTTGACTGGAAGAATAGCTAGGTGGCAAGTTCTCCTCTCAGAATTTGACATTATCCATGTCACCCAGAAAGCTATTAAGGGAAGTCCCCTAGCGGATTATCTAGCCCAAGGATCCACAGATGAATACCAGTCCTTACAAGACGACTTTCCCGATGAGCATATCATGCACATCGAACACGAAGAGACCAAAGAAGAGATGTGGAATATGTTCTTCGATGGGGCTTCCAACATGCTTGGACACGGGATAGGAGCTATTTTGATATCCCCTGAAAAGAAACACATTCCTGTAACGGCCAGGCTTAATTTCGATTGCACCAATAACATGGCCGAATATGAAGCATGTGCACTAGGAATCCAAGCGGCTTTAGATCATGGGGTCACTAAGCTCAAAATATTCGGTGATTCATCCCTTGTCATCTACCAACTTAAGGGTGAATGGGAAACCCAAAACGCCAAATTAATCCCGTATCTAGAGTACATCCGAGAGTTGGTCTCAAGAATGGAAAGCGTCACTTTCCAGTATATTCCGAGGGAAGACAACCAAAGTGCCGACGCCCTCGCTACTCTATCATCCATGTTTGCCCTGGACCAGGAACATGAGATACCAATTATTCAAGTCAAACTGCATAATAAGCAAGCTTTCTGCATGGCAGTAAATAACGAGCACGATCAAAACCCCTGGTACCATGACATCAAGCGGTACCTCATAAAGGGCGAATATCCTTAAGGAATCAGTGACAATGATAAGCGAACCATTCGCAAAAGGGCCATAGGGTTCACGTTGATTGAAGGAACCCTCTACAAAAAGAGCCCCGATTCCACTCTCTTAAGGTGCGTGGACCAAGAAGAAGCCCAAACACTGATAAAAGAAATCCACAAGGGGACTTTTGGAACCCACGCACCCGGGCATGTCATGGCAAAGAAAATCCTCAGGGCAGGGTACTATTGGTCCACGATGGAAGCTGATTGTCACCGATATGCCAAGAAATGTCACAAGTGCCAAGTATACGCCGATAATATTCATGTGCCGCCCGCACCTCTCAGCAACATGGCTACACCATGGCCATTTTCTATGTGGGGCATGGATGTCATCGGACCCATCGAGCCCAAAGCATCTAACGGCCATCGCTTCATATTGGTAGCAATCGACTATTTCACCAAGTGGGTTGAGGCAGCGTCATATGCGCATGTAACTCGGAAAGTGGTGACTACCTTCATCAAGAAAAACATTATATGTCGGTATGACGTCCCTCATAGGCTTATTACTGATAATGGGACCAACCTCAACAATAAGATGATGGAAGAATTATGCCAAGACTTCAAGATCCAGCATCATAATTCCTCTCCGTACCGACCAAAGATGAACGGCGCAGTAGAGACAGCCAATAAAAATATCAAGAAAATCATTCAGAAAATGGTGGTTACCTACAAAGATTGGCATGAAATGTTTCCTTTTGCCTTGCATGGTTACCGAACGTCGATACGAACCTCCACAGGGGCTACCCCGTTTTCCCTCGTATACGGAATGGAGGCCGTGCTACCAGTAGAGGTCGAAATACCCTCTCTGCGAGTTGTCATGGAAGCCAAATTGAGAGAAGCTGAATGGGTCCAGAACCGGTATGATCAATTGAACCTAATCGAAGAAAAACGACTGGACGCCATATGTCGGGGGCAGGCTTATCAGCGGAAAATCAAGAAGGCCTACGACAAGAAGGTCAATCCCCGCACTTTCCAAGAAGGAGATCTAGTAGTAAAGACTGCTTCCGGCCCAAAAAGACAAAATCGGGAAATGGGCGGCTAACTACGAAGGACCCTTTGTGGTCAAGCGAGCCTTCTCGGGAGGAGCCCTTATCCTCACCAACATGGATGGAGAAGAGCTCCGATACCCTGTCAACTCAGATGCAGTGAAAAAATACCATGCCTAAAGACATTGCTCATGACCCGTCAGGATAAAAACTCGCAAAGAGCGTCCTAGGCAAAAGATAGGGTCTATATTCCTCGCTAGGACACGTCCTAGGCAAAAAAAAAAATGATGATGCTGAAAGAGCAATGATTACCTTAGCCGAAAACCGCAAAGGCGACTAAGGTAAAACCTCCACAATAGCAAGCAGACTTCGCATAATCTTCACTCCGGACTTGGGCATCTCAACTGAAGGGACCAGGAAAAACGGGGAAACAAAGATCACCGACATGATCGTGGCACCCTCATATAGTTTAGCCAACCTTGGCCAGCCATGCTTACAAATTCTTTTGTAAACCCCCATGTAAAAACAAACCATATGGTTATATCAATAAAATTGTATTTTTCTTACCTACCTGTGTAAATGCCTCTATATTAACGAAACATGAGCATGCATAAAACAAGCAATTAGAGAAAGCATAAAAACAAAAGACGAACATCACCAACCAGCGCCATCCCAAGTAAAAAGTACAGGGTAGCATGCTAGATCGAAAACCCGCAAAGGGCGGTCTAGGCAAAAGATAAGGCTTTCGTAAAAAGGAAAAAGCCCATCAAAATGCCTCACACAACAAAAAACCCGCTAGATCGAAAACCCGCAAAGGGCGGTCTAGGCAAAAGATAGGGTTAAAACAAAAAGTGCAAAAAGAATAATCACGAGAGAACAAGAAAAGAAGGAAAGTACTGGTCACTTTCTAAATGTCCTCAACTAAAATAAATTTGCATCAACAGCATCCATACACGAGTAGTCGCACAAAAATGACTTTGTCAAAAGTAAAACAAACAAAAAATACTGTAGACAAATAAAAAGCATTCAGCCTCATGCTTGCATTCATGAAAAACAACCAAAAAAGGTATCCCGGTATGACTCCATCATCATTTGCCTTCTTTTGCAAAAGCCAGCATAACAAAAAAAAAGAAGCTTAAAAAAGGAAAAGGCACACGCTCAATAAAAAGCCAGAATCCAAAAATCGCGAGAAAAAAGAGATAAAACCGCGAGAAAAAGGCAGGATTAAAACAACTACCTTAACCAAACAACATTTCGACTATCAAGCAAAAGTCGAACAAAACAAAACCCGACCAACCAGCAAAGAGTCGGATAACCACCACAAAAAGTTAAAAACAAAAAATCCCCGGCAACCAATAAAGCTGGATGAACAAACAAACCAGATTTCCGGCAACCCGGATGACCATTCCAGAAAGGTCCAAACCACAAACACAGAAGTCACCCCTCAGGGAGTCGGCGCATGGTCAGAATCAGTAATCCGCCACCACGGCCAAAGGATTAGCTACCGCAAGAAGGGGCATCCAGAGGCACATAACCAAACGGGGGTTCATACTCGTCAGCCAAGGGATCAGCTACCACGTCGAAGGAGCATCCTAAGGTTTCACATCGGCGCATGGTCAGAATCAGTAAGCCGCCACCACGGCCAAAGGATCAGCTACCGCAAGATGGAGCATCCGGAGGCTTAACCACCGAGATGGGGGTGCGTACTCATCGGGCCTTACGGAAGAGGGCTTACCAGACGGGGTTCATACTCGTCAAACACCGGATGGGGGTGTGTACTCATCGGGCCTTATAGAAGGGGGCTTACGGGCGAGGGTTCATACTCGTCAAAACCGGATGGGGGTTCATACTCATCAGCCGAAGGGGTCGGCTACCGCGTCAAAGGAGCACCCCGGAGGCGCACAACACAACATCTCCCCGGAAGGTCATCCGCCGCAAAGACGGAGTATCCGAAGGGAAGCCAGGCAAGAGGGTCAACTCCTTTACCCTCCGGTCGATCACCTCGGCACAAAAGGCTAGCAGATCGACCGGTCGGGAAAAGGGGGGCAGCTGTAGACCCCAAATCTTGCCCGACCTCGGAATAAAGTCGAAAGCGTCCTATTTGAAGACGGCCGAAGCTAACAAGTCATTAGGAGAGACTATTAGGTTCCCGTACCAAGATAGGAAGGTTTTTGGCCCGAAAATAAAGTTTCTCGCCTCGAAGGGACGAGACCGCCGTCTGGAAGGACCGGACCGCCGTCTCGTCTCAACGCTAGGACGAGACCGCCGTCTCGATTTTCCGGACGGCGGTCTCGATTCCTGCAAAGGTCGAGACGGTGGTCCGGATTTTCCGGACGGCGGTCTCGATTCCTGCCTAGTCGAGACGATGGTCTAGATTATCCGGACGGCGGTCTCGACCCTCGCCATGAACGAGACGGCGGTCCGGACTTTCCGGACGGCGGTCTCGACCCTGTCGAGAGGAAATGGCGGTCTCGACCGTCGAGCGCGAAAAACTATAAATAGGGGTCCTCCCCCTCATTTCCACACGGAATCAACATAGCTCTCCCTTCTCTCTAGACTTTCTCTCTCTAAGAATCCCTCCGAGGCATTTCCGGAGTTTCGAGTGTCTCTAGGCATAAATTGAGCGTTCTAAATCTTCTTTAGAATCCCTCCGAGGCATTTCCGGAGTTTCGAGAGTTGTAGAGTGAAGGGTTGCCAAAACGCACCCTCTCTTTTAATATAAAAGCTTGCTTTGGAGGTGCATATTCTCCCTCTCTATTTTTATTACTGCCATTTAAATTACGCAATAGAAGCTAGGGCCATGTAGTCATAAACTTAAATTCCGCATAATAAAAGGGTAAAAGCGCATTTTTCCAGTTTAATTATTTATTCAAAGTAGCCGGCCTATCATAGGGAACCCGAAAGGGGCGTCGTAAAGGAACTAACACTTCCTTTACACGTAACTAACTCCCTTACCCAACTCTGGTTTTAATGACCAAAGTTGGTTTTCGAAAACCAACGCCTTTTTAAAACCCCTTTTCCGATGTTTATGGTAATAATATTGGTGGCGACTCTATAGAACCCAAATTAAATAAGTCCCTGGGTTAGCCCGGTTATCGGACAACCTAGGGATACTTTCGAAAACCTCGCCCCTAGGTTAGCTCGGTTATCGGACAACCTAAAGGCATTGTAACCACCAATAAAAAACGCGAAAATAAAGAGGGTCAAAAAAACCATCGCGTCGCTCCGACCGCCTCTCCTTTTTTACGGCGGCGACAGGGCTTGTTGTGGTTTGACCCCTCGAGGGGGAGTTCTTCCTCTATGAAGGTGAGGTAATCACTTGTCGTAATGTGACCGACGATCCTCTCGACCTTTTCTTGGGATATAGTGTGAGGTACATGCGTTTCGCTCAAGACCTTCATCAAGGTGTTTCTATGCGGTTCCGAACTCATCATTAGAGATAATAGGGTTATCCTTGCAAATGTATGATTGAGCTGGTCAATAATGGAATACTCGCTTTGCCTTATGAACTGGAGTAATTCATCGGTCTCCTCCTTGGATTCTTTATTTTCTTTTTCTTCGGTCTGTTTATTTTTCTCTTTATTCTTGGGGGTATCATTTTGTAAGTCCTTGGGGGAGTAGAACCTTCCACTTTTGGTCATGCCCCTAATGTCGTCTATATTGGAGATATCCTCCTTTATTGGTGAAGATTCTCCATATCTCCATAGTACAGCTTTATTTGATTCGTAGGGGAAAGGACGTGGCATAAATAGTCGCACAGGTGTCCTTTCCCCCTCTTCTTTATTGGTTTTGAGGACCAACGATCGAGGCTTATTATCCTCCTGTGGTGGATCAACCGTTGGGGAGAGCTTGATTAAAAGTGACGTTCTCTCCATTCTTCTGATTTGGAAGACGCGTCAGTTAATCCTTCCTTTTTATTATCTTGTTTATAAAAAAATGAAGGAGGGGAAATTAAATATGCGAATGAATGATATGCATGCAAGTAGACAATTGAATAAGGAAAAATTTCATTTATCCATAGAAGGTGTACATTCCCCTATTCTATACTTCGAAGCAACTTTTGACAAAAGTGGAAAAGCCTAAAGAAACCCACAGGCGGGTCTTGATCTCTATGTAATTCCCTTTCAGCTTCCCGGACGTGACGAGCGAGTGCTTCGCTTTGCTTCTGGGCTGCCTGGCTCATATCTTCACTATACTTTTGAGCATCTTTGATCTTCGCCTCTTGATGGATGACCAAGGCTTGCAGCTCGTTAAGCTTTGCAGAGGCTCAGTCCTTTTCTCGTAGTACCTGGCCATACTGAGCTAGCCCGTCTCTTTCTTTGCAGCGTAGCTCAGTGAGACTTTTGTTGAGTCTCCGGTTGGCCTCGCGCTCTTGGCGTATTTCTGACCGAGCCTTTGTGAGGTCTTGTAGCAAGTCCTTGATTGTCTGATCCTGCTTTGCGCATTCGACCTCAAGTGTGCTGATTTGGCAGTTATTTCTTGAAGTTGGCTATCCGAGCTGGTTCTGGCAGCTTTGGATGCTCGGATAGCTTGCTCGTTAGAGTCAACACATTGATCCTTGAGGCGCTCTATTTCATGATCATTTTTCTTGCATTGCCTTTGTAGACCATCGATGGTGAGGATAGATTTTTGTTCTCTTTCTTCAAGGGCCCTCATCTAGGCTCCCATGATTTCTATCCTCTGGGTCAAGGCATCGACTTGAGCTTGCAGCTCTTCACTATTTGCACATGTAGCGAGTGAGGTGGATGGTTGAGACATCCCTCTTTTCTGTCTCCACTCCTCATAGTCACTAGAGACAGCTACTCAAGCTTTTCCTAGCTCTCTATCTCCCATAAAGAGTGGCTTTTCCCATGTTCTTCTCACAGCTAGTGAGTTAGCAATTGTGCATGGGTCTCCGAAGAAACATAGTCCTCTGAGCTCCCCTCGGGATATTGTAGTTTGAGTCCTCATGAGTTGTCTCATAGCTACTCTTGGTGAATAGGCTATACAACCCTTGAGTCCTATCAGCGGTATGCTCGGGTAATCTCCACATCTGATGAGGACTGGACCGGGTCAGAACCAAGGGCAAACCCAGGACAATTGGTTGGCGTCCCATTGTTCCAACTTGACCTTCCACTATGAGGTTAGGCGTCGGTGGAGAGGGATTTTGGAGAAGCTTCTCAAAGGGTCGGGGAACATCCCCATGTGACTAGAGGCGTAGAAATGTGTGATACCCCACACAAAAAGTAGTGAAGAGAAACATCGGAATGTTTTTCCTTGCTTCTGGCGGCAAAATTCCACCGAGAGCAAGGTGTCGGCAAGAATTGCAGGCAAGGGACTCTTCGAGTTCACGTCCTAGGCAAAGAAGGCATCCATGACGGCTTGATCCACTGTGTCGATGTGGAAGGAAAACAAGATTGTTCCAAATATGATCAAGGCCAGGGTTTTGTTAAAAGCGACCCATTTTGTCCTTTCAACCAAAGCGGACAGGTGGTATTCTAAAATTGAGACTTTCCAACCTTAGATGTTCCCTTTTTCTATCAGGGTATTCTGCCAGAATGACAATTGGGTGATGGCAGCGACTTGTGCTGCAAAAGTATATGCCCCGTGGCGAATATGGACCCCGGCGATTTGGGCCATTTTAGTATAAGTTCATCCTCCTCCAAAGTGGGCACCATATCAAACAGTGGAAATTCGAAGCAATGCATACTAGAGTTCCAAAAGTGAACTAGAACCACGATAAAGATGGGATCGACACGGATCTTCAACGAGTCGAGAATCCGTCTCGTAGGATTTCTCGAAGTTGGAGCGGACCTCCGAAGGCATTGCCGCGCAAAGCTGTTCCAGCTTCTCAGTATGGTATCGGGGAATGTCCACTTTCTTCAATTGTCTACTAGTCCCCTCCATTTTCTAAAAACCAAAATGTATGATGCTTATTGTGGGTATGAATGCGAGTGTTTATTTTTCCTATTTATCATGTTTTATTTCTATATGATGGTATTTGCGTATTTATTTTTTGGAAAAATAAACTACCTATATGGATGATTTATGAATTTGATGTTTATGAACAAGGTCCCATTTATTTGATTTGGGTCTTTATTTTGTTTTGTTTTATTTTAGAGCCTTTTATCTCTTCTGTCGGACTGTGTGACTACTTAGCTTACAAAGAACCTGAAGCCAGACTAGCTAAAAGGCAGACTATCCGAGATAAAATGGTTTATTGCGAAAGAATAATGTGTAGCATCCCTTATCTCTTTTGTCGAACTCCGTGGCTTCTTAGCTTACAAAGAACCTGAAATCAAACTAGCTAATAGGCAGACTGTCCGAGATAAGGGTGTTTATTGTAAAAATATTTTTTTTTGTGATTTTTCTGTTGTTTGGTTATGTTATGCAATCAAATGCAACAAACAAATGCACATACAATTCACTCATCCGCGAACACGTGAGAAGTCGTTTTAATCACGAGGTAAGGTTTTCCTGTAGAAGTGCATTGGCGAAGGTAGGTTCTAACTGTTCTCACCAAGGCTTAGGCCCCCAAGGTGCCCCCATTATAGGGTCCCCACTCTCTAGCCTTCCGACCATGCTTAGCACTAAGGTCATAGTCAGTCTTTGTGCCAAAAGAGGAAGGTTATCACCTTGAGTGGTGGTTTCCGATCACACCAGTGGGCTCAGAGCCATCACTACGGCAAACCGTACCTGCCACCCACTCCCTATGTGTTTCTCACTTGCCCCCGGGTATAGAGGGAACTGTTGTGTGGAAAGGTTTGTGTATAGTTTGTATTTCAAACAATTGCGTAAAATAAACAAACAACAGTTATTAAAGCCAAGCAATTAAAGCATGTTATAATATAAGGTAGGGTAAAAGCGAAATTTCTTAGTTTATTTATTAAACTGGCCCATCACTAAATGGGATCAACTCTCTAGGCTTCCCCAGTGAAGTCGTCATCTGTCGCCGCCGTCAACAAGAGGCGGTCAGAGCGACGCGATGGTTCCGACTTTTCCATTTTTCGCGTTTTTTTGGGTGAGGTTAAAACGCCTTTAGGTTGTCCGATAACCGGGCTGAACCTAAGGGCGAGGTTTTCGAAAAAGTGTTCTTAGGTCGTCCAATAACCGGGCTGGCCTAAGAACTAATTTGAAAGGGTTCATATGGAGTCGTCATCGATGTTTTTACTAGAAACATCAAAAAAGGAGAGAAAAGGCGTTGGTTTTCGAAAACCAACTTTGGTCGTTAAAACCAGAGTTGGGTAAGGGAGTTAATTACGTGTAAGGGAAGTGTTAGTTCTCTTACGACGCCCCTTTTGGGTTCCCTATGATAGGCCAGTTATTTTATAAATAAACTTTTGAAAAGACGTTTTTACCCTTTTTATTTGCGGAATTAAAATAATGACTACATGACCCTAATATCTATCACGCAATTTAATTATAAAAATAAAGACAGTAAAAGAGAGGGAAAGAGTGAAGAAACCTCTTAAGCAAGCTTTTTTATTAATTCTCTTGGAAGTAGGGTGCGTTTTGGCAGCCCTTCACTCTTAAAACGCCGAAAAATTGCTCTCGAAACACTATAAAAACTCTCTAAGACACTCAGAAACTCCGAAAATGCTTCGGAGGGACTCTAAGAGAAGAATTTGAAGAAAGTATAGAAGGGAAAGTGGAAGAACTATGTGAAATGAAGGGGGGAGCGCTCACTATTTATAGGGATTCGCGCCTATCAGGTCGAGATGGCGGTCTCGACTGGCAAGGTCGAGACGGCGGTCTGGTCATTCGGGATGGCGGTCTCGCCTTGAATCAATGGCGAGACAGCGGTCTCGATTTGCCAAGTGGCGAGAAGGCCTTCTCGCCAAACGAGGGGGGTCTCACCATTAGCAAGTGGCGAGACGGCCATCTCGCCAAACGAGAGGGGGGTCTCGATTTTTTATGTTTTTACCAGAAACATAAAAAAAAAAAGAGAAAAGGCGTTGGTTTTCGAAAACCAACTTTGGTCGTTAAAACCAGAGTTGGGTAAGGGAGTTAATTACGTGTAAGGGAAGTGTTAGTTCCCTTACGACGCCTCTTTTGGGTTCCCTATGATAGGCCAATTATTTTATAAATAAACTTTTGAAAAGATGCTTTTACCCTTTTTATTTGCGGAATTAAAATAATGACTACATGGCCCTAATGTCTGTCACGCAATTTAATTATAAAAATAAAGACAGTAAAAGAGAGGGAAAGAGTGAAGAAACCTCTGAAGCAAGCTTTTTTATTAATTCTCTTGGAAGTAGGGTGCATTTTTGCAGCCCTTCGCTCTTAAAACGCCGAAAATTCGCTCTCGAAACACTATAAAAACTCTCTAAGACACTCAGAAACTCCGAAAATGCTTCGGAGGGACTCTAAGAGAAGAATTTGAAGAAAGTGTAGAAGGGAAAGTGGAAGAACTGTGTGAAATGAAGGGGGGAGCACTCACTATTTATAGGGATTCGCGCCTATCAGGTCGAGACGGTGGTCTCGACTAGCAAGGTCGAGACGGCAGTCTCGTCATTCGGGACGACGGTCTCGTCATTCGGGACGGCGGTCTCACCTTGAATCAATGGCGAGATAACGATCTCGATTTGCCATGTGGCAAGAAGGCCTTCTCGCCAAACGAGAGGGGGGTCTCACCATTGGCAAGTGGCGAGACGGCCATCTCACCAAACGAGACGGCGGTCTCGACTTTGCCGTTCAGCGAGATGGCGGTCCCGAAAAGCGAGACAGCGGTCTCGACTCCTAGAGGCAAAAATCCTTATTTTTTGTACAGAAAATGCTTCCTACTCTAACATGAGGCCTAATAGTCTCTCCTAGTGGCTTTTTAGGCTTCGTCCATCTTCGAATAGTAGGTCTTCTGCTCTTATTTTGAGGCGGGGCAAGATTGGGGGTCTACAATTATGAAAAGATTTTTTGAGGTTTTTTCTATTTTTATTTGTTGTATGTTTATGCTATGCAACGATCAAATGTAACAAAGAAATGCACACACAATTCATTCATCCGCGAACAAGTAGGACTACGTTTTTAATCTGCAGAAGAGTGCATATTCAGGGTAGTTCTAAATTTCCTCACCAAGGTCAGGCCCCCAAGGTGCCCCCATTATAGGGTCCCCACTCTCTAGCCTTCCGACCATGCATGACACTAAGGTCTTAGTCAGTCTTTAGGCCAAGAAAGGAAGGTTATCACCTTGAGTGGTGGTTTCCGACCATACTGGTGGGGTCATGGCCCTCACTACAGCAAATTGTACCTGCCACCCATTCCCTATGGATATCCCACTTGCCCCTGGGTATAGGTGGAACTGTTGTGTGCAAGGGTTTGTGTACATTTTGTATTTCAAACAATTGCATAAAATAAACAAACAACAGTTATTAAAGCCAAGCAATTAAAGTAGGTTATAAAATAAGGATGGGTAAAGGCACAATTTTAAGTTTTTATTTCCTAAAACTAGTCCATCACTAAATGAGATCAACTCTCTAGCTTCCCCAGTGGAGTCTCCATCTGTCGCCGCCATCAAAAGAGACGGTCGGAGCGACGTGATGGTTTCTTTCGACTTGCGTTTTTAAAAGTGATGTTACAACGCCTTTAGGTTGTCCGATAACCGGGTTGGACCTAAATGCGAGGTTTTCGAAGGGTTCAAGGAGTCACCACCAACGTTTTTACTAGAAACATTGGAAAAGGAAGAAAAAAAGAAGGCATTGGTTTAGAAAAACCAACTTTGGCCATTACAACCAGAGTCGGATAAGGGAGTTAGTTACGTGTAGAGAAGGTATTAGCTATAATGGACTGTTTATATGAAGAAATAAAGACTATAAATTACGCTTTTACCCTTTATTTATTTATTGCAAAAATTAAAATATTGACTACATGGCCCTAAATGTTTAATGCACAGCAATACTATCTAAGAAAGCAGTAAAATAGGGAAGAGAGTGTGTAGGAACCTTCGAAGCATGCTTTTTATATGAATCCTTTGAAATAGGGTGTTTTTTGGCAATCCTCCGCTCTACAATGTTGGTCGCTCTTCCTCACAACACTACATAACGTTTTGTAAGAAATCTATAAAACTCTAGAAATGCTTCAGAGGGATCCTAGGAGAATAATTCAAAGAAATTGCAGAAGGCAAAGTGGAATAATCTTGTGAAAAGAGTGACCATTCGTCTCGTCGGGACCTTCGTCTCGCCTGACAAGGTCGGGACCATCGTCTCGCCAAACGAGACGGCGGTCTCGCCTTCGAAAAGTGGTGAGATGGCAGTCTCGCCATTGACAAGTGGCAAGATGGCAGTCTCGCCATTGACAAGTGGCGAGATGGCGGTCTTGCCATTGACAAGTGGCGAGATGGCGATCTCGCCCTTAGCCGATGGCGAGACGGCGATCTCGGCCCTTTAGGTGGTATTTCTTATTTTTCCTATATAAAAATCTTTCCTATTCTAATATGGGGCCTATTGATCTATCTTAGGGACCTTTTTAGGCTTTGCCCATCTTCGAACAGAAGTCTTATGCTCTTTATTTGGAGGTGGGGCAAGATTTGGGGTCTATAGTATATATTCTTGAAAATGGCATTTTTTGGCAAACCCCACACTCTACAATGTTGTTCACTCTTCTACCGAAGGACTCTAGAATGTCTAAAAAGAACCCTAGGACTCTGGAAATGCTTCAAAGAGGTTATAGAAGAGTATAAGAGGATCAAGTCAAGTGAAAAAGTTGTCTAAAACGAGGAAAGGAGACCCCCATTTATAGAAATTTGTGCCTATCGGACTGGGAAGTTGTCTCTCCCGACAAAGGTCGAGATGACCGTCTCGCCGTTCAGGATGGTTGTCTCGCCACCTTGAGGTCGAGACGACCGTCTCGCTAAGTGATAAGAAGGCGGTCTCGACCCATGAGTGGCAAGACGGTCATCTCGCCTTGTAGGGCGAGACGACCTTCTGGATAATTGGGACGACCATCTCGAGCTTCTGGGCAGAAATTTCTTATTTTTTTGTGTACAAAAAGCTTTCTTATTCTAACATGGAGCCTAGTAAGCATGCCTAGGGACCTTTGAGGCCTTGTCCATCTTCGAATGGAAGCCTTCTATTCTTTATTGTGAGGTCAGGCAAGATTTGGGGTCTACAGCTGCCCCCTTTCACCTGACTAGCCGACCGTTGGCCCAATATACCAAGAGATCGGCTGGAGGGTGAAGGAGTTGACCCTCTTGCCTGGTTGTCCTTCAATTTCTTCCCTTATCGTGGTAGCTGACCTTCTGGACGCTGAATGTGAACCTCTGGGATGCTCCTTTGATGCGGTAGCTGACCCCTTTGGTTGTAAAATCTGGTTTAAGCCCCCTTTTGTAAGGCTTGATGAGTACGCACCATCATCTGGTTTTAACGAGTACGAACCCCCATTTGTTTATTGTTATCTTGCTCCTTTGATGAGGTAACTGACCCCTTGGTTGATGAGTATGAACCCTCATCTGGTTTGAAGAACTTGCAGCCCACTTCGTAAGACTGGATGAGTACGCACCCTCATCTGGTTTTGCGAGTATGAACCCCCGTCTGGTTTGGAAGTCCACTTTGTAGGACTGGTGCAACTTACTGATTTTGTTCATGTGCAGGCTCCATGGGGAGTGACTTTTATTTGTGATGTAGTCTTCCGGTATACCAGGGTTTTTTATTTTTGGCTTTTCCAATAGCCATCCAGCTTGTCGATTGCTGGGGATTCTTGATTTTGGCTTTTTCCATAGCCATCCAGCTTGTTGATCACTGGGGATTCTTGATCTTGGGCTTTTTCTAATAGTCGTCCAGCATGTTGGTCGTTGGGGATTCTTGATGAATGCTTCTTAGGTAGGTAGGAATCCAATGGGGATTTGCTGATCTTGGTGATGCCTCTTAATTAGGCGGATATCCATTGAGGATTTGTTGATTTTGATGGTGCCTCTAGAGGATGGAGTTTTGACTCCTTGTTAGATGTCGGTGTGAGTTGGCTTTGCGATGCTCTTATTTCATTGGGGAATGGGCATTATGTTTTCCTAAAAGTTAGGATTTTTATTTAATTTTGTATTTTTCCGCGATTTATCTTTTTTTTTCACGATTCGAAATTTGGCTTTTTCTTGATAGTGCCTATGCCTTTTTACTTTTTAATTTCTTTTATGCACGCAAACTTTTTTTTTCTTTTTCGGCATCCACAAGGGATGAGGTTTTTTCTTTTTGGTGCTCCATTAGGGAATTAGTCGATTTCCTGGGGATGGAGTCTTGGCTGCGAACTGTCCTTGTGAAGCTCTTATTCTACTAAGGGATAAAAATTTTTTATTCCTTCTTTTTATAGACTTTTCTAGGGAGATCCACTTGGGGATTTTCTTTTTCGTGGCCCGCTTGGGGGTTTATTGGCCTTCCTTTGTCATGGCCTTTTCTTTTGGGCATCTACTGGGGATGCAGGATTTTCTTTTTTTTTCTTTTTTGTTGAGCCCTTGATGGCATGGAGGTTGGACTCGTTGATTTTGATAATGGGAGCTGGGTTAAAGCTCTTATTCTACTAAAGAGGAATGGGATTTTCGATCCCTTGATTTGCTCTATTTTTATTTTTTGTATGACCCACTTGGGGAGTTATTTGGCTTTCCTTAGCCACGGCTTTTTTTTTCACTTGGGGTTATCTGCTGGGGGATAAAGGGTTTTCTTTTGAGCTCGTTATTTTCCTTGGGGGATGTGGTGGAGATTTTGTATGAGTGTGCTTGGTGACTCATGTGATGGCGATGCTAAACCATGGGGTAATATTTGTTTTGCCTTGGGAGTAGACAAGGATCTGCTTGGGGATATTCAAGCCTTTCTGTCAACTTGGGGTAGAAGGAGAATGATTGGGGCTTTTGATTCAGGAAGCTCTTATTTCTTCTGAGTGATTTGATGACGACAACTCGTTCTTCTTTCTTGAGGGAGAACAATATTTGAAGATTTATTATTTTCTTTGTGCCTTCTTTTCTGGGTAGAAGGATAGCGGTTGGAGATTTAACTTCTGGAAGCTCTTATTTTGCTCTGAGTCGCTTAATTATTGGTGGCAACTTGCTTTGCTTTCTTGAGGGAGAGCATTATTTGGAGACCTGTTTTTGGTGCTTCCTGTTTTCAATCACAAACATGGAGCTAGTCTCCTTATATGCATGAGTATTATTTTTTGTTTATTTACTTATAGAGATTTTTTATTTTTTTTCTTTTTGATTTTGACAGAGTCGTATTGTGAGACTACTGGTGTGTGGATCTCCTAAATGCAATCTATCCTTTTATTTGATGCATCTAGAGAAGTAACTGGCATTCTCCTGCTGGATTTTCATGAATATGCTGATGGGCCCCTCTCTTTTGGTTTAGCCCTAAATTTTGCTTAGACCGCCCTTTTGGGGTTTTCGATCTAGCGGACTGCCTTAATTTTTGCCTAGGATATCTTAGTGAGCTCTTCCCTTTTTATGAATGCCCTAACTTTTGCCTAGACCGCCCTTTACAGGTTTTCAATCTAGCGGGCTAGCCTAACTTTTGCCTAAGAATCTCCTAGCAGGTATTATTATTTTTTTCGTGAGAAAGGACCCATATTCATGCATGCAATGTTCGTGATATGCATCCTATAATACTATTTCAGTTAACTTTTCAAAAGGATTAACCGATGTACTTTTATTTATGATGAGCTTCTAACATCATGCTTAGTTGTACCGACTTTGTCGTCTCGGAATTGCCATGACCGAAGAACAGTTATTTTGATTGTAGAGCGACTTGCCATGTCAGTGTGCCCCTCCCTTTTCTTGGGGATGTCAATCCTCCTATTGATTATGATCTCCACATTTCCCTACTAATTACTAGAATGTCGTAGTGGTAAGTGTCAAGAGAAAAGAAGGAAAGTTATTTATTCAAAGGCTTGTGTTTTAGAAGTGTTTTATTTTTGACAAAAATGGTTTTTGTAAGCACGGCTAGCCAAGGTTGGTTAAAGTGTTTAAGCTAGTTTAGGTAAACGTTTTTTTTATGAGGTGGCGTCTTTAATAATTATTCGATGGTTCCTATCATGACTAATTAACTTCCTTAGTCTGCCCTTTGGGTTTTCAACCTAGGATGTTATGCTATGTCCTAACTTAATGGATTTTCTAATGGGTATCTTGCCTTTTCTTTTTTGCCTTTAGCTTCTATGGGCTTCTTTTGATTTTTGTTTTGTTTTCTTTTTACACAACATTGGCAAAACACGACTTTATTATGATGAGGTAAAACCTTATTTTGTGTTTCTAATCAATCGGTGATGATGAGTGATTTGATTATTTTGACGATGGCGCATTTTGATTATTTTGACGCACTTTTGAAAACGTTTTCTTAAACATGATTATTATGAGGTTTAAACATGAATAGCAAGAAGAGAAGCGAGATAGTAAGAATGATATTCTTTATAATTAAAAGGGAAATATGTGCCCTAAAGATGCTCGAGGGTTGGGCTAGCCCCGAGGAGTAATCTCTAATAGTCATTGGGTTTACATCCCATAAAATTGGAAGAAGAACAACTAATGACTAAAGTCGTTCTCGATGCTTGGACCCCTTCATTTGGGAAAATCGATTCGAGGTGTGGAGGGGAGACTTCCCTTTTCTCTGTGCAGCTTGATCCTTTGTAGGGTCATGCTTCAAAGGATTGTCTTTAAAATCTGGTGGCTCCCTTATTCCTTGAGAGTTTCTGATGAGCCCTTGGTTTGGGCGGTATCCATATTTGCTCATCATGTGGGTCACCTTCATATTGTTGGGGAAGTCTTTTCATATTGGCAAAAGATATTTCAAAGGTCCTCTTCAGCCGCATCCATTCAAGGTAGAGGCGGACGACTTGCCGATCTTAATGTCGTCTTTGGCTCGAACCATGACCAGCTTGTCGCCTACCGTGAGTTTGTACTTTTGGCGGAGCGTTGAAAGAACTGCCTTAGCATCGTGAATCCAAAGTCTACTCAATTTCCTCTTTGGATTATGTTTTTCTTCGGTCTTTTTATTTCTTGCTTTATTCTTAGGAGTGTCATCTTATAGCTCCTTGGGGGAATAGATTCTTCCACTTCTAATCCTACCCCGATACCGGCTATGCTTGGAGATATCCTCATTGATGGGCGATGTTTTTGCATATCTCCATGGTACAACTTTATTTGATTTGAGGCATGAACAAATGTAACGGCATCCTTGCCCCCTCTTGGATATCCAACGGTTGAGGCTTATTATCCTCCTTAGGCGGATCAACCGTTGGAGAGAACTTGACAACAAAAGGTTTGCTCTTCATCTTATTCTGATTCATGGGAAACACATCAATTAATACTTTCCTTTTATTAACTTATTATTATTAAAGTGAGAATGAATGAATGAATGCAATTTATGAATGTAATAGACGGTTGAAGAGATGATGAAAACAAAAATTTTTATTTATTTCATCCAGATAGTGTACATTCTTGAACGCAATGTTTCAAAGTACATTTTTTAAAAGCGGAGAAGCCTAAAGGAACCCATAGGCGGGTTAGAATTTCTATGTATTTTTTTTCTCGTGCATGGCATGCAAATGCCCTATCCTCTTTACATGGTATTGAGGAATATCCACTTTCTTCAGCCGCCTACTACTAGATGCATGTTATGAGGGTAAAGTTTGGTGGATGCATGTATGAAAGTGTTTTTTTTCTAAACATTATCATGTTTTATTTCCTAACATGATAGTGTTTGGGATTTTTGTATGCGGATGAGGGCATGAAGAATACCAGCCGCTTTCTAGAATGCAAAAAGAATTTAAGAACGTTTATTTTTATTTTGAAATAAAATGAATGATTAGTGTAGGATAGATATGCCTTAAGACAATAACTTTGGTATCCTCTTAAAGCTCACGCTTCATGTAGCACCATACCCACTTTGGTATAATGGTTCCTACCTCATCATAGATTTGACAAAGGTCACCATATACCTTAACACACTTGTTTCTTCCTTATGGAAGATTACAAGCGCACTTGGGTCTCTTTCACCTTTGTCTTAGGGATATCTAAATAGATTTGACAAAGGTCACCATATACCTTAACACACTTGTTTCTTCCTTATGGAAGATTACAAGCGCACTTGGGCCTCTTTCGCCTTTGTCTTATCGCATCCGTAGGTCCATGTGGCTACTTAGCTTATGAAGAACCTAAAGTCGGACTAGCTAAAATGTAGATTGTCCGAGATAAAGGTGGTAATTGCGAAATAATGGTTTTAGATCCCCTAAGGTTATCCCACTTGCCCCGTTATAAGGGGAATTGTTATGTGCAAGGGTTTGTGTACATTTTTTATTTCAAACAATTGCATAAAGTAAATGTACAACAATTATTAAAGTCAAACAATAAATCATGTTATAAAAGCAAGGAACGGCAAAAGTGTAATTTCAAGTTTTTATCTCTTAAACTAGTTCATCACTAAATGGGATCAACTCTCTAGCTTACCCAGATGAAGTCGCCATCTGTCGCCATCGTCAAAAGAGGCGGTCGGAGCGACGCGATGGTTTTTCGATACGACTCGTGTTTTAAAAAGTGTGGTCATCACCCTTAGGATGTTCGATAACCGAACTATTCTAAGGGTGAGGTTTTCATAAGTGGGTCCTGGAGTCGCCACCAATATTTTAACCAAAAACATTGGAAAAGGAACAAAGAAGGTGGTGGTTTTAAGAAAAACCAACTTTGGTCATTACAACCAGAGTTAGGTAAGGGAGTTAGTTACGTGCGGGGAAGGTATTAGCTTCCCCATGACGCCCCTTTCGGGTTCCCTATGATGGATCGTTTATTGTAAAAAATAAGAACATTAAAATCATGTTTTTACCCTTATTTATTCATTGTGAAATTTAAATAATTGACTACATGACCCTAATATCCGATGCACGAGAGAGGGTAATAAAACTAATAAAAGAAAGAGAATAAGGGATGTAAAACCTCTGAAGCAAGCTTTTGTATATATTCTTGAAAAGGGCACTTTTTGGCAAACCTTACACTCTACAACGCTGCTCACTCTTCTATCGAAGGACTCTAGAATGTCTAAAAAGAACCCTAGGACTCTGGAAATGCTTCAGAGAGGTTATATATGAGGATCAAGTCAGGTGAAAAAGTTGTCTAAAACGAGGAAAGGAGACCCCCCATTTATAGAAAATTGTGCTCATCAGATTGGTCGTTTCGCCATTCGAGACGGTCGTCTCGCCACCTTGAGGTCGGGACTGCCATCTCGCCAAGTGACGAGAAGGCGATCTCGACCCATAAGTGGCGAGAGACCGTCTCACCAAACGAGACGGCCATTTTGACCTTTGGCGAGACGGCCGTCTGGATAATCTGGACGACCATCTCGAGCTTCTAGGCATAATTTTCTTATTTTTTGTGTACAGAAAGCTTACCTATTCTAACATGGAGCCTAGTAATCATGACTAGGGACCTTTGAGGCCTTGTCCATAGCCTTTTGTTCTTTGTTGTGAGGTCGGGCAAGATTTGGGGTCTATAGTGATTTATATGAGCCAAATTCCATTATGATAAATAATGGAATGTTAAACACCAAGGGTATGTGTTTTTATTAGACATGTGTTGATGAGCAGGTTTATGTTTATTGGACATTTCGCTTATAAAATAGGGAGTAATAAATTGTATTTACTATCAACTTTTGTGCAACTAGAGTACAAGAAGACCCTATTATATATTAATTGAGTAATTTTCATAAACACTTTAATTAGTTGTGTAGGTATCAAACTTGATAATAAAATAGGGATACTATTTATATTATTAATGTTATCTGATTTTTTGAGATGTTTTTATTCATTATTAGTATTTTTTTAATGATAAATTTTTTAAAATAACAAAGAGTTATGCTTATAATGAGAAAAAAGAAGGAAGGCATAAGGTACTTTATTTTAGTAAGAAATGATAAATTTTTTAAAATAACAAAGAGTTATGCTTCTAATGAGAAAAAAAGAAGGAAGACATAAGGTACTTTATTTTAGTAAGAAATACTTTGTATTGAAAATAAGGAAGGAAAAAAAAATTGAAAGGTGGTGAAGATAAAAATTGGAATGATTACAAGTTTCTATACAAAAATGTGAAGTGACATTCTCATAAAAAGAAACACATGCAAAATAAATATTTTCTTTAGAAAAACAAAAAAAAATTGTTAATTCTCAATAACATAATTGATAGTGTTAAATCATTAAATGTTTTAATAAAAGAAGAGTTATTGACATCACTGTAATTGATTTTAGAGTTTTTAGGGTAATGATGATTGTAGACCCCAAATCTTATTCGACCTCGCAATAAGTTCAGAAAACCTCCGTTTTGAAGATGGTTAACGGCTTCAATAGGCCCCTATTAGCATTTTCTAGGTTCCATTTAGGAAGAGGATGGTTTTTTGAGAAAATAAAAATCGAAAATTTTGTCAGAAGACCTCGGATGGCTATCCAGGTTAACCAGACGGTCGTTCATGCTTCTTACTAACCCATGGACGGCCGTCCATTTGGACCAGACGGTCGTCTATGCCTATTTTAAGCCATGGATGGTCGTCCATGTTAAATGGACGGTTGTCCATGCTCATTTTAGGTCATGGACGGTCGTTCACTTAAGCCAAACAACCTTCCAGATTTCTTGGCACGTTTCCCTATAAATAGGGCATCATCTCTCACATTCCACACACTTCACACTCTCCTATGTTCTAGAGGACCTATTTTGGGACTTCTTAGAAACTCTGAGCATTATTCCAGAGTACGAGTGATCTTTTGGCCCTCGAGGAGTTTAGTTTTTATTTTTTGTTCGAGGGAAGAGTGTCTCTATAGAGTGCAGGGACTGCCAAAAAGCGTCCTCAAGTTCAAGATTTATAAAAGTTCGCTTCGAAGGTTCTTCTTCATATCTCTTCTCTTTTATCGCTTTCCTTTACTGCTTTCCTTTGTGTGCATTAGTTATTAGAGTCATGTAGATAGTCATTTAAATATTGCAATGAATAAATAGGGTAGAAGCATAATTTTTATGTCTTTATTTTTAAGATTATTCCATCATAGGGAACCCGAAAGGGGCGTTGTGGGGTGTTAACACCTTCCCCACACGTAACTAACTCCCTTACCCAACTCTGATTGTAATGGCCAAAGTTGGTTTTCTTAAAACCAACGCCTTCTTTTATTTTCCTTTTCCAATGTTTATGGTAAAAACATTGGTGGCGACTCCAGAACCCTCTTACAAAAACCTCATTTTTAAGGCTTAGTCCAGTTATCGGGCAACCTAAAAGCGTTGACTACATAATTTTACAAAAACACAGGAAGTTTAGTCATCCATCGCAATCGTTCACAAATATCAAAATCTTCGCGCCTATCGATGCGGGGAGACGGCGATGACAGATGGCGACTCCACTGGGGAAGTCATGAGAGTTGATACCATTTAGTGATGGAATAATCCAAAAAAATACAATACGTGAAATTATACTTTTACCCTTTCTTATATGTATAACATGCTTTATTGTATGACTTTAATAACTATTGTTTGTTTATTTTTTGCAATTGTTTGAAATATAAACTATACACAAACTCTTACACACAACGGTCCCTCTATACCCGGGGCAAGAGTGAATCACATAGGGACTGGGTGGTGTTTGTGGCTGGTCGTGGTAATGGCCATATGTAGACCCCAAATTTTGCCCGGCCTCCAAATAAAGAGAAGAAGACCTCCTATTCGAAGATGGACGAAGCCTAACAAGCCACTAGGAGAGACTATTAGGCCCCATACTAGGATAGGAGGGGTTTTCTGTACAAAAAATAAGTTTTCTCGCCTTTTTGGGACGAGACCGCCGTCTCGAAATCGAGATCGCCGTCTCGCCTCAGGCAAGTGGCGAGACCGCTGTCTCGTTTGACGAGACGGAGGTCTCTCTACCTGCAAATGGCGAGACGGAGGTCTCGCTTTCCCAAACGGCGGTCTCGCCACCTGCGCAGCACGAGACGACGGTCTCGTTTGGCGAGACGGCAGTCTCAACCCTGTCAGACGAGAACGGCAATCTCGCCACTGCCAGGCGCGAAAACCTATAAATAGGGGCCTCCCCCCCCCTCATTTCCACACACCACACAGCTTTTTGCTCTCCCTTCTCTCTAAAACTTCTTGTCGCCGCCGTCCCTTTCCGACGTCCGGAGGACGTCTCGAAACGTTTATGCGAGCGGTCGCGAAAAGATGGTTTAGACTCGCGTTTTTGTTTTAAAAGGTTTTCGAAAAGGGGTTCTTATGGAGTCGCCACCAATGTTTTGACCATAAACATTGGAAAAGGAAAAAATGTTGATTTTAAGAAAAACCGCACTTGGCCATTATAACCAGAGTTGGGTAAGGGAGTTAGTTACGTGTGGGGAAGGTGTTAGCACCCCACAACGCCCCTTTCGGGTTCCCTATGACAGATTAATTCATTTAAATAAAGACTACGAGAAATTACGCGATTACCCTATATTATTACATAATATTAAATGGCTATCTACATGATTTTATTCTATGTTGCATGTATAAAATGATGAATAAAGCTAAATAAAGCAATAAAAGAGATATTAAAATAGCTATCTATCTACATGATCCTATTCTTCATGACATAATAAAGCTAAATAAAACAATAAAACAATAAATAAAACAATAAAAGAGAAGGGAATTGAAAAGAACCTCCGTAGCAAGCTTTATATTGAGAACCTCGAACTGTGAGGATGCGTTTTGGCAACCCCTCTCTCTACACAGTCTCTCCTCACCAATACAAGACCGACTCTACTAAAAATTTAAAGAAGAATCAAATGCCGGAATGTAATTCCTTAACCGATTGTTACCTATTTAAGGCAATCGGAAAGATCATTCGAGAGAGAGAGAGAAGTAGACAAGTGCTCTAAGGTGTTTCAGAGCTCTCTGGAGTGTCTCCGGTGTGAAAAAGTGGCAAATGAGCCTCCTATTTATAGTTTTTCGCAGCTGGCGCACTTTGGGACGGCCGTCTGGGTTGGGACGGCCGTCTGGACTGGGATGGCCGTCCCAAATAGCAAAATTACACAGAGCGGGACCCCCAGGAAGGCCGGGACGGCCGTCCCACTTAAAATGGGTTTGGGACGGTCGTCCCACATACGGGACGCGCGTCCCAATTGTAAAATGACAGTTGGGACGGCCGTCCCACTTTTGGGACCGTGGTCTCGGCCTGTTTTGTCCAGTTTTCGTGTTCTGGGACCCCGGGAAGCTTTCCTTTCCTTTTTCGGACATAGATTGATGCCGAGGTGTGTCCGTTGAAGCTTTATCTTCATATAGGAAGTCTTCTTGGCCTCCAATAAGATGTCGGGCGAGCTTTGTCTTTGTGTAGGAAGTCTCTTTTGGCTTTTATCGTGTGAATGAGTGAACTTCGTCTTCTGTTGTGGGAGGTCCTTCTCGGTTTTGGGAAGCCGGATGAACTCCATCTTCGAGTGAAATTCCTCTAGCTTTTATTTTGAGAGGCCGGGCAAAATTAGGGGTCTACAGCTGCCCCCCCTTCGCCTGCCTAACTAATTCGTCGGTTTTTAATATGCCGACAAAATTAGTTGGTAGGGGAAGGAGTTAACCCTTTTGCCCGGTTATCCTTCGGATGCTGCTCCTTGTTGATCCTTTGGATGATAAATATTTTGATAGGTACCAACCCCTATCTGGTGTTTTGACGAGTACGAACCCCCTGTCATGGTAGACCCCCATCTCGTAAGGCCTGATGAGTACACACCCCCATCTCGGTGTTTTGACGAGTATGAACCCTCTGTCGGTAGACCCCCTTCGTAAGGCCTGATGTGTACTCACCACCATCCGGTATGAGTCCGCATTTTGCTGGATTCTAATGGTTTTTACACCCCACTCGGGTGCGAACCCGCATCTAGACATGGTTCTATTGTGCGAGTCTGCATCTTGACGGACTCTAATGGTTTTTACACCCCCACTGGGTGCGAACCTGCATCTTGACAAGGCTCTAGTGTGCTAGTCTGCATCTTGACGGACTCTAATGGTTTTTACACCCCCACTGGGTGCGAACCTACATCTTGACATGGTTCTATTGTGCGAGTCCGCATCTTGACGGACTCTAATGGTTTTTACACCCCCACCGGGTGCGAACCCGCATCTTGACAAGGCTCTAGTGTGCGAGTCCGCATCTTGACGGACTCTAATGGTTTTTACACCCCCACCGGGTGCGAACCCGCATCTTGACAAGGCTCTATTGTGCGAGTCCGCATATTGACGGACTCTAATGGTTTTTACACCCCACCGGGTGCGAACCCGCGTCTTGACAAGGCTCTAGTGTATTTTTTCACCCCACCGGATGTGAACCTGAATCTTGGTAAGGTTCTAGTGTATTTTTTCACCCCACCGGATGTGAACCTGAATCTTGGTAAGGTTCTAGTGTATTTTTTCACCCCACCGGATGTGAACCTGAATCTTGCTAAGGTTCTAGTGTATTTTTTCACCCCACCGGATGTGAACCTGAATCTTGGTAAGGTTCTAGTGTATTTTTTCACCCCACCGGATGTGAACCTGAATCTTGCTAAGGTTCTATTGTCGGCGGCTCACTGTTTTTTATCATGCGCCTATGGGGAGTAATTTGATTTTGACTTTTCTTGTTTTAGTCATCCAGCTTTTACCGGGGAGTTTCTGTTAGTTGCCTCTTTTTAGGCGGGAATCTTCTGGGGATTTTGAATCCTCTTATTGATTGTGCCTCTTGATTAGGCGAAGATCTGCTTGGGGATTTTATTGTGCCTCTTGATTAGGCGAGAATCCACTGGGGATTTGTTGATTTTTTGATTGTGCCTCTTGATTAGGCGGGTGCTTCAATAGTGGTGAAGGCTTTTTACTTGTTGTTTTTCACCTCTGAATAGGCTGATGTTCTTCTTGAGGATATTTGTTCTTGATAATACCTCCGAGTAGGTAGATGTTTTTTGAAAGCTTTGTGCTTGTATTACCTCTTATAGGTAGATTTCCTGCTTCTTGGGGATATTGGCTCTTTGCTTGTTTCTGAGTAAGCATAGGCATTCTTGGGAGTGAAGGTTTTGTACTTTGCTGGGGATATTCATATTGGGTGCTTAACTCCTTGTGGATTTGTAATTTGTAATTTGCCTTTGCGGTTAGGCTTACTGGGGAGAAAAATTTCTTTTTGGTGATCCACCGAGGGGTTGATTTGTCTTCCTGCGGATGGAATTTTCTCATTTTCTTCTTTTATAGATTTTTCTTGATGTGCTCTTCTTGGGGATTTTCTTTCGGTTTTTTCTTGCAGTGGCCTTTGTTAGAGGATGAAAGGCTTTTCTCTTCTTTCTTTTTGTTGCCCCCCAGTGATGTGGGGGATTTTGACTCTGTTTTTTCTTTGATGGACTCCTCGAGGCGGTGACTCTCTAATGAGTGTGCTTGATGATTCATGCGGTGATGTCTTCGAGTCGTGAGGTAATCTTTTTGCTTTGTCTCTGGAGTAGGCAAAGATCCGTTTGGGGATAATTAAGTCTTTCCGTTGGCTTTTCTACTTTGATGACTTCCTTTTTCTTGGATGGAAAGATGCTGATTGCAGCTCCAAGTGATTTATGTTTGATGACTCATGTGGTGTTGATACTGAGTCATGGAGTAATTTTGTGTTGCCTTCGGAGTAGGCAAGGATCCGCTTGGGGATAATTGAGCTTTTCCATTGGTTTTTTCCGTTTTTGGTGTATTTTTATTGGTGTAGAAGGTTGACGGTTGGAGTTAGCTTTCTTGGAGCTCCTTATTTTGCTGAAGATAATTTTGATTTTCGCCTTTCGCGATTTTGATTTTCGCCTTTCGCGATTTTGATTTTAATTTAGAGGTTGGATTTTAGCGTCTTTTATTCACAATCACAAACATGGAGACTATCTTCCTTATATGCATGTTTATTTATTCTTGTTTGAAAAATTATTTTTTCTTGATTTTGACAAAGTCGTATTATGCAATTACTTTGTGTGCGGATGTCTTAGATGCAATCTAATGTTTATTTATTTTTTTATGCACTTAGAAAATAGCTGGCCTTCTTCCGTTGGCTTCTTATGAATATGCCGGTGGGCTCCTCTTCTATGACCGTGATGCTGGGCTCTTCTTTTATCCATCTTTTGGTTTTAGCCCTATTTTTTGCCTAGACCGCCCTTTACGGGTTTTCGATCTAGCGGGCTGCCTTAATTTTTGCCTAGAATATCTTAGGGGGTTGTTGCCTTATCTTTTGCCTAGATCGTTCTTTTTGGGATTTTCGATCTAGCAGGCTTCCCTGGTTTTTACCTAAGAATATACTAGCGAGGCCTTTCTTTTTGTTATGCTTCCCCTTTTTTTTTTTTTTTTTTTTTTTTTAGATGCATGTTTGATCTTTGATTAAAAGTCTTTGCGCATATTTATGATTTATCAATAAAGAGGCATTTCCATAATATTTGATCAAGAGAAAGGAAATGAAGGGGAATTTTATGAACAAAAGTTTATTTCTTTTATAGAAGGATTACAAAAGGTATTTAGAAGAATGGGTAGTCAAGGTTGGTCATATCTGTATAGGCTTGAACAGTCATGTCTATGATATCTGCCCCCCAGTTCTCCTAATTGCTTCAGTTGAGATGCTTGAGCTCAGAGTGAAGACTATGCAGACTGCTTGCTTCTGGAAGAATGTTACTTTAGCCGCCTTTTCGGTTTTCGACTAAAGTAACCATTGCTCTTAGTTTTTTTTTTTTTTTTTTTTTTTTTTTTTACCTCTTCTTTTTGCCTAGGACGTATCCTAGCGAGGGATATGGACCCTATTTTTTGCCCAGGGATGCCCTTTGCGGGTTTTCATTCCTGACGGGTCATGAGCAATGTCTTCAAGCATAATATTTCTTTACCGCGTCAGAATTGATTGGGTGTCGAAGCTCTTCTCCATCCATATTAGTGAGGATAAGCGCCCCTCCTGAAAAAGCTCGTTTGACCACAAAGGGTCCTTCATAATTTGCCGCCCATTTTCCAATTTTATCCTTCTGGGCTGGGAGCAGTTTCTTTACCACTAAATCTCCTTCTTGATAAGTATGAGGGCGGACCTTTTTGTCATAAGCCTTTTTTATTTTCTTTTGATAGGCTTGTCCATGGCATATGGCACTCAGCCGTTTTTCATCGATAAGGTTTAACTGATCGTATCGACTTTGAACCCATTCGGCTTCTGTTAATTTCGTTTCCATAATAATTCGCAGGGAAGGTATTTCGACCTCTATTGGCAATACGGCTTCCATTCCATATACAAGGGAGAATGGAGTGGCTCCTGTTGAAGTTCACACAGATGTTCGATAGCCATGAAGAGCAAAAGGCAACATTTCATGCCAGTCCCTATAGGTTTTAACCATCTTTTGAACAATCTTCTTGATGTTCTTATTGGCCGCTTCTACTGCGCCATTCATTTTGGGTCGATAAGGAGAAGAATTATGGTGTTGAATTTTGAAATCCTGGCATAGTTCTTCCATCATTTTGTTATTCAGATTGGTCCCGTTATCGGTAATGAGACGATGTGGAATGCCGTATCGACATATGATATTTTTCTTAATAAAGGTGACCACTACTTTTCTAGTCACATGTGCATAAGATGCAGCTTCTACCCACTTAGTGAAATAATCAATGGCCACCAAAATGAATCGGTGACCATTGGACGCCTTAGGCTCAATAGGTCCGATGACATCTATGCCCCACATAGCGAACGGCCAAGGGATAGCCATAACGTTGAGAGGTATCGGTGGAACATGTACATTATCTGTGTGTATTTGACACTTGTGACATTTTTTAGCATACTGATAACAATCTCTTTCCATTGAGGACCAAAAGTATCCTGCTCTGAGAATCTTCCTAGCCATGATGTGCCCTGGTGCGTGAGTCCCAAAGGTTCCTTCGTGTATTTCTTTAATCAATATCTGGGCTTCTTCGGGATTGACGCATCTTAACAAAGTAGAATCACAATTCTTTTTATAGAGGGTTTCTCCTATCAACATAAATCCTATAGCCCTTTTCCGAATGGTCCTTTTATCATTGTCACTTATTCCCTCGGGATATTCACCCTTTGTCAAGTATCGCCTTATGTCGTGATACCAAGGGGTTTCGTCTTTTTCACTGTCCACCATCATGCAGAAGGCTTGTTTGTCGTGCCTTTTGACTTGGATGATGGGCATCTCATGTTCCTGCCCTAGTGCGAACATGGATGATAATGTTGCCAGTGCATCCGCAATCTGGTTATCCTCCCGAGGGATATACTCGAAACTGATGTTTTCCATTTGTGAAGTCATCTTACGGATATGCTCCAAATAAGGGATTAATTTGGAGTTTCTAGTTTCCCATTCACCCTTGAGCTGGTAAATAACAAGGGATGAGTCACCGAATACTTTAAGTTTAGTTACCCCGTGATCCAAGGCCGCTTGAATACCTAGAGCACAGGCTTCATATTCTGCCATATTGTTTGTACAGTCAAAGGTTAATCTAGCTGTTATCGGGATATGCTTCTTTTCAGGTGATATTAAAATAGCTCCGATCCCATGTCCCAGTAAATTTGAAGCTCCATCGAAAAACATGATCCATTCATCATTTTTAAGCTCTTCATGTTGGATATGCATTATATGCTCATCTGGGAAATCATCTTGGAGGGATTGATATTCGTCTGCTGACCCATGTGCCAGGTAGTCTGCCAAAGGACTGCCTTTGATAGCTTTTTGAGTGACATGAATGATATCAAATTCTGAGAGAAGTACTTGCCATCTAGCTATCCTCCCGGTCAAGATGGGTTTTTCAAACAAGTATTTGATTGGGTCCATTTTGGAAATTAACCAAGTTGTATGTCTGATCATGTATTGTCGAAGGCGTTGAGTTGCCCACACCAATGCACAACATGTTTTTTCGAGTGGTGTATAGCGGGTCTCATAATTTAGAAATTTTTTACTGAGGTAATATATGGCTTGTTCTTTCTTTCCGGTATCATCTTGTTGACCGAGTACACATCCCATGGATTCATCGAGTACTGATAGGTAAAGAATTAGGGGTCTCCCTTCCACAGGTGGTATCAGTACTGGAGGATTAGTTAGGCATATTTTGATCTTTTCGAAGGCTTGTTGGCATTCATCGTTCCAAACTGTCGATTGGTTTTTACGCAATAACTTGAAGATAGGCGTACATTTATCTGTTAATTGCGCAATGAATCGTGCGATGTAGTTTATTCGACCTAGGAACCCTCTGACTTCTTTTTCTGTTCTTGGTGGGGGCATTTCTAGGATTGCCTTTGTTTTATCAGGGTCCACCTCGATTCCTTTTTTACTGACGATAAACCCGAGAAGTTTTCCTGATCGTACTCCGAATGTGCATTTAGCCGGATTAAGCTTAATCTGGTATTTTCGAAGCCGATTGAATAGTTTCTTTAAGTGTAGGAGGTGATCTGTCTCATTTTTGGACTTGACAATCATATCATCCACGTATACTTCGATTTCTTTGTGAATCATATCATGAAATAGTGTAACCATAGCCCTTTGATAGGTTGCCCCCGCGTTCTTAAGTCCGAAAGGCATTACTCTATAACAAAATGTCCCCCATGGCGTAATGAAGGAAGTTTTTTCTCTGTCTTCGACAGCTAATTTGATTTGATTATACCCTGCATATCCGTCCATGAAAGAATAGAGAGTATTTGTAGCAGTGTGATCTACGAGCATATCAATATGTGGTAAGGGAAAATCATCTTTTGGACTTGCACGGTTTAGGTCCCGGTAATCTACGCATACTCTGATTTTTCCATTTTTCTTGACAACTGGCACTATGTTTGCCAACCATTCAGGGTACTTTGACACAATCAGAAAATTGGCCTCCAACTGTTTTTCTACTTCTTCTTTAATTTTTAAGGACCATTCTGGTTTTACTCTTCTGAGTTTCTGTTTAACGGGCCGAAATCCCTCTTTTAATGGTAATCGGTGCTCCACTATACTTTTATCGATTCCAGGCATATCATGGTAGGACCACGCAAACACGTCCATATATTCTCTTAGCAATTGTATTAGTTTTTCTTTGACATCATCGTCAATTTGGGTTCCAATATTTACTTCTTTCTTATTATCTTCTTGTCCCAAATTGATGACCTCAGTTTTCTCCTGATGGGGCTGTATTGATTGCGCTTCTTTTTCTAGCAATCTTTGTATGTCCGGGGAAATGGTCCCCTCCTCACTGTCTGACTCAATCCATTCGTCTTCAGCTTTCGGATCTTCCAAGGAGTTTTCAATCACAGACATGACTGTATGGGTTATGCTTTGTTTTAGATTTCTTTATGAGATGTATGAGAGAGAAAAGAATGAAAGAGAATATGGATATTAAAAAATGCCTTATTGTATTGATAGAAGAAAATATTTACAAAGCCCTTATTAACCAAAAATCTCGTGATCATGGGCAGGGATCACAAGAAATACATCGGGAGTTTTTTTTTTTTGAAATATATTTTTTTTTGTTGCAAAAGATGGTAAGAATGATGAGCCCTAATCTGCTGGTCTTCCTTTTCCCGTCTTTTATTCGAGCTTTAATAAGGGCTGGTCATCCACTTGCGGAGTAGATGTATCAAAGGTAATCCATCCTGCGTCTATTAGATTCTGGACTTTGTGTTTTAAGGCTACACAGTTTTCGATGGAATGTCCCGGAGAACTTGAATGGTAATCACAGCTTTCATTAGATTTATACCATTCCGGGTATGGTGGTTCCATTTTCTTGGGAGGGACACGTACGAGGAGCTTGGCGTCCAATAATTTCAAAAACAGACTTCCGTAGGAGGTAGGTATGGAAGTGAATTTCCTCTCTTGTCTGCGTGGCTTGGCTTGTTGCGAGGAGGCAGAAGGCGTGGCAATATTAACTGCATTCACGTCCCCTTCCTTCTTCTTTCCAATATTCTTTTTAAAAGTTTGAGTAGAGGAATTGGAGGAGGTTTGTTGTATAATTCTTCCACTCTTCAAACCTTGCTCTACTCTCTCTCCTATGATGACTACATCCGCAAAGAGTGTTGATGTATTCCCTATCATTTTGTCGTAATAGGGACCGGTCAGAGAATTGATGAACATGGATGTAGTTTCCTTGTCGGATAGAGGAGGTTCCACTTGTGCTGCCAATTCCCTCCATCTTTGAGCATATGCTTTGAAGGATTCGTCATTTTTCTTGCTTAATAATTGTAGATCTGCTCTTTCAGGGGTCAGATCAATATTATATTTATAACGACGAAGAAATGCATCTGCCATATGTCTCCAAGTTTGTATTTGCCCTCCTTCTAGTTGCATATACCGGTTTAAGGCTGATTCAGCCAGGCTCTCTTGAAAGTAGTGGATCGGGAGTTTTTCATTATCGGCATGTGCGGCCATCTTTCGGCAGTACATAGTAAGATGGTTTCTTGGGCGGGTCGTTCCCATGTATTTCGGGAAGTCTGGAGTTTTGAACTTGTTAGGGAATTGGATATTTTTGACGAGGCACATATCAGCCGCCTCTTTTATATCAAAGTTATGACCTTCCATGGCTCTCGGCCTCTCTTCAAGAGCGAGTGATTTCTTGTTTTGATACTTCGGGAGCGGGAATGTGTACTTGTTCTTGTGTCGGATTGATTGTGCTCATTTTGAGGTTCCTCTTCTTCTTCCTGGTGAGAGGCCTGTCCATTCGAGGACCCTCTTGATGAAGATTTTGTTGATGCATCAGTTCTAACATTTGAGCCACTTGTTCTTTCGGTGTAGTAAGCTCGGCGGTGAGCTTTCGGTTTTGTTCTTCTAGTTGTTCCATTTTCCTAGCCTTTTGAGCACGAGTGAGGACGGGCGGAAGACCGACCACCTTCTAAATGATTTTAATGATTCTTATTATAACTTTTTATTTTAAATGATTGGTGTGGAATAAATATGCCCTAGGATGAATGTGTTTATGTATGAGAGATTTTATTATGATGATGTTTATGCATACTTTTCTTAATGCATTGATTTTCTCTCTTGGTTTTACCACTTATTGAATGATGCGGTATGAATGATACGACTTTGCCAGGAATTTTGTAAAAAGGTATTTTTATGACCTTAATGTTTTTTATTTTTTTTTTTATGATTTTTAGGGTTTCTTCATTTTTTGTTTTTTTTGTTGTATGATTACCCTATGCTAATGTATCAATACAAATGCGGCAAACGTATGCACACACAATTCATACATCCACGAGCGAGCCACGCTTATTTAATCACGAGGTAGGATGTTCCTGCAGAAACGTGCTTGGTTTAGGTGGTTCTAACTGTTCTCACCAGGCCAAAGGTCCCCAAGGTGCCCCCATTATAGGGACCTCTCAATCTCTCAATCCTCGGGTCATGCACGGAACTCCGTGGCGACACCCTTAGATCAAAAGAAGAGAGTTATCACCTTGAGTTGGTGGTTTTACGACAACGGTAGTAGCCCCGTGTGCCAACTAACCGATCGTATCTGCCACCCACTCCCTATAGATATTCACTCTTGCCCCCGGGTATAGAGGGACTGTTGTGTGCAAGGGTTTTTGTGTGCAATTTATATTTCAAACAATTGCAGAAATAATCTTACAGCAGTTATTTAAAGCCATACAATAAAAAACATACAGAAGGGTAAAGGCGTAATTTCAAATCTTTACTTAATTTGAATTTATCCGTCACTAAATGGGATCAACTCTCGGATCTCCCCAGTGGAGTCGCCATCTGTCGCCGCCGTCCCTTTCCGACGTCCGGAGGACGTCTCGAAACGTTTATGCGAGCGGTCGCGAAAAGATGGTTTAGACTCGCGTTTTTGTTTTAAAAGGTTTTCGAAAAGGGGTTCTTATGGAGTCGCCACCAATGTTTTGACCATAAACATTGGAAAAGGAAAAAATGTTGATTTTAAGAAAAACCGCACTTGGCCATTATAACCAGAGTTGGGTAAGGGAGTTAGTTACGTGTGGGGAAGGTGTTAGCACCCCACAACGCCCCTTTCGGGTTCCCTATGACAGATTAATTCATTTAAATAAAGACTACGAGAAATTACGCGATTACCCTATATTATTACATAATATTAAATGGCTATCTACATGATTTTATTCTATGTTGCATGTATAAAATGATGAATAAAGCTAAATAAAGCAATAAAAGAGATATTAAAATAGCTATCTACATGATCCTATTCTTCATGACATAATAAAGCTAAATAAAACAATAAATAAAACAATAAAAGAGAAGGGAATTGAAAAGAACCTCCGTAGCAAGCTTTATATTGAGAACCTCGAACTGTGAGGATGCGTTTTGGCAACCCCTCTCTCTACACAGTCTCTCCTCACCAATACAAGACCGACTCTACTAAAAATTTAAAGAAGAATCAAATGCCGGAATATAATTCCTTAACCGATTGTTACCTATTTAAGGCAATCGGAAAGATCATTCGAGAGAGAGAGAGAAGTAGACAAGTGCTCTAAGGTGTTTCAGAGCTCTCTGGAGTGTCTCCGGTGTGAAAAAGTGGCAAATGAGCCTCCTATTTATAGTTTTTCGCAGTGGCGCACTTTGGGACGGCCGTCCGGGTTGGGACGGCCGTCCGGACTGGGATGGCCGTCCCAAATAGCAAAATTACACGGAGCGGGACCCCCGGGAAGGCCGGGACGGCCGTCCCACTTAAAATGGGTTTGGGACGGCCGTCCCACATACGGGACGCGCGTCCCAACTGTAAAATGACAGTTGGGACGGCCATCCCACTTTTGGGACCGTGGTCTCGGCCTGTTTTGTCCAGTTTTCGTGTTCTGGGACCCCGGGAAGCTTTCCTTTCCTTTTTCGGACATAGATTGATGTCGAGGTGTGTCCGTTGAAGCTTTATCTTCATATAGGAAGTCTTCTTGGCCTCCAATAAGATGTCGGGCGAGCTTTGTCTTTGTGTAGGAAGTCTCTTTTGGCTTTTATCGTGTGAATGAGTGAACTCCGTCTTCTGTTGTGGGAGGTCCTTCTCGGTTTTGGGAAGCCGGATGAACTCCATCTTCGAGTGAAATTCCTCTAGCTTTTATTTTGAGAGGCCGGGCAAAATTAGGGGTCTACACTTCTCTCTAGAATCCCTTCGACGCATTTCCGGAGCTTCTGAGTGCTTTTGAGAGCATTTTTTCGGCGTCTAGAAGAGTTTCCAGCATCGTGTAGAGTGAAGGGTTGCCAAAAAGCACCCATTTCCTTTAAAAGAAATAAAAAGAAAGCTTGCTTCGGAGGTTTAAATTCTCCCTCTCTACTTTTACTGCTTTAATTTTAGATTATGCAATAGATTAGGGCCATGTAGTCATAATTTTAAATTCTGCAAAATAAAAAGGGTAAAAGCGTGTTTTTTTCGGTTTGTTTATTAACAAAATAGCTGGCCTATCATAGGAACCCGAAAGGGGCGTAGTAAAGGAACTAATACTTCCTTTACACGTAACTAACTCCCTTACCCAACTCTGGTTCTAATGACCAAAGTTGGTTTTCGAAAACCAACGCCTTTTAAAACCCCTTTTCCGATGTTTCCGGTAAAAACATCAGTGGCGACTCCACAGAACCCTACAAAATTAGTCCTTGGGTTAGCCCGGTTATCGGACAACCCAAGGACACCCTTTCGAAAACCTCGCCCCTAGGTTAGCCCGGTTATCGGACAACCTAAAGGCGTTGTAACCACCCATAAAAAACGCAAAAATCAAAAAGGGTCGAAACCATCACGTCGCTCTGACCGCCTCGTTTTGACGGCGGCGACAGATGGCGACTCCACTGGGGAAGCCTCGAGAGTTGATCTCATTTAGTGATGGGTCGACTTAAAAATAAATAAACCAAGAAAATAACTCTTTTGCCCTTAACTTGTATTATAACATGTTTTAATGCTTAGCTTTAATAACTGTTGTTTGTTTATACTTACGCAATTGTTTGAAATACAAATTGTACACAAACCCTTGCACACAACAGTTCCCTCTATACCCGGGGGCAAGTGAGAAAACCATAGGGAGTGGGTGGCAGGTACGGTTCACTGTAGTGAGGGCCTTGAGCCCACCAGTGTGATCGGAAACCACCACTCAAGGTGATAACCTTCCTCTTTTGGAAACAAGACTGACTATGGCCTTAGTGCTAAGCATGGTCAGACGGCTGGAGAGTGGGGACCCTATAATGGGGGCACCTTGGGGGCCTTAGCCTGGTGAGAACAGTTAGAACCAACCCTCGCCAATGCACTTTTCTACAGGAAAACCCTACCTCGTGATATAAACGAAATCTCGCCTGTTTGGGGATGACCAAATTGTGTGTGCATATGTTTGTTGCATTTGTCTGTTGCATAGCATAAACAAACAACAAAACAAAAAAAAATCCCAAAAATGTTTCCACAAATAAACACCCTTATCTCGGACAGTCTGCCTTTTAGCTAGCCTGGTTTCAGGTTCTTTGTAAGCTAAGTAGCCACGCAGTTCCGACAGAAGAGATAAGGGACGCTAAAATATTCTTTCGCATAAAGCCACATTTTATCTCAGACAGTCTGCCTTTTAGCTAGCCTGGTTTTAGGTTTTTTGTAAGCTAAGTAGCCACGCAGTTCCGACAGAAGAGATAAAAGGCTATAAAACAAACAAATAAAATAATCAAATCAACATCAAAATAAAAACAAAAATCCATTTCCAAAATAAGACCTGGTCCAAAAATATTACATTCATAAAACATTCATATTACATCATACCATGAGTGAAGAAAAACCAAGAGAGAAAATAAAAAGTGATAGCACATTCAGCATCATTTAAATAGAATCTCTCATGCATAAGCATACCCATTTTAGTTTAAGCACTCAAACATGCATTAATAAACCTTTTTGGGCATTCTAGAAAGTGGCTGGTCCTCTCCCCACTCGTACTCGTGCACAAAAAGCAAAAGCTATGGAAAACTTGGAGGAGCAAAACCGAAAGCTCACTGCGGAGGTCAATACCCTCCGCGAGCAAGTGGCCCAATTAATGGAGGTCGTACGCCAGGGCCAAAGCAAGGGCGAAAATCAAGCTGAACATATCCCTCCCCATGAGGAAGAGGAGGAAGAATACTTTTTTGACGGGAAGGATGCTAAGACTGCACGCATCCTTACCCCAGAAGTGTCCAAACAACAACTCTCTGCCATGGAGGAGAGGCTTAAGGCGGTTGAAGGGCACAACTTCGACGATAAGGAGGTGGCAGACATGTGCCTGGTGAAAAACATCCACTTCCCTCCCAAATTCAAGATCTCGGACTTCCCCAAGTACGCCGGGATGACCTGCCCAAAGAACCATCTTACAATGTATTTTCGTAAGATGGCCGCCCATGCTGAGAATGAAAAACTCCTGATCCACTGCTTCCAGGAGAGTCTGGCGGACACAGCTCTCAACTGGTATATGCAGCTAGAGAGAGGGCAGGTCCAGAACTGGAAGCAGCTAGCTGACGCTTTTCTCCGTCGTTGAATACAACATCGATCTGACCCCCGACAGGTCAGATCTCAGGACTCTGAGCAAAAGGGACGACGAGTCTTTCAAAGCATACGCCCAAAGGTGGAGGGAAATGGCCGCCCAAATAGAGCCTCCATTAACAGATAAAGAAACAGTGGCTATGTTCATAGACTCACTGACCGGAGCGTACTACGATAAGGCGATAGCCAGTACCTCCAATCTCCTCTCGGACATAGTCACTGTGGGAGAAAGAGTGGAGCAAGGGCTGAGGAGTGGAAAAATAGCGCGACCTTCTCCTTCCAGCACCTCATTCAAGAAACCCTTCAAAAAGAAGGAAGTGGTCGTGCACGCCATTAATTTCGCAACCCCTTCCTCCACATCTCAGACAGAGCGGCAGCCACGGAGAAAGGAGAGGAAGTTCACTCCTATCCCCACCTCATATGCAAAGTTGCTGCCCCAGCTGTTGGAGGCCAACCTCCTGGCGCGCGTTCCTCCCAAGAAGCAGCTAGAGCCTCCCTATCCCGAGTGGTACAAGCCCAATGAAAAATGTAACTACCACTCAGATGCACCAGGGCATTCAACTGACAACTGCTTGACCTTAAAGTATAAGGTCCAGGAATTAATCGATGCTGGTTGGATAACCTTTGATGCCTCTGCTTCCAATACGGATGTCAAACCTCTGTCAAAGCCAGAGTAGTGGAGAGGGAGGACTAAGAGGATCAGCCATAGGGTGCCTTTTTTAAGCTTTTCTCTGTATCTCCTGCGGTCCCCGCCCGTGGCCGCGGGAATTTTGATTAAAAGGGCTTGTACATACATTTTCATTTTCATTAATACATGAGGCATTTTGTCATATTCATTCTTTTCCCTCTTCTATTTATTATTATTTCAAAAATAAATCGAATAATAAAATCTATGACTAAAACAGAACCTAAAACACATCATGTCCGTGATTGATGAATCTCCGTGGACCCCGGAAACGGAAAGCGAATGGGTCGAGTCCGACAGTGAGCAGGAGACCATTTCTCTGGACATGCAAAGAATGCTGGAAAAGGAAGCACGCATCATACAACCGCATCAGGAGGAAATAGAAACCGTTAATTTGGGAAAAAAGGATGAAGAGAAAAAGGTGAACATCGACACCCAAATAGAAAGTAATGTAAAAAAGGGATTGATCCAGCTTCTGAAGGAATATATGGATGTATTTGCTTGGTCGTATCATGACATGCCTGGGCTCAACACGAGTATAGTGGAGCATAGATTGCCCTTAAAAGAGGGGTTCCGACCTGTAAAACAGAAACTCAGGAGAATCAAACCTGACTGGTCCTTAATGATAAAGGAGGAGGTGCAAAGGCAGTTGGATGCCAATTTCCTTGTAGTTTCCAAATACCCAGAATGGTTGGCCAACATAGTACCCGTCATCAAAAAGACCGGGAAGGTCAGGGTGTGTGTGGATTATAGGGACCTCAATCGAGCAAGTCCAAAAGATGACTTTCCCCTACCCCATGTAGACACGCTGGTAGACCACACCGCTACCAACACGCTATATTCCTTCATGGACGGGTATGCGGGGTACAACCAAATCAAGCTGGCCGTTGAGGATAGAGAAAAAACCTCCTTCATTACACCATGGGGCACCTTTTGCTATCGTGTAATGCCCTTCGGACTGAAGAATGCGGGGGCAACCTATCAAAGGGCTATGGTAACACTGTTCCATGACATGATCCACAAGGAAATAGAAGTATATGTGGATGACATGATCGCCAAGTCCATAAATGAAATGGACCACATTCATTATCTCAAAAAGCTTTTTGACTGACTCCGAAAGTATCAACTCAAACTAAACCCGGCAAAATGTACTTTCGGAGTACGATCAGGAAAACTCCTAGGGTTCATTGTCAGCGAAAGAGGAATCGAAGTGGACCCCGACAAAACCAAGGCAATCTTGGAAATGCCTCCACCAAGCACGGAAAAGGAGGTCAGAGGTTTTCTGGGCCGGATCAATTACATTGCCCGTTTCATCACACAGTTAACAGATAAATGTATACCCATCTTTAAAATGTTGCACAAAAACCAACCAACGGTGTGGAATGAAGAATGCCAGCAAGCGTTCGATAAGATCAAAACATGTTTAACCAATCCGCCAGTATTGGTGCCACTCGTTGAAGGGAGACCTCTGATCCTATATTTATCAATACTTGAAGAGTCCATGGGATGTGTGCTCGGCCAACATGATGAAACCGGGAAAAAGGAACGAGTCATTTACTATCTCAGTAAGAAATTCTCAGATTATGAAACCCGTTATACGCCATTCGAAAAAACCTGTTGCGCATTAGTGTGGGTCACTCAGCGTCTCCGACAATATATGGCTCGGCATACAACATGGTTGGTCTCCAAAATGGACCCAATTAAGTATCTCTTCGAGAAGCCCATTTTAACTGGAAGAATAGCTAGGTGGCAGGTTCTCCTCTCAAAATTTGATATCATTCATGTCACCCAGAAAGCTATTAAAGGAAGTCCCCTAGCGGATTATCTAGCCCACGGATCAACAAATGAATATCAGTCCTTACAAGATGACTTTCCCGATGAGCATATTATGCATATCGAACACGAAGAGACCAAAGAAGAAGCATGGACTATGTTTTTCGATGGGGCCTCAAACATGCTTGGACACGGGATAGGAGCTATTTTGATATCCCCCGAAAAGAAACACATCCCTGTAACGGCCAGGCTTAATTTCGATTGTACCAACAACATGGCCGAATACGAAGCATGTGCGCTAGGGATCCAAGCGGCTTTAGATCATGGGGTCACTAAGCTCAAAATATTCGGTGACTCATCCCTCGTCATCTACCAACTTAAAGGTGAATGGGAAACCCGAAACTCCAAGTTAATCCCATATCTAGAATACATTCGGGACTTGGTCTCAAGAATGGAAAGTGTCACCTTCCAGTACATCCCCCGGGAAGACAATCAAATTGCCGACGCCCTTGCCACCCTGTCGCCGCCTCCCCGAAAACGGGGGCGCGGTCGGAGCGACGCGATGGTTTTTTCGACCCTCTTGATTTTTGCGTTCTTTATTGGTGGTTACAACGTCCTTAGGTTGTCCGATAACCGGGCTAACCTAGAGACGAGGTTTTCGAAAAGTGTCTTTGAGTTGTCCGATAACCGGGCTAACCCAAGGACTTATTTATTTTGGGTTCTATGGAGTCGCCACCGATATTTTTACCATAAACATCGGAAAAGGGGTTTTAAAAGGCGTTGGTTTTCGAAAACCAACTTTGGTCATTAGAACCAGAGTTGGGTAAGGGAGTTAGTTACGTGTAAAGGGAGTATTAGTCCCTTTACGACGCCCCTTTCGGGTTCCCTATGATAGGCCGGCTATTTGTGAATAATTAAACTTGGAAAATTGCACTTTTACCCTTTTTATTATGCGGAATTTAAATATATGACTACATGGCCCTAGCTTCTATTGCGTAATTTAAATAGCAGTAAAAAATAGAGAGTGAGGATATGCACCTCCAAAGCAAGCTTTATATATTAAAAAGAGAGGGTGCGTTTTGGCAACCCTTCACTCTACAACTCTCAGAAACTCCGGAAATTCCTCGGAGGGATTCTAAAGAAGATTTAGAACACTCTGTGTATGCCTAGAGACACTCAGAAACTCCGGAAATGCCTCGGAGGGATTCTTAGAGAGAGCTACATGCTTGAATAGTTGACCATTTTGGTGTGTGGTATTGCCCACCCATAAAATAGTTGACCATTTTGGTGGGCTGCATGCCTGAGGCCATGGAGGGGATCTCGATGAGGGAGACCGAGGCCAGAAACTCGAGTACTGCTTGTGGGTACACATGAACAGGTGGAGGCTGTAGCAGAAAACCCCACCCGATGTTATCAATGTGTGCTCGGACGTCCTCCTCCCATCCGAACTCAGCCAAGATGCTGAAGTCCAGTGTCAGCAGGGAGTGCCACTGGTAATTTCTGAGGTTGTCCAGGCGGGCCTGGTGTTGTGGTTGAAGTTGAGAAGGGTCTGGGGGTGGCGGTGGTGCTGAACTGGTAGCACCAGCGGTGGCCCTTCTCTTCCGGGAGCCGCTTCTACTGAACATCTTGAGTGGGGAAGGCTTGGAGTAGTAGAATGGGAGTTTTGGAGGCTCTGGAGGCTTAGGAGGCAAGGAGAGTTGTGAGGAAACCCCCCAAGCGCGCCCCCTTTATATAGGATTTTTTCTAGGTCGAGACTGCCGTCTGGGAAGTCGAGATGGCGGTCTCGTTTTGCCTACAGATCGAGACGGCGGTCTCAATAACCCAGACGGCGGTCTCGACTTTGCCTAAGTCGAGACGACGGTCTCGATTTGCAAGGGAACCGAGACGGCGGTCTGGAATATCCAGACGGCGGTCTCGAATTTTCGGGTTTTTTTTTTATTTTTTGCATAAGGAACAGGACCTGGTTCAAAAACATTTTATGCATGCAAATGTTTTCATGTTTGATGTCCTATAATGCTTACTTTGTTTAATATTTCAGAAGGACTTAACCAACGTGTCTTTGTAGCGCCGAGTGCCTCCTGATCTGTGCTTTTGTACATGTTGTACCATACCGGACTTTTTGCGACCGAAGAGTAGTTTCTTTCTTTCTCTTTTCTTTTTCTTTTTGTAGAGCACTCTTTGTCATGCAGTGTCCCTTTTTCCTTGCTTTAGGGATTTCAATCCTCTTGTTGACTATACGCCTCCATATTCCCAAATTAATTATTATAATATTGTCGTGAGGGTCAAGAGAAAAGAAGCAAAAGGGGGTAAAAATCAATGGTTTGTGTTTTAGAGGGTTGATTTTTATTGATAAAGAATTTGTAAGAATGGCTGGCTAGGGTTAAGCCTAGGTGTTTAAGCTTTGTCTAAGCAAACATTTTCCTCTTTCTTCTTTTTGTATTTGCGCTCTCAGGCTTTATTTTCATTGCTTTTTAGATAGCTAGCTGACTTCCCTAGATCGCCCTTTGGGTTTTCGAACTAGGATACTGTGTGTTGGCCCTATCTTTTATCTAGGTTCTCTCTCTTGTAAAATTTTGGAGGAATCCTAGTGGACCTTTATTTGTAACCCTAATTTTTGCCTAGGTTACCCTTTATTGTTGTTCGGGTGTCCTACCGGGTCGACCCTATCTTTTGTGTAGCCCCCTTAGTGGGTTTCCTACCGGGTAATTTGCCCTTTTCTTTGGCCTTTGGCTTCTCTGGGCTTTTTCTTTGTTTTTTGTTGTTGTTTTTTTTTTTGTATTCATTTTTTTGTTCATAGTATTGGTGAAGCGTGACTTCCTTCATGGCTTAGGTGAAGTCTTTGTTTTTATGTGCTTCTAATCAGCTAACTTGATGATGATGGCAATGATGAAAGTTTGATTATTTGGAAGCGCTTCTTATTCTTCTTTTCTTTTTATGTTTACTTAGACAGGGTTATTTATGTGGTCCAGTCAGAAGTAGAAAGAAGAGAAGCAGATAGAAAGAATCATTCTTTATTAATTAATAAGGGAATATGTGCCCTGAAATGCCCGGGGGTCGGGCTCGCCCCGGGGGATAATCTCTAACAATCATGGGGTTTACATCCCTTAAACAAAGAAAAAGATTTCCTAATGACTAGAGTGGCTCTCGACGCTTGCACCCCTCCACTTCGGAAAATCTCCTTGAGTGTGCGGAGGGGGGACTTCCCTTTTGCTTTTCCCGCTCGGCCCTTGAAAGGGTTATATCCTAGGCCATACTTGTGGGGATTGTCTTTGAATTCTGGGGGTTCCCTCATTCCTTGGGAATCTGCCCCCAGTCCTTGGCCAGGATGGTAGCCATGCTTCAACATCATGCGGGCTACCTTTGTATTTCTGGGAAGTCGCTCTATACTGGCAATTTTGAGCGCTTGAAAAGATGTTTCAAGAGCCTCTTCAGCCGCATCCACATAAGGTTGGGTGGACGGTCCACTGATCAAGATATCGTCTTCTGCTTGAACCGTGATTAGTTTGTCATCCACTACGAATTTGACTTTTTGGTGGAGCGTTGAAGGTATTGCCTTAGCATCGTGAATCCAAGGCCTGCCGAGGAGACAACTGTATGCTGGAGTAATGTCCATTACGTGGAAATCGACGTCGAAGATAGTGGGTCCCACTTGAATTGGCAAATTGATCTCTCCCACTACTTCTCGTTTTGACCCATCGAAGGCTCGAACGATGGTGCTGCTTGGGCGCAGACGGGTTCCTTTGATGGTCAACTTTTCTAGTGTGCACTTGGGCATCACATTCAGGGACGACCCGTTATCCACAAGAACTTTGGCAATGAGGTATTCCTTGCACTTGACTGAGATGTGCAAGGGCTTGTTGTGCTTTGACCCTTCGAGAGGGAGTTCTTCCTCTGTGAAGGCGAGATGATCGCTTGCTGTAATGTGACCGACGATCCTCTCGACCTTTTCTTGGGATATTATATGGGGTACATGCGGCTCGCTCAAGACCTTCAGCAGGGCGTTCCGGTGCGGTTCCGAGCTCATTATCAAAGATAGCAATGTGATCTTTGCGGGCGTTCGATTGAGCTGGTCTATAATGGAATACTCACTTTGTCTTATAAATTGGAGTAGTTCCTCTGTCTCCTCCTTGGATTCTTTATTTTCTTTTTCTTCTTCGGTCTTTTTATTTTTTTCTTTATTTTGAAGGACATTTTCTTGTGTGTCCTTGGGGGAGTAGATTCTTCCACTTCTAGTTGTGCCCCCAATGCCGGCTATGTTTGTTATTTCTTCTTTTATTGGTGAAGATTCCCCATATCTCCACGGTACAACTTTATCTGACTCGTAGGGGAAAGGACGTGGCATAAATAGTCGCACTGGCGTCCTTGCCCCTTCTTCTTTATTCTTGAGGACCAATGGCCGAGGTTTATTTCCCTCTTGCGGTGATTCGACCGTTGGGGTGAGCTTTATTAGGAGTGGCTTTCTCTCCATTCTTCTGAGTTGGAAGACGTGTTAGTTAATCCTTCCTTTTTATTATCTTATTTATTAAGCGTGAAGGAGGGGAAATTAAATATGCGAATGCATGCTCATGTATGCAAGTAGACAACTGTTGAATAAGAAAAAGGTTTCATTAATTCATCGGAAGGTGTACATTCTCCTATTCCATACTACGAAGCGTTTTTTGGCAAAAACGGAAAAGCCTAAAGAAACCCACAGGCGGGTCTTGTTTTCTTTGTAATTCTCTCTCGGCTTCCCGGACATGGTGAGCGAGCGCTTCGCTTTGCTTGTGGATCGCTTGGCTCATTTCTTCGCTGTACTGTTGAGCCTCCTTGATCTTTGTTTCTTGATGTATGACCAAGGCTTGTAGTTCCTCAAGCTTTGCAACAGCTTGGTCCTTCTCTTGAAGTACTTGGTCATACTAAGCTAACCCGCTTTTCTCCTTAATGCGTAGCTCATAGAGACCTCTGCTCAGTTTTCTGTTGTTCTCTCGCTCTTGGCGAAGATCTATCTGAGCCTGGAGGAGCCCTTCTGACAACTCCTTGATCGTTTGAGCCTGCTGAGCTGATTCCGCCTCAAGGTGTGCTGATCTGGCGGTTATCTCTTGCAGTTGGCTATCCGAGCTGGTTCTGGCAGTTTTGGATGCTCGGATAGCTTGTTCGTTAGCGTCAGCACATTGGTCCTTGAGGCGTTCTATTTCATGATCCTTTTTCTTGCCTTGCCTTTGTAGACCGTCAATCGTGAGGATAGAGGCTTGTTCCTTTTCCTCAAGGGCCCGTATCTGGGCTCCCATTATTTCTACCCTCTGGGTCAAGGCATTGACTTGTGCCTACAGCTCTTCGTTGTTGGCGGTTGGCGCGGGTGTGGTGGATGGTCGAGCCATCTCTCTTCTTCTCCTCCATGCCTCATAGTCACTGGTGACAGTCACCCGAGCTTTTCCTAGCTCTCTGTCTCCCATGTAGACTGGCTTCTCCCATGCTTTCCTCACGGTCAGTGAGTTGGCGATTGTGCACGGGTCTCCAAAGAAGCACAGCCCTCCGAGTTCCCCTCGGGAGATAGTAGTTTGAGTCCTCATGAGTTGCCTCATAGCTACTCTAGGTGAGTAGGCTATGCAACCCCTGAGTCCTATCAAGGGTACATTCGGGTAGCTCCCACATCTGATGAGAACTGGGCCGGGTCGGAACCAAGGGCAGACCCAAGATATGCTATTGGCGTCCTTTTGTTCTAACTCATCCCTCCATTCTATAGTCAGGCGTCGTTGGAGGGGGATTTTGGAGAAGCTTCTCAAGGGGTCGGGGAATATCCCCATGTGACTGGAGGCGTAAAGGTGCGTGATGCTCCACACATAAAGTAACGAAGAGCAGCAGCGGAGTGTTCTTCCTTGCTTTTGATGGCAGAAATCCACCGATAGCAAGGTGTCGGCAAGAATAGAAGGCAGGGGACTCTTCGAGTTCACGTCCCAAGCGAAGAAAGCGTCCATGACGGCTTGATCGATCGTGTCGAGATGGAAGGGGAACAGGATCGTTCCGAAGATTAATAATGCCAGGGTCTTGTTGAAGGCAACCCACTCTGCCCTCTCAGCCAGGTAGGACAGGTGGTCTTCTAACATTGATACTCTCCATCCCTGGGTGTTCCCTCTTCCTATCAGGGTACTTTGTCGGTACGGTAGATGGATAAGGGCAGCGACTGGTGCTGCAGGAGTATACGCCTCATGACGGATATGTACCCCGGCTGACTTGGGCCATTTCAACATTGTTTCATACTCCTCTAAAGTGGGCACCATGTCGAACTGCGGAAATTCAAAGCACCGCAGACTGGAGTTCCAAAAGTGAATTAGTACCCTGAGGAAGACTTGATCGATACTGATCTTTAGGAGGTCCAGAATTCGTCCATAGGACTTTTCAAAATCAGCGCGGACCTCCGGTGGCATCGTTGCACTAAGCCGTTCTAGCTTCTTAGTATGGCTTCGGAGAATATCCACCTTCCCCACTTGTCTACTTGTCCCCTCCATTTTCTAAAACCAAAATGTATGATTTGATGAAGATGATGTTTATTGAATGTGAGTGTTTATTTTACTATTTGTCATGTTTTTCTACATGATGTATGGTATTTGCGTATTTTTTTTGAAAGAATAAACTATCTATATGAATGTTTTATGAATGCAATATTTTTGGACCAGGTCTTATTCGTGAATTTTGAAAAAAATGGATTTTTATTTTTATTTGTTTATGTTATAGCCTTTTATCTCTTCTGTCGGAACTGCGTGGCTACTTAGCTTACAAAGAACCTGAAACCAGGCTAGCTAAAAGGCAGACTGTCCGAGATAAAATAGGGTTTTATGCGAAAGAATATTTAGCGCCCCTTATCTCTTCTGTCGGAACTGCGTGGTTACTTAGCTTACAAAGAACCTGAAACCAGGCTAGCTAAAAGGCAGACTGTCCGAGATAAGGGTGTTTATTTGTAAAATATATTTTTTGGTGATTTTGTTCTGTTGTTTGTTTATGCTATGCAACATACAAATGCAACAATCATATGCACACACAATTCGATCATCCCCGAACAGGCGAGACTTCGTTTTTATCACGAGGTAGGGTTTTCCTGCAGAAAAGTGCATTGGTCAGGGTAGGTTCTAACTGTTCTCACCAGGCTAAGGTCCCCAAGGTGCCCCCATTATAGGGTCCCCACTCTCCAGCCGTCCAACCATGCTCAGCACTAAGGCCAAAGTCGGTCTTGTTGCCAAAAGAGGAAGGTTATCACCTTGAGTGGTGGTTTCCGATCACACTGGTGGGCACAAGGCCCTAACTGCAGCAAACCATACCTGCCACCCACTCCCTATGGTTATCTCACTTGCCCCCAGGTATAGAGGGAACTGTAGTGTGCAAGGGTTTTGTGTGCAATTTATATTTCAATCAATTGCGTAAGTATAAACAAGCAACAGTTATTTGAAAGCCAAACAATAAAGCATGTTATAATACAAGGTAGGGTAAAAGCGCTATTTTCTTGGTTTAATTATTTTTAAGCCAGCCCATCACTAAATGGGATCAACTCTCTAGGCTTCCCCAGTGAAGTCGCCATCTGTCGCCGCCTCCCCGAAAATGGGGGCACGGTCGGAGCGACGCGATGGTTTTTTCGACCCTCTTGATTTTCACGTTCTTTATTGGTGGTTACAACGTCCTTAGGTTGTCCGATAACCGGGCTAACCTAGAGACGAGGTTGTCGAAAAGTGTCTTTGAGTTGTCCGATAACCGGGCTAACCCAAGGACTTATTTATTTTGGGTTCTATGGAGTTGCCACCGATATTTTTACCATAAACATCGGAAAAGGGGTTTTAAAAGGCGTTGGTTTTCGAAAACCAACTTTGGTCATTAGAACTAGAGTTGGGTAAGGGAGTTAGTTACGTGTAAAGGGAGTATTAGTCCCTTTACGACGCCCCTTTCGGGTTCCCTATGATAGGCCGGCTATTTGTGAATAATTAAACTTGGAAAATTGCGCTTTTACCCTTTTTATTATGCGGAATTTAAATATATGACTACATGGCCCTAGCTTCTATTGCGTAATTTAAATAGCAGTAAAAAATAGAGAGTGAGGATATGCACCTCCAAAGCAAGCTTTATATATTAAAAAGAGAGGATGCGTTTTGGCAACCCTTCACTCTACAACTCTCAGAAACTCCGGAAATGCCTCAGAGGGATTCTAAAGAAGATTTAGAACACTCTGTGTATGCCTAGAGACACTTAGAAACTCCAGAAATGCCTCGGAGGGATTCTTAGAGAGAGAAATTCTAGAGAGAAGGGAGAGCTCTTGCTGTTGGGTCTGGAAAAAGGGAGAAATGACGCCCCTATTTATAGTTTTTCGCGCCTGACAGGTCGAGACCGCCGTCTCCGCTGACAGGGTCGAGACCGCCGTCTGGAAAGTCCAGACCACCGTCTCGTTCGTGGCAGCGGGTTGAGACCTCCGTCTGGAAAATCCAGATCGCCGTCTCGACTTGGTAGGAATCGAGACCGCCGTTTGGAAAACCCAAACCGCCGTCTCGAATTTGCGGGTGACGAGACCGTCGTCTGGAAAATCGAGACGGCGGTCTCGTCCTGGCGTTGAAACGAGACGGCGGTCTCGTCCCTTCAGGGCGAGAAACTTTATTTTCGGGCCAAAAAACCTTCCTATCTTAGTACGGGGGCCTAATAGTCTCTCCTAATGGCTTGTTAGGCTTCGGCCGTCTTCAAATAGGATGCTTTCTGAATCAAGAACATGAGATGCCAATTATTCAAGTCAAGCTGCATGATAAACATGCTTTATGCATGGCAGTAAATGGCGAGCGCGATCAAAACCCCTGGTACTATGACATCAAGCAGTACCTCATGAAGGGCGAATATCCCGAAGGAATCAGTGACAATGATAAGCGAACCATTCGCAAGAGGGCCATAGGGTTCACGTTGATTGAAGGAACCCTCTACAAAAAGAGTCTCGATTCCACTCTCTTGAGGTGTGTGGACCATGAAGAAGCCCAGACTTTGATAAGAGAAATCCACAAAGGGACTTTTGGAACCCATGCACCCGGGCATATCATGGCAAAGAAAATTCTTAGGGCAGGGTATTTTTGGTCCACGATGGAAGCTGATTGTCACCAATATGCCAAGAAATGTCACAAATGCCAAGTCTACACCGATAATATTCATGTGCCGCCCGCACCTCTCAGTAACCTGGCTACACCATGGCCATTTTCTATGTGGGGCATGGATGTCATCGGACCCATTGAACCCAAAGCGTCTAACGGCCATCGCTTCATCTTGGTAGCAGTCGACTATTTCACCAAGTGGGTTGAGGCGGCATCGTACGCGCATGTAACCCGGAAGGTGGTGACCACCTTCATCAAGAAAAATATTATATGTCGGTACGACATCCCTCATAGGCTCATTACTGATAATGGGACCAACCTCAACAATAAAATGATGGAGGAATTATGCCAAGACTTCAAAATCCAACACCACAATTCCTCTCCGTACCGACCAAAGATGAACGGTGCAGTAGAGGCAGCCAATAAAAATATCAAGAAAATCATCCAAAAAATGGTGGTCACGTACAAAGACTGGCATGAGATGCTTCCCTTCGCCTTACATGGCTACCGAACGTCAGTATGAACCTCCACAGGAGCTACCCCTTTTTCCCTCATATACGGAATGGAGGTTGTACTACCAGTAGAGGTCGAAATACCCTCCTTACGAGTTGTCATGGAAGCAAAGTTGACAGAAGCTGAATGGGTCCAAAACCGGTATGATCAGTTGAACCTAATCGAAGAAAAACGGCTAGACGCCATATGTCGGGGGCAAGCTTACCAAAAGAAAATCAAGAAAGCCTACGACAAGAAGGTCAATCCCCGCACCTTCCAAGAAGGAGACCTAGTAGTAAAGAAACTACTTCCAACCCAGAAAGAAAAAATCGGGAAATGGACAACAAACTATGAAGGACCCTTTGTGGTCAAGCGAGCCTTCTCAGGAGGAGCCCTTATCCTCACCAATATGGATGGAGAAGAGCTCCGATATCCTATCAACTCAGATGCGGTGAAAAAATACTACGCCTAAAGACATTGCTCATGACCCGTCAGGATGAAAACTCGCAAAGAGCGTCCTGGGCGAAAGATAGGGTCTACATTCCTCGCTAGGACACGTCCTAGGCAAAAATTAGAGAAAGAAAAAAAAGAAAAAAACAACAACAAAAAAACAGAGAGAGCAATAATTACCTTAGCCGAAAACCGCAAAGGCGACTAAGGTAATACCTTCACAAAGGCGAGCAGACTTCGCATGATCTTCACTCCGGATTCGAACATCTCAACTGAAGGGACCAGGAAAAACGGGGAAACCAAGATCACAGACATGATTGTGACACGCTGTAGACCCCAAATCTTGCCCGACCTCCAAATAAAGAGTAAAAGACTTCCTATTCGAAGATGGACGAAGCCTAACAAGCCACTAGGAGAGACTATTAGGCCCCATACTAGGATAGGAAGGATTTTCGGCACCAAAAATAAGTTTTCTCGCCTTTTTGGGATGAGACCGCTGTCTCGCCTCAGGCAAGTGGCGAGACCGCTGTCTAGTTTGACGAGACGGTGGTCTCGCCACCTGCAAATGGCGAGATGGCGGTCTCGCTTTCCCAGACGGCGGTCTCGCCACCTGCGAAGGACGAGACGGCGGTCTCGCCACCTGCGCAGGACGAGACGGCGGTCTCGACCCTGTCGGACGAGAATGGCGGTCTTGCCACTGCCAGGTGCGAAAACCTATAAATAGGGGTCCTCCCCCCCCTCATTTCCACACACCACACAGCTTTTAGCTCTCCCTTCTCTCTAGAATCCCTCCGACGCATTTCCGGAGCTTCTGAGTGCTTTCTTGAGCATTTTTTTGACGTCTAGAAGAGTTTCCAGCGTCGTGTAGAGTGAAGGACTGCCAAAAAGCACCCATTTTTCCTTTAAAAGAAATAAAATAGAAAAGCTTGCTACGAAGGTTTTCTCTTCCTCTTTGTCTATTTACCGCTTTACATAAATTGTGCAAATAGCTATTAGGGCCATGTAGTCATAAATTTAAATTCCGCATAATAAAAGGGCAAAAACGTTATTTTCACCGGTTTAAATATTTTTAGATAGTTGGCCTATCATAGGGAACCCGAAAGGGGCGTAGTAAAGGAACTAATACTTCCTTTACACGTAACTAACTCCCTTACCCAACTCTGGTTCTAATGACCAAAGTTGGTTTTCGAAAACCAACGCCTTTTAAAACCCCTTTTCCGATGTTTCCGGTAAAAACATCGGTGGCGACTCCACAGAACCCCTCAAAATTAGTCCTTGGGTTAGCCCGGTTATCGGACAACCCAAGGACGACCTTTCGAAAACCTCGCCCCTAGGTTAGCCCGGTAATCGGACAACCTAAAGGAGTTGTAACCACCCATAAAAAACGCGAAAACAAGAGGGTCAAAACCATCGCGTCGCTCCGACCGCGTCTCTCTTTTGAGACGGCGGCGACAGATGGCGACTCCACTGGGGAAGCCTCGAGAGTTGATCCCATTTAGTGATGGGCCGGCTTAAAAATAAATAAACCAAGAAAACAACGTTTTTGCCCTTAACTTGTATTATAACATGTTTTAATGCTTGGCTTTAATAACTGTTGTTTGTTTATAATTATGCAATTGTTTGAAATAAAAATTGTACACAAACCCTTGCACACAACAGTTCCCTCTATACCCGGGGGCAAGTGAGAAAATCATAGGGAGTGGGTGGCAGGTACGGTTCGCTGTAGTGAGGGCCTTGAGCCCACCAGTGTGATCGGAAACCACCACTCAAGGTGATAACCTTCCTCTTTTGGCAACAAGACTGACTATGGCCTTAGTGCTAAGCATGGTCGGACGGCTGGAGAGTGGGGACCCTATAATGGGGGCACCTTGGGGGCCTTAGCCTGGTGAGAACAGTTAGAACCAACCCTTGCCAATGCACTTTTCTGCAGGAAAACCCTACCTCGTGATAAAAACGAATTCTCGCCTATTCGCGGATGACCGAATTGTGTGTGCATATGTTTGTTGCATTTGTCTGTTGCATAGCATAAACAAACAATAGAACAAAAATCACAAACACAAAAAATATTTTTTCAAATAAACACCCTTATCTCGGACAGTCTGCCTTTTAGCTAGCCTGGTTTCAGGTTCTTTGTAAGCTAAGTAGCCACGCAGTTCCGACAGAAGAGATAAGGGACGCTAAATATTCTTTCACATAAAGCCACATTTTATCTCGGACAGTCTGCCTTTTAGCTAGCCTGGTTTCAGGTTCTTTGTAAGCTAAGTAGTCACGCAGTTCCAACAGAAGAGATAAAAGGCTATAAAATAAACAAATAAAAATAATCAAATCAACATCAAAATAAAAATCCATTTCCAAAACCATAAATAAGACCTGGTCCCAAAATATTGCACTCATAAAGCATTCATATAGATAGTTTATTCTTCAATAAAAAAATATACACGCAATTACCATACATTATATAGAAAAACATGATAAATAAGAAAATAAACACTTACATTCATTCAAATAAGCATCCTTTTCATCAAACATGCATTTTGGTTTTACAAATGGAGGGGACAAGTAGACAGCCAAAGAAGGTGGATATTCCCCGTTTCCATACTGAGAGATTAGAACGGTTAAGCACGGCAATGCCATCAGAGGTCCGCGCTGACTTTGAAAAATCCTATGGACGGATTTTGGACCTTCTAAAGATTTGTGTCGATCAGGTGTTCCTAAGGGCACTAATCCACTTCTGGAATTCCAATCTGCGGTGTTTCGAATTTCCGCAGTTCGACTTGGTGCCCACACTAGAGGAGTATGAGACCATGTTGAAATGGCCCAAATCAGTCGGGGTCCATGTCTGCCACGAGGCATACACTCCTGCAGCACCAGTCGCTGCCCTTATTCAGCTACTTTTCCGCCAGAGTACCCTGATAAAGAAGGGGAACGCCCAGGGTTGGAAAGTGTCAATGCTAGAAGACCACCTGTCCTACCTGGCTAAAAGGGTAGAGTGGGTCGCCTTCAACAAAACCCTGGCACTCATAATTTTTGGAACGGTCTTGTTCCCCTTCCACTTTGACACGATAGATCGAGCCGTCATGGACGCCTTCTTCGCCTGGGACGTGAACTCGAAGAGTCCCCGCCCTGCAATTCTTGCCGACACCCCGCTCTCGGTGGAATTCCGCCACCGAAGCGGGGAAAAACACTCTGCTATTGCTCTTCATTGCTGTTTGTGTGGAGCGCCACGCACCTTTACGCCTCCAGCCACATGGGGATATTCCCCGACCCTTTAAGGAGCTTCTCCAAGATCCCCCTCCAACGTCGTCCGACTTTAGAATGGAGGGATGAGTGGGAACGAAAGGACGCCAACAGTTTATCCCGGGTCCGTCCTTGGTTCCAACCCGCCCAGTTCTCATCAGATGTAGGGACTATCCGAGCGTACCCTTGATAGGACTCGGGGGATGCATAGCCTACTCACCTAGAGTAGCTATGAGGCGGCTCATGAGAACCCAAACTACTCGTTTCCCGAGGGGAGCTCGGAGGACCGTGCTTCTTTGGAGACCTATGCACAATCGCCAACTCACTAGGCGTGAGAAAAGCATGGGAGAGGCCGATCTACATGGGGGACAGAGAGCTAGGAAAAGCTCGGGTGGTCGTCACCGGTGACTACGAGGCGTGGAGAAAGAGAAAAGGGATGGCTCAACCATCCGCCACACCTACTACAAGCGCCAATAATGAAGGGTTGCAGGCTCAGATTGATGCCTTGACCCAAAGGATAGAAATCATGGGAGCCCAGATGAGGGCCCTTGAAGAGAAAGAGCAAGAATCTATCCTCACAATTGATGGTCTGCAAAGGCAAGGAAAGAAAAAGGATCATGAAATAGAGCGCCTCAAGGACCAGTGTGCTGACTCCAACGAACAAGCTATCCGGGCATCCAAAACTGCCAGAACTAGTTCGGATAGCCAACTACAGGAGATAACCGCCAAGTCAGCACGCCTTGAGGCCGAATCATCAAAGCAGGCTCAAATGATCAAGGAGTTGTCGCAAGAGCTCCTCAAAACTCGGTTAGATATCCGCCAAGAGCAAGAGGCCAACCAGAGACTCAACAGAAGTCTCGCTGAGCTACGCTGCAAAGAAAGAGACGGGCTAGCTCAGTACGGCCAAGTACTGCAAGAGAAAGACCGAGTCGTTGAAAAGCTCGATGAACTACAAGCCTTGGTCGTTCATCAAGAGGCGAAGATCAAAGAGGCTCAAAAATACAGTGAAGATATGAGCCAGGCGGTCCGCAAGCAAAGCGAAGCACTTGCTCGTCATGTCCGGGAAGCCGAGAGAGAGCTACAGAGGGATCAAAACCCGCCTGTGGGTTTCTTTAAAGTTTTCCGCTTTTGCCAAAAGTTGCTTCGCAGTATAGAATAGGGGAATGTACACCTTCTATCGAATAAATAAAATCTTCTTTATTCAAATGACTATCTACTCGCATGCATAAGCATTCATTTGCATATTTAATTTCCCCTCCTTCACGCTTAATAAATAAGATAATAAAAAGGAAGGATTAACTAACACGTCTTCCAAATCAGAAGAATGGAGAGAAAGCCACTCCTAATAAAGCTTACCCCAACGGTCGACTCACCGCAAGAGGAAAATAAGCCTCGACCGTTGGTCCTCAAGAACAAAGAAGAGGGGGCAAGGACACCGGTGCGACTATTTATGCCACGTCCTTTCCCCTACGAATCGAATAAAGATGTACCATGGAGATATGGGGAATCTCCACCAATAAAAGAAGAAATAACAAATGTAGCCGGCATTGGGGGCACGACTAGAAGGGGAAGAATCTACTCCCCCAGGGACACACAGGAAGATGTCCTCAAAAATAAAGGAAAAAATAAAAAGACCGAAGAAGAAAAAGAAAATAAGGAATCCAAGGAGGAGACAGAGGAATTACTCCAGTTTATAAGGCAAAGTGAGTATTCCATTATAGACCAGCTCAATCGCACACCTGCAAAGATTACATTGCTATCTTTAATAATGAGCTCAGAACCGCATAGAAACACCCTGCTGAAGGTCTTGAGCGAGGCGCATGTACCTCATACAATATCCCAAGAAAAGGTTGAGAGGATCGTCGAGCACATTACGACAAGCGATCACCTCACCTTCACAGAGGAAGAACTCCCCCTCGAGGGGTCAAACCACAACAAGCCCTTGCATATCTCGGTTAAATGCAAGGAGTACCTCGTCGCCAAAGTTCTTGTGGATAACGGGTCATCCTTGAACGTAATGCCCAAGTGCACACTAGACAAGTTAACTATCCAAGGAACCCATCTGCGCCCAAGCAGCACCATCGTTCGAGCCTTCGACGGATCCAAACGAGAAGTAGTGGGGGAGGTCAATTTGCCAATTCAAGTCGGACCCACTATCTTCGACGTCGATTTCCATGTAATGGATATTACTCCAGCGTATAGTTGTCTCCTCGGCAGGCCTTGGATTCATGACGCTAAGGCAGTACCTTCAACGCTCCACCAAAAAGTCAAGTTCATAGTGGACGACAAACTGGTCACGGTCCAAGCAGAAGACGATATCCTGATCAGTGGACCGTCTACCCAACCTTATGTGGATGCGGCTGAAGAGGCCCTTGAAACATCTTTTCAAGCACTCGAAATTGCCAACATAGAGCGACTTCCCAAAAACGCAAAGGTAGCCCACATGATGTTGAAACATGGTTACCATCCTGGCCAAGGACTGGGGGCAGATTCCCAAGGCATGAGGGAACCCCCAGAATTCAAAGACAATCCCTGCAAGTATGGCCTAGGATATGACCCTACTAAGGGCCGAGCGGAAAGAAGAAAAGGGAAGTCCCCCCTCCGCACACTAAAGCAAATTTTCCGAAATGGAGGGGTGCAAGCGTCAAGAGCCACCTTAGCCATTAGGAAATCTTTTTCTTCGTTTAAGGGATGTAAACCCCATGATTGTTAGAGATTATCCCCCGGGGTGAGCCCGACCCCCGCGCATTTCAGGGCACATATTCCCTTATTAATTAATAAAGAATAATTCTTACTATATGCTTCTCTTCTCTCTATTTTTGACTAGACCTCATGAATGACCCTGTCTAAGTAAATAAAAAAATAAAAAAAGAAGAAGAATAAAAAGCGCATTTGAATAATCAACATTTACCATTGCTACCATCATTAAGCTAGTTGATTAGAAGCACATAAAAATAAGACTTCACCTCACCCATAAAGAAAGTCATGCTTCGCCAATACTGTGAAAAAAAATAAATCCACAAAAAAGAGGAAAAAGCCCAGAGAAGCCAAAGGTCAAAGAAAAGGGCAAAATTACTCGGTAGGAAACCCACTAAGGGGGCTACACAAAAGATAGGGTCGACCCGGTAGGATACCCGAACAACAATAAAGGGTAGCCTAGGCAAAAGTTAGGGTTACAAATAAGGTCCGCTAGGATTTCTTCAAAATTTTCAAAAAAGAAGGAACCTAGACAAAAGTTAGGGCCAAACATAGTATCCTAGTTCGAAAACCCAAAGGGCGTTCTAGGGAAATCAGCCAGCCATTAAAAAGCAATGAAAATAAAACCAAAAGGCGCAAATACAAAAAAAGAGACAAAAAAGTTGTTTGCTTAGACAAAGCTTAAACACCTAGGCCTAACCCTAGCCAACCATGCTTACAAAAACTCTATCAATAAAAATTAACCCTCTAAACACACAAGCCATTGAAATTTGCCTCTTTGTTTCTTTTCTCTTGACCCCTCACGTCAATATTCTAATAATTAATTTGGGAATATGGAGGCGTATAGTCAACAAGAGGATTGAAATCCCTAAAGCAAAGAAAAAGGGACACTACATGACAAAGAGTGTGCTGCAAAAAGAGAAAGAAAAGAAAGAAAAATTATCCTTCGGTCACAAGAAGTCCGGCATGGTACAGCCAAGAGCAAACACAGCAAATCAGAGGGCATTCGGTGCAACAAGACATGTCGGTTAAATCCTTCTGAAAACTTAATCAAAATAGGCATTATAGGACATCAAACATGAAAACATTGCATGCATAAAAATGTTTTTGAACCAGGTCCTATTTTCTCTTAAAAAAAAAAAAAAAAAAAAAAAAACCTTCCGTAATTCGAGACCGCCGTCTGGCTATTCCAGACCGCCGTCTCGGTTACCCGACAAGGTGAGAACGTCGTCTCGACCGACCAGACCGCTATCTCGACTCAGGCGAAAACGAGACCGCCGTCTCGTTTAAGCCCAACGTCGAGACCGCCGTCTCGATGGTCCAGACCGCCGTCTCAACTTGGAGGAGACACGAGACCGCTGTCTCGCCTTCCCAGACGGCGGTCTCGAATTGAAAAAATTCCTATAAATAGGGGGCACGCTTGGGGGGTTTCTCACAACTCTCCTTGCCTCCAGAACCTCCCTTTCTCAACTCCTGCACTCCTAAGCCCCCTCTAGTCAAGATGTTTGGTAGAAGCGCCTCCAGGAAGAGAAGGAGCACCGTCGGGGCCAGCAGTTCTGCGGCACCGCCGCCCCAAGATCCTTCTCAATTATCACCACAACACCAGGCCCGCCTCGACAATATCCGGACCTATCAGTGGCACCCGATGCTGAGACTTGACTTCAGCATCCTGGCTGAATTTGGGTGGGAGGACGACATCCGAACCCACATAGACAGCATCGGGTGGGGCTTTATGCTGCAGCCACCACCTACACATGTGTACCCACAAGCGGTACTGGAATTCTTGGCCTCGGTCTCCTACTCCGAGGTCCCCTCCACGGTCCCGGGCCTGCCGCCCACTAAGATGGTGACCTATTTCATGGGTGGAAGCTACCAGGCCACCACCCTCGATAAGTTCAACATGGCCATCGGGTTCGTCCGGCCCGCAGGGATACCGTGAGGCCATCTGCTCCCGGCCCACCAACCTCACTGCCGCTGAAATGTGGCATGAGCTCACAGGAGCCACCACGCTGCCCACGCTGATGAGGGGCTCCGCGCTGCCCCAGCACTCCGCATCTGCCACAAGTTGCTGGCAGGAACCATCCATGGGAGGAAAGAGAGTCAGGGAAAGGTCTCCCTCCCTGACCTCTTCGTACTTTATTGCATGAGCCAAAAGCGGCGCTGCAACCCCGGCTACTTCTTCCTGAGAGCCCTCAAGGACTTCGGGAACAGATCCGCGGGGGCCGTCCTCGTGGCTCCCCTCATCACTCCTCTGGCAGAAAGATGGGGGTGCCCAAGCCGGGAAGAGCTGGCCTCCAACTTGCGACCCGAGACCATCAACGGGTCAGTCCTGGTCAGCATGGGAATGCTGATACGTCGAGGGACCCAGTTGGCCCTCCATCCCACACTGGATTTCGCACTAGATCTCCAGGGGCTGGTGGCGATGCAGGATATCCCCACGCCCCCCGAATTCCAGCAGCAGCAACAACAACAACCACCGTACGCGGACGACTTCGCCGGCATGAACCGCAACATGAATGATCTGCGCCGGCAGTTCGACCAAATGACGGTGCGGCAAGAAGCCTACCATACCCGGCAAGAGGAGATGTACCAGCATCAACAGGTGATGCGGCAGGAATGGACAACATTCCAGCAAGTGGACTTCCAGTATCACCTCTACCAGCAATTCGCCCGTGGATCATCTCCAGAGGATAGCCCTTAGGGATGGTACTTGCCTAAATAAAAGTGGTTGTAATAAAATTTCCCATAAATAAAATTTTATTTCATGCATCTCTTTGCCACCCTTCGCAAAAGCTAGCGTAACAAAAAAGCTTAAAAAGGAAAAAAGCATACGCTCAATAAGAAAAGCCAAAATCCTAAATCGCGAGAAAAAAGATAAAACCGCGAGAAAAAGGCAGGATTAAGACAAGCCATCACCTCAACCAACAAAAAACTTCAACTACCAAATCAAAGTCGAACAAACAAACAATAATCATCCGACCAACTCGCAAGAATCGGATAGTCACCACTCAGAGATCAAAAACAAAGAATCCCCAGCAGCCAATCAAGCTGGAAGAAGCACAAAATCCCCGGCACAGTCCGAATGACCATCCAAAGAGGTCCAAATACATCAGAGAAATCACTCCCCAAGGAGTACCTAACCGGCGCATGAGCTACACGAGCAGTAAGCCGCCACTACCACCAGTCCTACGCAGTGGACTGTACCAGCCTGATAGGGGGTTTATACCTATCAACCTGCGCACGCGTTGCGCCTGATCTGCGCTCGAGTCGGATCAGTAAGTCGCACTACCACCCTGATGGGGGGCTCATACCCATCCAGTCCCATGCAACGGACTGCAACTACCAGCCTGATGGGGGGTTCATACCCATCCAGTCCCACACAATGGACTGCAACTACCAGCCTGATGGGGGGTTTATACCCATCAACCGAAGGATCGGCTATCGCCAGAAGGAGTATCCTGAGGTTCTACCACGTGTTAACCAAAGGGATCGGCTACGTCAGAAGTAGTATCCTAGAGGTGCACAACACCAAAATTTTCCCCAGAAGATCAGTCGCCGCAAGACGGAGCATCCGAAGGGTAACCGGGCAAGAGGGTCAACTCCTTTACCTTCCTGTCAATCTGTCTGGCACAACAGGCCAACAGCCGACTAGTCAGGTAAAGGGGGGGCAGCTGTAGACCCCAAATCTTGCCCGGCCTCCAAATAAAGAGTAAAAGACTTCCTATTCGAAGATGGACGAAGCCTAACAAGCCACTAGGAGAGACTATTAGGCTCCATACTAGGATAGGAAGGATTTTCGGCACCAAAAATAAGTTTTCTCGCCTTTTTGGGACGAGACGGCGGTCTCGCCACCTGCAAATGGCGAGACGGCGGTCTCGCTTTCTCAGACAGCGGTCTCGCTTTCTCAGACGGCGGTCTCGCTTTCTCAGACGGCGGTCTCGCCACCTGCAAAGGACGAGACGATGGTCTTGTTTGGCGAGACGGCGGTCTCACCACCTGCGCAGGACGAGACGGCGGTCTCGTTTGGCGAGACGGCGGTCTCGACCCTGTCAGATGAGAACGGCGGTCTCGCCACTGCCAGGCGCGAAAACCTATAAATAGGGGTCCTCCCCCCCTCATTTCCACACACCACACAGCTTTTAGCTCTCCCTTCTCTCTAAAACTTCTCTCTAGAATCCCTTCGACGCATTTCCGAAGCTTCTGAGTGCTTTCTTGAGCGTTTTTGTGACGTCTAGAAGAGTTTCCAGCGTCGTGTAGAGTGAAGGGCTGCCAAAAAGCACCCATTTTTCCTTTAAAAGAAATAAAATAGAAAAGCTTGCTACGAAGGTTTTCTCTTCCTCTTTGTCTATTTACCGCTTTACATAAATTGTGCAAATAGCTATTAGGGCCATGTAGTCATAAATTTAAATTCCACATAATAAAAGGGCAAAAACGTTATTTTCACCGGTTTAAATATTTTTAGATAGATGGCCTATCATAGGGAACCCGAAAGGGGCGTAGTAAAGGAACTAATACTTCCTTTACACGTAACTAACTCCCTTACCCAACTCTGGTTCTAATGACCAAAGTTGGTTTTCGAAAACCAACGCCTTTTAAAACCCCTTTTCCAATGTTTCCGGTAAAAACATCGGTGGCGACTCCACAGAACCCCTCAAAATTAGTCCTTGGGTTAGCCCGGTTATCGGACAACCCAAGGAAGACCTTTCGAAAACCTCGCCCCTAGGTTAGCCTGGTTATCGGACAACCTAAAGGCGTTGTAACCACCCATAAAAAACGCGAAAACAAGAGGGTCGAAACCATCGCGTCGCTCCGACCGTGTCTCTCTTTTGAGACGGCGGCGACACACCCTCATACAGTTTAGCCAACCTTGGCCAGCCTTGCTTACAAATTCTCTTGTAAACCCCCATGTAAAAATAAATCATCTATTTATATCAATAAAAAATCGTCTTTTCTTCTCTTCACCTACTTGTGTAAATGCCTCTGTATTAACGAAACATGAGCATGCATAAACCAAGCAATTCGAGAAAGCATAAAAACAAAGACGAACATCACCAACCAGGGCCGTCCCAAGAAAAAAGTACAGGGTAGCCTGCTAGATCGAAAACCCGCAAAGGGCGGTCTAGGCAAAAGATAAGGCTTTTGTAAAATGAAAAAAGCCCACCAAAATATCTCAGACAAGAATCAAAACCCGCTAGATCGAAAAGCCGCAAAGGGCGGTCTAGGCAAAAGAAAGGGTTAAAACAAAAAATTCAAAAAGAATAATCACGAGAGAACAAACAGAAGGAAATATCGGTCGCTTTCTAGATGTCCTCAACTAAAATAAATTTGCATCAACACGCATCCACACACAAGTAGTCGCACAAATAGGACTTTGTCAGGATCAAAACAAACAAACACACTTCATAACAAAAAAGACATTCATGTCAAAAAGATCATCTTCATGTTTGCATAGAGGTACCCCGGTAAGACTCTATATCCAACCAACAAAATTTCGACTGCCAAGCAAGAGTCGAACAAAAACAAAGACCCATCCAACCAACCAGCAAGAATCGGATGATCACCACCAAAAGTCAAAAACAAAGAATCCCCGGAGCAGTCCGGATGACCATTCAAAGAGGTCCAAGTGCATCCACCGACACAGAAATCACTCCCCAAGGAGTCGGCGCATGAGCTAGAGCAGTAAGTCGCCACCATAGCCAAAGGATCAGCTACCGCAAGAAGGGGCATCCAGAGGCACCTAACCAGACGAGGGTTCATACTCGTCAGCCAAGGGGTCAGCTACCGCATCAAAGGAGCATCCCGAGGTTTCACGTCGGCGCATGAGCTAGAGCAGTAAGTCGCCACCACGGCCAGAGGATCAGCTACCGCCAGATGGAGCATCCGAAGGCTTAACACCAGATGGGGGTGTGTACTCATTAGGCCTTACAGAAGGGGGCTTACCGGGCGAGGGTTCATACTCGCCAAACACCAGATGGGGCTGTGTACTCATCAAGCCTTACAAAAGGGGGCTTACCGGGCGAGGGTTCATACTCGTCAAACCAGATGGGGGTTCGTACTCATCAGCCGAAGGGATCAGCTATCACCAGAAGAAGCATCCTGGAAGCGCACAACATTTCCCCAGAGGATAATCCAAAGACGGAGCATCTGAAGGGCAACCGGGCAAGAGGGTCAACTCCTTTACCCTCCAGTCGATCACCTGGGCACAAAAGGTCGGCAGTCGACTGGTCGGGTAAAGGGGGGGCAGCTGTAGACCCCAAATTTTGCCCGGCCTCCAAATAAAGAGAAGAAGACCTCCTATTCGAAGATGGACGAAGCCTAACAAGCCACTAGGAGAGACTATTAGGCCCCATACTAGGATAGGAGGGGTTTTCTGTACAAAAAATAAGTTTTCTCGCCTTTTTGGGACGAGACCACCGTCTCGAAATCGAGACTGTCGTCTTGCCTTAGGCAAGTGGCGAGACCGCCGTCTCGTTTGACGAGACGGCGGTCTCTCTACCTACAAATGGTGAGACTGCGGTCTCACTTTCCCAGACGGCGGTCTCGCCACCTATGCAGCACGAGATGGCGGTCTCGTTTGGCGAGACGGCGTCTCGCCACCTGCGCAGGACGAGATGGCGGTCTCGTTTGGTGAGACGGCGGTCTCGACCCTGTCAGACGAGAACGGCGGTCTCGCCACTGCCAGGCGCGAAAACCTATAAATAGGGGCCTCCCCCCCCTCATTTCCACACACCACACAGCTTTTTGCTCTCCCTTCTCTCTAAAACTTCTCTCTAGAATCCCTCCGACGCATTTCCGGAGCTTCTGAGTGCTTTTGTGAGCGTTTTTTCGGCGTCTAGAAGAGTTTTCAGCGTCGTGTAGAGTGAAGGGTTGCCAAAAAGCACCCATTTCCTTTAAAAGAAATTAAAAGGAAGCTTGCTTCGGAGGTTTAAATTCTCCCTCTCTACTTTTACTGCTTTAATTTTAGATTATGCAATAGATTAGGGCCATGTAGTCATAATTTTAAATTCCGCAAAATAAAAAGGGTAAAAGTGTGTTTTTTCGGTTTATTTATTAACAAAATAGTTGGCCTATCATAGGGAACCCGAAAGGGGCATAGTAAAGGAACTAATACTTCCTTTACACGTAACTAACTCCCTTACCCAACTCTGGTTCTAATGACCAAATTTGGTTTTCAAAAACCAACGCCTTTTAAAACCCCTTTTCCGATGTTTCCAGTAAAAACATCAGTGGTGACTCCACAGAACCCTACAAAATTAGTCCTTGGGTTAGCCCGGTTATCGAACAACCCAAAGACACCCTTTCGAAAACCTCGCCCCTAGGTTAGCCCGGTTATCGGACAACCTAAAGGCGTTGTAACCACCCATAAAAAACGCGAAAATCAAAAAGGGTCGAAACCATCGCGTCGCTCCGACCGCCTCGTTTTGACGGCGGAGACACCATAGTGTCAGCGGGTCGTTGTCAGAAGCCACCACTCAAGGTGATAACCCTCCTCTCTCAGTCTGCAGGACGTCGACAAGGCACTTGAGCCACGCATGGTTTGATGGCTGAGAGACTGTGGAAACCCTATAATGAGGGCACCTTAGGGACTTGCCTTGGTGAGGACAGTTAAAACCTACCTTTGCCAATGCACTTTTTTACAGGAAACCCCTTGTAGACCCCAAATCTTGCCCGACCTCAAAATAAGAGCAGAAGACCTCCTATTTGAAGATGGGTGAAGCCTAAGAAGCCATTAGGAGAGACTATTAGGCCCCATAATAGGATAGGAAGGATTTTCTGCATTAAAATAAGGATTTTCGCCTTCAAAGGTCGAGACCGCCGTCTCGCTTTTCATAGTTTCTGAGAGTTTTTGAGAGCTTTTTATAGCGTTTCGAGAGAGTTTTCGGCGTTGTAAGAGCGAAGGGCTGCCAAAACGCACCCTATTTTTCAAGAGTATTAATTAAAAATCTTGCTTCAGAGGTTTCTTCTCTCTCCTTCTCTTTTACTATCTCTATTTTTATGATTAAATTGCATGATAGACATTAGGGTCATGTAGTCGTTACTTTAATTTCATAAATAAAAGGGTAAAAGCATCTTTTCAAAAGTTTATTTATAAAAAAGTTGGCCTATCATAGGGAACCCGAAAAGGGCGTCGTAAGGGAACTTCCCTTACACGTAACTAACTCCCTTACCTAACTCTGGTTTTAACGACCAAAGTTGGTTTTCGAAAACCAACGCCTTTTTACCCCTTTATCGATGTTTCCGGTAAAAACATCGGTGGAAACTCCATAAGAACCCCTTCAAATTAGTTCTTGGGTTAGCCCGGTTATTGGACAATCCAAGAACACCTTTTCGAAAACCTCGCTTCTAGGTTCAGCCCGGTTATCGGACAACCTAAAAGCGTTGTAATATCACCCATAAAAACGCAAAAATTGGAAAGTCAGAACCATCGCATCGCTCTGACCGCCTCTTTTTGACGGTGGCGACAGATGGCGACTCCACTGGGGAAGCCTAGAGAGTTGATCCCATTTAGTGATGGGCCAACTTAATAAATAAACTAAGAAATCACGCTTTTACCCTACCTTGTATTATAACATGTTTTAATTGCTTGGCTTTAATAACTGTTGTTTGTTTATGTTTACGCAATTGTTTGAAATACAAACTGTACACAAACCTTTGCACACAACAGTTCCCTCTATACTCGGGGGCAAGTGAGAAATCCATAGGGAGTGGGTGGCAGGTACGGTTCACTGTAGTGATGGCCTTGAGCCCACCAGTGTGATCGGAAACCACCACTCAAGGTGATAACCTTCCTCTTTTGGCACAAAGACTGACTATGGCCTTAGTGCTAAGCATGGTCGGAAGGCTGGAGAGTGGGGACCCTATAATGGGGGCACCTTGGGGGCCTTAGCCTTGGTGAGAACAGTTAGAACCTACCTTCGCCAATGCACTTTTCTGTAGGAAAACCCTACCTCGTGATTAAAACGACTTCTCGCTTGTTCCCGGATGATTGAATTGTGTGCGCATTTGTTTGTTGCATTTGTTTGATTGCATAGCATAACCAAATAACAACAAAATCACGAAAAAAAAAATTTTGCAATAAACGCCCTTATCTTGGACAATATGCCTTTTAGCTAGCCTGGTTTCAGGTTCTTTGTAAGCTAAGTAGCCACGTAGTCTGACAGAAGAGATAAGGGACGCTAAACATTATTCTTTCGCATAAAGCCATTTTTATCTTGGACAGACTGCCTTTTAGCTAGCCTGGTTTCAGGTTCTTTGTAAGCTAAGTAGCCACGCAGTCCGACAGAAGAGATAAAAGGCTATAAAATAAAAACAATAACAAAATCAAATCAAATAAAAACCTAAATCAATAAAAATGAATGGGACCTTGTTCATAAACATTAAAATTCATAAGTCATTCATATAGGTAGTTTATTTTTCCAAAAAATAAATACGCCAATACCATCATACATCATGTAGAAATAAAACATAATAAATAGGAAAAATAAACACTCACATTCATACCTACAATAAGCATCATGTTCATAAAACATGCATTTTGGTTTTAGAAAATGGAGGGGACTGGTAGACAATTGAAGAAAGTGGACATTCTCTGATACCATACTGAGAAGCTGGAACGACTTTGTGCGATAATGCCACCAGAGGTCCGCTCCAACTTCGAAAAATCCTATGGACGGATCCTCGACCTGCTAAAGATCTGTGTTGATCCCATCTTTATCAGGGTTCTAGTTCATTTCTGGAACTCCAGTCTGCGTTGCTTCGAATTTTTGCAATTTGATATGGTGCCCACCTTAGAGGAGTATGAGATTATGCTAAAATGGCCCAAATCAGCTGGGGTCCATATTCGCCATGGGGCGTATACTCTTGCAGCACAAATCGCTGCCATCATCCAATTGCCATTCCGGCAGACTACCCTGATAGAAAAAGGGAACATCCAGGGTTGGAAAGTCTCAATGTTAGAATATCATCTGTCCGCTTTGGCTGAAAGGACAGAATGGGTCGCTTTTAACAAAACCCTGGCCTTGATCATATTTGGAACAATCTTGTTTCCCTTCCACATCGACATAGTGGACCAAGCCGTCATGGACGCCTTCTTCGCCTGGGACGTGAAATCGAAGAGTCCCTTGCCTGCACTTCTTGTCGACACCTTGCTCTCGTTGGAATTTTGTCGCCAGAAGCAAGGAAAAACACTCTGTTGTTGCTCTTCACTACTTTTTGTGTGGGGCATCACACATTTCTACGCCTTTGGTCACATGGGGATGTTCCCCGACCCTTTGAGGAGCTTCTTCAAAATCCCTCTCCACCAACGCCTAACCTCAGAGTGGAAGGATGAGTTGGAACAATGGGATGCCAATCAATTATCCTGGGTCTGCCCTTGGTTCCGACCTGGTCCAGCCCTCATCAGATGTGGGGATTATCTGAACATACCGTTGATAGGACTCAGAGGTTGCATAGCCTATTCACCTAGAGTAGCTATGAGACAACTCATGAGGACTCAAACTACAATATCCCGAGGAGAGCTCGGAGGACTGTGTTTCTTCAGAGACCCGTGCACAATTGCTAACTCACTAGCTGTGAGAAGAGCATGGGAGAGACCAATCTTTATGGGAGATAGAGAGCTAGGAAAAGCTCGGGTAGCCGCCTCCAGTGACTATGAGGTGTGGAGAAGAATAAGAGGGATGTCTCAACCATCCACCTCACTCGCTTCATGTGCCAATAGTGAAGAGCTTCAAACTCAAGTCGACACCTTGACCAGGAGGATAGAAATCATGGGAGCCCAGATAAGGGCCCTTGAAGAAAGAGAACAAGAATCTATCCTCACCATAGATGGTTTACAGAGGCAATGCAAGAAAAAGGATCATGAAATAGAGCGCCTCAAGGATCAGTGTGTTGACTCTAATGAACAAGCTATCTGAGCATCCAAAGTTGCTAGAACCAGCTCAGATAGCCAATTTCAAGAAATAATCGCCAAATCAGCATGCCTTGAGGCTGAATCAGCAAAACTGGCTCAGACGATCAAGGATTTGTTACAAGACCTTACAAGGACTCGGTCAGAAATACGCCAAGAGCGAGAGGCCAATTGGAGACTCAACAGAAGTCTCACCGAGCTACACTATAAAGAAAGAGATGGGCTAGCTCAGTATGGCCAAGTACTACAAGAAAAGGATCGAGCCCTTGCAAAACTCGACGAGCTACAAGCCTTGGTCGTTCATCAAGAGGCAAAGATCAAAGAGGCTCAAAAGTACAGCGAAGATATGAGCCAGGCGGTCCAGAAACAAAGCAAAGCACTCACTCGTCACGTCCGGGAAGCCGAAAGGGAATTACATAGGGATCAAGACCCTCCTGTGGGTTTCTTTAGGCTTTTCCGCTTCTGTCAAAAGTTGCTTCATAGTATGGAATAGGGGAATGTACACCTTCTACAGATAAATGAAATCTTTTCTTTATTCAAAAATTGTCTAATTGCATGCATATCATTCATTTGCATATTTAATTTCCCCTCCTTCCCTTTTAATAAATAAGATAATAAAAAGGAAGGATTAACTGACACGTCTTCCAAATCAGAAGAATGGAGAGAAATCCACTTTTAATCAAGCTTTCCCCAACGGTTGACCCGCCACAAGAGGACAATAAACCTCGACCATTGGTCCTCAAAAATAATAAAGAAGAGGGGGCAAGGACACCTATGCGACTATTTATGCCACGTCCTTTCCCCTGCAAATCGAATAAAGTTGTATCGTGGAGATACGAGGAATCTTCACCAATAAAGGAGGATGTCTCCAATATAGTCGGCATTAGGGGCATGACTAGAAGTGGAAGAGTCTACTCCCCCAAGGACTTACAAGAAGATGCCTCCAAGAATAAAGGAAAAAATAAAAAGACCGAAGAAAAAGAAAATAAGGAATCCAAGGAGGAGACAGACGAATTACTCCAATTTATAAGGCAAAGCGAGTATTCCATGATTGACCAACTCAATCATACACCTACTAAGATAACGTTATTATCTCTAATGATGATCTCGGAACCACATAGAAATGCCCTGATGAAGGTCTTGAGCGAAGCGCATGTACCTCACACCATATCCCAAGAAAAGGTTGAGAGGATCGTTGGTCACATTAAGGCAAGTGATCACCTCACCTTTACAGAGGAAGAACTCCCCCTCGAGGGGTCAAACCACAACAAGCCCTTGCACATCTCCATCAAGTGCAAGGAGTACCTCATTGCCAAAGTTCTTGTGGATAACGGGTCATCCTTGAACGTGATGCCCAAGTGCACACTTGACAAGTTGACTATCCAAGGAACCCGTCTGCGCCCAAGCAGCACTATCGTTCAAGCCTTCGACGGATCAAAACAAGTAGTGGGAGAAGTTAATTTGCCAATCCAAGTTGGACCCACTATCTTCAACGTCGATTTCCACGTAATGGATATTACTCCGGCATATAGTTGTCTCCTTGGCAGGCCTTGGATTCATGACGTTAAGGCAATACCTTCAACGCTCTACCAAAAAGTCAAGTTTATAGTGGATGACAAACTGGTCACGGTCCAAGCAGAAGACGACATCCTGATCAGTGGACCATCCACCCAACCTTATGTGGACGCGGCTGAAGAGGCCCTTGAAACATCTTTTCAAGTGCTCGAAATCGCCAGTGTAGAGAGACTTCCCAAAAACACAAAGGTAGCCCGCATGATGATGAAGCATGATTGGGGGCAGATTCCCAAGGCATGAGGGAACCCCCAGAATTCAAAGATAATCCTTTCAAGTGTGGCCTAGGATATGACCCTACTAAGGGCCGAGCAGAAGGAAGAAAAGGGAAGTCTCCCCTCCGCACACTCAAACAAATATTCCGAAGCGGAGGAATGCAAGCGTCAAGAGCTACCCTAGTCATTAGGAAATCTTTTTCTTCACTTAGGGGATGTAAACCCAATGATTGTTAGAGATTATCCCCCGGGGCTAGCCCGACCCCCGGGCATTTTAGGGCACATATTCCCTTATTAATTAATAAAGAATACACTTCTTACTATCTGCTTCTCTTCTTGCTATTTCATGACTAGACCTCACAATAACCTTGTCTAAGTAAAGAAAAAAGAAAAAGAAGAATAAAAAGCGCATCCAAGTAATCAAAATTTGCCATTGCCATTACAATCAAGCTGGTCGGTTATAAACACAAAATAAGGTTTTACCTCATCATAAATAAAGTCGTGTTTCGCCAAATTGTAAAAAAATAATAACAAACAAAAAAGAGAAAGCCCATAGAAGCCAAAGGCCAAAAGAAAAGGGCAAAATACCCAGTAGGAAACCCACAAAGGGGGCTACGCAAAAGATAGGGTCAACCCGGTAGGATACCCGAACAAAAATAAAGGGTATCCTAGGCAAAAATTAGGGTTACAAAATAAGGTCCGCTAGGATTCCCTAAACAAAAAAACAAAAAAAAGGAACCTAGACAAAAGATAGGATCAAAACACAATATCCTAGTTCGAAAACCCAAAGGGCGATCTAGGGAAATCAACCAGCCATAAAAAGCAATGGAAATAGGCTAAGGCGCAAATTCAAACAACAAAGGGAAACATTTGCTTAAGACAAAAAGCTTAAACACCTAGGCCTAACCTTAGCCAGCCATTCTTACAAAATCTTTTCTAAACAAAAATAACCGTCTAAAACACAAGCCATTAAATTTACCCTTTTACTTCTTTTCTCTTGACCCTCACAACATTATTCTAACAATTAGTTTGGGAATATGGAGGTGTATAGTTAACAAGAGGATTGAAACCCCTAAAGTGAAGAAAAAGGGACACTAACATGGCAAAGTGTGCTCTACAAAAAAAAGATAAAAAAAAAGAAAGAAACAAAGAAAAAGAAGAAGAAAAGAAAAATTCGGTCACCTGAGGTCCGGAATGGTACGACCGAGTACAGCAGAAAGAACAAAGATCAGAGGACACTCGTCTCTACAAGACATGTCAGTTAAATCCTTCTGAAAAACTAATGAAATAGGCATCATAGGACATCAAACATGAAAACATTGCATGCATAAAATGTTTTTGAACAAGGTCCTATTTTCTTCAAAAAAACAAAAACATCTAAGAAACGAGACTGTCGTCTCATCAATCCATACCGCCGTCTCGACTTGCACTGAAACGAGACCACCGTCTCGACTTGACCAAAAACGAGGCCGCCTTCTCGCTTGGCGAGACGGCCGACTTGTTTAAAGCCAAAGTCGAGACCGTCGTCTCGAGGTTCCAGGCGGCGGTCCCGAATCCCACAAATTCGAGACGGCAGTCCAAAATTTCTAGACGGCGGTCCCGAGGTTGGCCGAAAATTCTATATATAGGGGTGCCTAGGGGGGTCTCAAAACACTCTCTCCTGCACTCCTATCCTCCTTTCTCTCACTTTCAAGCTGGTTCTGCTGGACCCAATAGCTCCACAACCCCCACTCCACAAGATCCCACACAGCTTTCACCAATGCACCAGGCCCGCCTGGAACACGTCCGGGGGTACACTTGGCACTCCATGCTGAGGCTGGAATTCGGTATCCTCACCGAGTTTGGGTGGGAAGACGATGTTCGCGCCAACATTGACAGCATAGGGTGGCGCTTCCTCCTCCAGTCTCCACCCACTCGCGTCTACCCATAGCCGGTAATGGAATTCCTCGCCTCCATCTCCTACTCCGAGACTCCCTACATGGTGTCAGGCCTCCCACCGACAAAGATGGTGACATACTTCATGAACGGGATGTACCGGACCACCACCCTGGACGAGTTCAATGTGTCCATTGGATTCGTCCAACCCGAGGATGTCTTGACTCGGGACTGCCAGGAAGCCATTTGCACGCGCCCCACTACCCTCACCGTCGGCGAAATGTGGGAGGAGCTGACAACGATGCAAAGTCTGCCAACACTGCTGAAGGGCTCCGCACTTCCCCCCGCCCTCCGCATTTGCCACAAGCTACTGGTCGGGACGGTCCACGGGAGAAAAGAGAGTCAGGGTAAGGTTACCCTCCCAGATCTCTTCGTCCTCTACTGCATGAGCCAGAGGCGCCGGTGCAACCCCGGCTATTTCTTCCTGAAGGCCCTCAAGGACTTCGGGAGCCGCCCCGTGGGAGCCATCCTCATGGCTCTCCTCATTACCCCGCTGGCAGAAAAATGGCGGTGCAGCGGCATGGAAGAACTGGCCTCCAGTCTCCGACCCGAGACTATCAATGAGTTTGTCCTGGTCAGCATGGGGATGCTGCTACGCCAAGGGTCCCGGTTGATCCTCCACCCCTCGCTGGATATAACTTTGGATCTCCGGGACATCGTAGCAATGCAAGATCTCTCAACACCCCCGAATTTCCAACAACAACAACAGTAGCAACAGCAATAGCAGCAGTACACGGATGACTTTTCTGGCATCAACTGCAACATCTACGACTTGCGCCAGCAATTCAACCAAATGTCCCTGAGACAAGAGCAGATGTCCTTAAGGCAAGATGCCTTCGACACGAGGATGGAGGCATTCAGCCAGTACCAAGAGGGAATAAGGCAAGACCTAGCAACGTTCCGAAAAGAATACCTCGACGAAGCCCAAGACCAGGCAGAATTCCGAAGGCACATGTACCGGCAATTCCCCTCTTACAGATCGTCTCCAGACTCAAGTCCGTCGTCTTAGGGATAGCAATTAAAAATAACTGCTGTAATAAAATTTTTATCATAAATAAAATTTTATTTTACCCATTTTTTTGCTCTCCTTTTCAAAAAAAAAAAAAACCAGCGAAGCAAAAAGAAACAAAAAGTAAAAAGACTAACGCTTAGTCCCCCGAAAAAAAGCCTAAATCCGAAATCGTGAGAAAAAAGAGATAAATCGCGGAGAAAGGCAGGCTTAAGAACAAGACAACCACCTTGACCAACAATTTTCGACAACCAAGCAGGAGTCGAACAACAAAAAAGATTACCCGACAGTCACTAAAGACCGGATCACCACAAAAAAAATCAGAACAATCCCCGAAAACTGTTAGAATCGCGCAGCGGAATGTTCGCGTGGTCGGACAAAAACCAAGAGGGGGGGTGAATTGGTTTCTTAACAAAAAATAGGTTTTCAAAATTTTCCCCAAATTTTACCGATTAAAAACTGTGTAAATGTAAATAGAGAAGAGATAGAATCTTACACAGGAGATTTATACTGGTTCGGATCAAAAGACCCTACATCCAGTTGCTAATCACTCAAACATAGGATTAACGTTGTCACTATAATCAAAGTTTGTTACAAACAAATTACAATGGAAAATATAAAGTAAAGAAAACACCTCTCTTGAAATCCACAAGAGATGAAGAACAATTTTCCCTAGAGACGGCACAACACACAATCCACTAAGAACTCCACTTAGTGACTCTTATCGCTTCTAGCCCACACCAGGTTCCAAAAGCCCCTTTTTCTTGCAACAAACAGTTCTCTGGCACTCACAGCACTTAACTTTTGTATGAAAAAGGTTGTTCTTCTTTTCTGAGTGCCATAGAGAAGCTTAAGTAGAGAAATTAGGGTTTGGGAATTGGGATTTTCAAAACTAGGGTTCTTGGAAATAGGGTTTTCGAAAATAGGGTTGATTTGAAGTTAAAAATCAAAATCTGACTGAAATAATCGATTAAATGAAGTGTTAATCGATTATTACAGAGCCAAAATCAACAGAACCCCAAAACTCTCTGTTTTAATCGATTAAAAGACCTGTTAATCGATTAACAGGGGTGTTAATCGATTAAACCAGTGAGTAGATACAGAAAATGGTTTTTCTCACTGTTTTAATCGATTATTTCACCAATTAATCGATTAAAGTCGAGCCTCTTTGATAAATTTGAGCTTTTTGAAGCTTCTAAGGTGCAGACTATGTACCGGCTATCTCAAACTCTAATATTACAGACTCAATCTAATCAAAACAGAGTTATTACACTATAAAACAAGTCTTCAACATTCTAAGTCTTGTGTTCTTGAATCATCATCAAAATCAACAAGCTTTATGTCCATCAAGTTCAACATCAAGTCCTTGAATGTTTCAACAATCTCCCCCTTTTTGATGATGATCAAAATTATCTTTTAAAGTCTTGTAATAACCTGTTTTATCTGTCATACTAACAAACACATTAAACATACCAGATAATATTTAAAAACAAAAATATTAGGCTTTAAATATTTCTCCCCCTATTTTGATTATAATCAAAAAGAATTCTTCTATAACAATCATAAGAGCTCCCCCTCAAAATATGCATAATTTGGAAATAACTCCCCCTCAAACAAAACAATAAAAGAATACAAATTTCAATTCATAAAGAAACGTCATTACAGACAAAGAGATATATAACATTACAATCATGCAAAAACAGTTTATTTAAGCAGAATTTAGGAAATGTCTAATATTCCTAAGTCTCTTCTAAGATCATAGAATCTATCCTTGGGAAGAGGCTTAGTAAAAATATCTGTTAACTGATGCTTTGTATCAACGTACTCTATTTTACAGTTTCCTTTGCTGATATGATCTCTTAAGAAATGATGTCTAATTTCTATATGCTTAGTCCTAGAGTGCATTACTGGATTCTTAGTAAGATTAATTGCACTCGTATTATCACACATTAAAGGTATGTCATTCAGAAATATACTATAATCTTCTAGTTGTCGTTTCATAAAGCAATACAAGCTTGTTTCTTAGAATGCCAAGATACTAAGGATGAACCTAAAAAATGACATGTCCCACTAGTACTTTTCCTATCAATTTTGCATCCACCATAATCAGCATCAGAATATCCTATTAAACTAGTACAAGCATCAGATGGATACCATAAACCAAAACCAGTAGTTCCTTTTAAATATTTTAAAATATGTTTTACTGCAATTAGGTGAGATTCTTTAGGACAAGCCTGAAATCTAGCACACACACAGATAGAATGCATAATATCAGGTCTACTAGCAGTTAAGTATAACAGTGAACCTATCATACCTCTATACATAGATTGATTAACTTCCAAACCTGATTCATCCTTGTCTAGATAGCATGAAGTTCCCATGGGTGTGTTAGCTTCCTTTGAGGTGTCCATTCCAAACTTTTTAAGGATCTCTTTGCAGTATTTTGTTTGAGAGATGAAAATGACATCTTTAAGTTGCTTGATTTGTAGTCCAAGGAAGAATGCCAATTCTCCCATCATAGACATTTCAAACTCTCCCTGCATTATCTTAGCAAATTCTACACACAACGAATTATCAGTTGATCCAAAAATAATATCATCAACATATACCTGGACCAATAAGATATGTTCTTTAACTTTCTTTATAAACAGAGTAGAATCAATTTTTCCTCTAGAAAAATCATTTGATGTTAGGAAACTACTTAGCCTCTCATACCAAGATCTAGGACCTTGTTTCAACCCATATAAAGCTTTCTTTAATTTAAAAATATGATTAGGATAACTAAAATCCTCAAATCCAGGGGGTTGCTCCACATAAACTTCTTCTTTAATAAAACCATTCAAAAATGCACTCTTAACATCCATTTGATATAATTTAAATTTCATCAAAGATGCATAAGCAAGAAGTAGGCGTATAGCCTCTAACCTGGCAACAGGAGCATAAGTTTCATCATAGTCTATACCTTCCTCCTGACAATAGCCTTTGGCAACAAGTCTGGCTTTATTCTTTGTTATATTTCCATCTTCATCAAGCTTATTTCTAAACACCCATTTGGTTCCAATAACTTGATGTGATTCCTCCCTTGGGATTAATTCCCATACTTGATTTCTTTCAAATTGGTTAAGTTCTTCTTGCATTGCTATGCACCATTGGTCATCTTTAAGCGCTTCCTCAACATTTTTGGGTTCTATCTCTGACACAAAAGCTACAGACATGTAGAAATTAGTCATATTTCTAGTTCTTACCCCTTTTGAGATATCACCAATGATATTGTCCATTGAGAGTCCTCTTGGTGATTGCCATTCTTTTGCTAATTCAGGTGTTTGAGAAGGCTCATTTTCTTCCAAATATAATTCATCAAGAGCCTCTCTTATATACTCATCATCACCTGCAAGTTCTTTATTTGACTCAAGAGGATTTCCCTCAAGGTCTACAATTTCATCAAATGTAACATGAATAGATTCTTCAATATTTAAGGTTCTTCTATTAAACACCATGTAAGCCTTACTAGTTAATGAATAACCTAAGAAAATTCCCTCATCGGCTTTAGAGTCAAATTTTCCTAAGTTATCCTTTCCATTATTTAACACAAAGCACTTACATCCAAAATTTTTCAAATGAGCAACATTAGACTTTCTACCATTTAACAATTCATAGGGAGTTCATTTTATAATTGACCTAATGAGCATTCTATTCAAAACATACTAAATGATTAATTTTCTTTGAATAAATACAAGAGACAAACAATTCATTTAACTATTGGAACCCAAATATATTTTCCTTTAGGAACACCAAAATGTTTTATTTTACATCTATTTGAAGTATGACCATGTTTCATACAATAAAAACATGCTTTAGATGTAGCTTTTGAAAATGATGTATTTCTAACAATAGATGCTCTAGTTCCTTTTTCTACCCATACTCTTTTATTTTTCCTTTTAGACTTTTTCAAAGGAACTTGTTGATTTACACTATTTTGAGCAAACACCATTTCATGCTTCTTAAGATCATCTATTTCCTTTTCGGCTTTGTCTAGCAAATGGTTAAGAATATCTATGTCATATTCATGCTCTTTACAAGTTGCACATGCTAAGTTCTTATCATCATTCTCATCTAAACATACAATTTTCGTTTCTAATAATTTCTTTTCTTCTAAACATGTGATTTTCGTTTTTAAAGAGTCAATTTCCTTTTCGGATCTACTTAAATTCTTTTTCACAACTTTATATTCATTTTTCAAATTCTTAAAGGCACTAAATAATTCATTATATGCATTTTGCAGTTCATCATGGTCATTATCATCATCACTAGAAGATGAGTCGGAATCACTTACCTCAAAGTCGGAAGATATGTTGTCATTTGCCATTAAGCAAATATTTTCTTTAACTTCCGAGTCACTTGATTCCGAACTTGAATCACTATTGTCCCAAGAAAATAGGCTTTCTTCTTGAAGAACTTCTTGCTTTTGTTTTCATCGTTTTTCTTGTTTGGACATTCGGTCTTTACATGTCCTGCTTCACCATAACCATAACATTTTATATTTACGGAAGTACTTTCTCTTACATTTCCCTTACCTTTGAATGGATGTCTTCCTTTAGCTTTCATGAATTTGGTGAACTTCTTTATCATAAGACTCAATTCTTCTTCTTCATTTTCTGAGTCTTCTTCTTCCTTTTTATTTTTACCTTTGGAAATTTCGGTTTTGAAGGCTAGGTTCTTCTTTTGGTATTGTCCTTCTTCTTCATTTAACCTTCCAAGTTCAAGTTCATGCTCTCTAAGCTTTCCAAAGAGAGCCGCCATAGACATTGTGGAAAGATTTTGAGACTCCGAGATGGCCGTCACCTTAGGTTTCCATTTCCTATCCAAAGATTTTAAAATTTTAACATTTAATTCATCAACGTCAAAGATTTTACCTAATCCGGTGAGATGATTCACAATATGAGTGAAACGCTTTTGAACGTCAAATATCGTTTCGCCTTGTTACATCCAGAACATCTCGTATTCTTAGATTAAGGAATTTTTTCGTGCTCTCTTAACGTCGTCAGTACCTTCATGGGTCACTCTTAGCATTTCCCACATCTCCTGAGCACTTTTACAAACAGAAATCCTGTAAAACTCGTCAAGCGTTAAAGCAGATGAAATTATATTTCTAGCCCTAACGTCAAATTGTGCTTTTCTGTTTTCCTCTGTTGTCCATCTAGAAAAAGGTTTGGGAACGTCAACACCGTTCTCAGTAACTTTAGGAATATATGGACCGTTTAAAATAGCGTCCCAAACGACTCTATCAACAGACTCTAAAAAGATTTGCATTCTTACTTTCCAGAAGGGATAATTTTGACCCGCAAAAAGTGGGGGTTTGTTGATAGACGCACCTTCGGCAAAAGTTTGATTTTGTCTGGCCATTTTCGAAAAGTTTGAATGACTATCAAAGCAAGCTCTGATACCACTTGTTAGAATCGTGCAGCGGAATGTTCGCGTGGTCGGACAAAAACCAAGAGGGGGAGTGAATTGGTTTCTTAACAAAAATTAGGTTTTCAAAATTTTCCCCAAATTTTACCGATTAAAAACTGTGTAAATGTAAATAAAGAAGAGATAGAATCTTACACAGGAGATTTATACTGGTTCGGATCAAAAGACCCTACGTCCAGTTGCTAATCACTCAAACAGAGGATTAACGCTGTCACTATAATCAAAGTTTGTTACAAACAAATTACAATGGAAAAGATAAAGTAAAGAAAACACCTCTCTTGAAATCCACAAGAGATGAAGAACAGTTTTCCCTAGAGACGGCACAACACACAATCCACTAAGAACTCCACTTAGTGACTTTTATCGCTTCTAGCCCACACCAGGTTCCAAAAGCCCCTTTTTCTTGCAACAAACAGTTCTCTGGCACTCACAGCACTTAACTTTTGTATGAAAAAGGTTGTTCTTCTTTTCTGAGTGCCATAGAGAAGCTTAAGTAGAGAAATTAGGGTTTGGGAATTGGGATTTTCGAAACTAGGGTTCTTGGAAATAGGGTTTTCGAAAATAAGGTTGATTTGAAGTTAAAAATCAAAATCTGACTGAAATAATCGATTATTACAGAGCCAAAATCAACAGAACCCCAAAACTCTCTGTTTTAATCGATTAAAAGACCTGTTAATTGATTAACAGGCCTGTTAATCAATTAACAGGCCTGTTAATCGATTAAACCAGTGAGCAGATACAGAAAATGGTTTTTCTCATTCTTTTAATCGATTATTTCACCAATTAATCGATTAAAGCTGAGCCTCTTTGATAAATTTGAGCTTTTTGAAGCTTCTAAGGTGCAGACTATGTACCGGCTATCTCAAACTCTAATATTACAGACTCAATCTAATCAAAATAGAGTTATTACACTATAAAACAAGTCTTCAACATTCTAAGTCTTGTGTTCTTGAATCATCATCAAAATCAACAAGCTTTATGTCCATCAAGTTCAACATCAAGTCCTTGAATGTTTCAACAACAACCAGCAAAGTCGTAGGACCGCTACCAAAGGATCAAAATCAAAGAAGCCCCAGCCACTAACAAGCTGGATGATCACCAACAAAATCTCTGGCACGGACCGGACGACCATTCCTAGAAAAGACAAAAACAAAGACAAGAGAACGCATCTCAACACCGGCGCATGAGCCACCTGAGCAGTAAGCCGCCACCACCACCAGTCCTACGTAGTGGACTGTACCAGCCTGATAGGGGGTTCATACCTATCAACCTGCGCACGCGGTGCGCCTGATCTACGCTCAAGCCAGATCAGTAAGTCGCACCTACCAGCCTGATGGGGGGTTTATACTCATCCAGTCCTACACACAGTGGGCTGTAACTACCAGCCTGATGCGGGGTTCATACCCATCAACCGAAGGATCGGCTACCGTCAGAAGGAGTATCTTGAGGTTCTATCATGTGTCAACCGAAGGGATCGGCTACCGTTAGAAGGAGTATCCTGGAGGTGCACAACACAATTTTCCCCAAAAGATCAACCGCTGCAAGACGGAGCATCTGAAGGGTAACCGGGCAAGAGGGTCAACTCCTTTACCTTCCAGTCGATCTTCTTGGCACGACAGGCCAACAGTAGACTAGTCAGGTAAAGGGGGGGCAGTTGTAGACCCCAAATCTTGCCCGGCCTCAAAATAAGAGTAGAAGACCTCCTATTTGAAGATGGACGAAGCCTAAGAAGCCACTAGGAGAGACTATTAGGCCCCATAATAGGATAGGAAGGATTTTCTGCATTAAAATAAGGATTTTCACCTTCAAAGGTCGAGACCACGGTCTCGCTTTTCGGGACCGCCGTCTCGCCATTGCTGCAAGTCGAGACCGCTGTCTCGTTTGTTGAGACGGCCATCTCGCCACTTGCGAATGGCGAAACCCCCCTCCCGTTTGGCGAGAAGGCCTTCTCGTTTCTGGAAAAGTCGATACCGCCATCTCGCCAAACGAGACGGCGGTCTCGCCACTTTTACAAGTCGAGACCGCCGTCCCGAATGGTGAGACGGTCGTCTCGACCTTGTCAGACGAGACAGTCGTCTCGACCTGACAGGCGCGAATCCCTATAAATAGTGAGCGCTTCCCCCCTCATTTCACATTGTTCTTCCACTTTCTCTTCTACACTTTCTTCAAATTCTCTTCCTAGAGTCCCTCCGAAGCATTTCTGGAGTTTCTGAGAGTTTTTGAGAGCTTTTTATAGCGTTTCGAGAGAGTTTTCGGCGTTGTAAGAGCGAAGGGCTGCCAAAACGCACCCTATTTTCCAAGAGTATTAATTAAAAAGCTTGCTTCGGAGGTTTCTTCACTCTCCCTCTCTTTTACTATCTTTATTTTTATGATTAAATTGCATGATAGACATTAGGGTCATGTAGTCGTTACTTTAATTTCGTAAATAAAAGGGTAAAAGCATCTTTTCAAAAGTTTATTTATAAAAAAGTTGGCCTATCATAGGGAACCCGAAAGGGGCATCGTAAGGGAACTAATACTTCACTTACACGTAACTAACTCCCTTACCTAACTTTGGTTTTAACGACCAAAGTTGGTTTCCAAAAAACAATGCCTTTTTACCCCTTTTTTTATGTTTCCGGTAAAAACATCGGTGGCGATTCCATAAGAACCCCTTCAAATTAGTTCTTGGGTTAGCCCAGTTATTGGACAATCCAAGAACACATTTTCGAAAACCTCGCTTCTAAGTTCAGCCTGGTTATCGGACAACCTAAAAGCGTTGTAACATCACCCATAAAAACGTGAAAATTGGAAAGTCGGAACCATCGCGTCGCTCTGACCGCCTCTTTTTGACGGCGGCGACACCCCTACCTCGTAATTAAACGTCGTCACTCTGTTCGCGGATGAGTGAATTGCTTGTGCATATGTTTGTTGCATTTTGTTTGTCACATTTGCATAATCATACAACAACAAAAAATGAACAAAAAATCTTAAAATAATCTTATTTTAAAACCATTTTTTTTCTATGACCCACCTTATCTCAGACAGTCTTCATTTAAGCTAGTTTGGTTTTAGGTTCTTTGTAAGCTAAGTAGCCATGCTGACCGACAGAAGAGATAAGGAGTCATAAAAATAAATAAAAACCTTTTTGCAATAACAAACCAACTTTATCTCGGACAATCTTCATTTAAGCTAGCCTGATTTCAAGTTCTTTGTAAGCTAAGTAGTCACGTTGACCTACAGAAGAGATAAAAGGGTTTACAAAAAAAAACAAAATACAATAAAACACATTTTGACAAAGTCAAAACATTTATTTCAAAATAAAAACAAACAAAATAATAAAAAGATGTTTACAAAGTCAAATCATTCATACCCTCATCATTTCAAGAGTAGTAAAATAAGAGAGAAAATAAATACATAAGAAAGGTATGCATACACATCATCCTAATAAAATCTTTCATGCATAAATTCATTCATTCTAGGAGGGATTAGATATCCTTAAGACAAAGGCGAAAGAAGCCCCAAGCACATTTGTAACCATCCACGAAGGGACAAATGTGCTAAGGTGCGGTAACCTTCGTAATACTTGTCAAATCCATGATGGAAAGGAACCATTACACCAAAGTGGGTATGGTACCCCACAAAGCATAAGCTTTAAGGATGACACCAAAGTCATTGTCTTAATACATATCTATCCCACACTAATAATTCATTTTACAAAATAAAAATAAGAACCCTAACTCATATTGCATTCTAGAAAGTGTTTGGTTTTCCTCCTGCCCGAACCCGCGCACAGAGAGCCAAAGTGATGGAACAATTAGAGGAGTAAAACCGCAAGCTTACTGTTAGGGTCAGTTCCCTGAGGGAGTAGATGGCGCAAATAATGGAACTAATGTGCCAACAAAACCTCAACAAAGGCGACCCTCACGGCGACCGCGCCTCTCGCCACGAGGAAGAGGAAGAAGAAATTGTCTATGGCCATGAACAGGGAGTTCATGTGCAGTCCAACGCGAGGGCGGTGTTCATCCACTCCCCTGAGGTCTCTAAGCAAAAAATCTCTGCTTTGGAAGAGAGACTGAAGGTTGTGGAGGGGCATAACTTCGATGTGAAAGAGGCGGCCGACATGTGTCTCGTTAAGAACATCAAATTTCCTTCAAAGTTTAAATCCTGAACTTTCCCAAGTACATGGGATTCGCTTATCCCAAAAGCAATCTTACAATGTATTGTCGTAAGATGGCTACATATGTTGACAACGAGAAGCTCCTGATCCACTGCTTTCAGGAGGGCTTGGTTGACTCAGGCTTGAATTGGTATATGCAGTTGGAGAAGGGACAGGTCCAAAATTGGAAATAGTTGGCAGACATCTTTCTTCGTTGCTATAAATATAACATTGATCTGACCCCCGATAGATCAGATCTTCAAACACTAAGCAAGAGAAGCGACAAACCCTTTAAGGCGTATGCTCAACGCTAGAGGGAGTTGGCCTCCTAGGTGGAACCCTCGTTGTCGGACAAGGAGATCGTGTCCATGTTTATCAATTCGTTGACAGGACCCTATTATGACAAGATGATAGGGAATACGTCAACCCTTTTCGTGGACGTGGTAACCATCAGCGAGAGGATAGAGTAGGGACTGAAAAGTGGAAGGATAGCGCAACCTTCCTCTTCCAATTCGTCATTCAAAAAGTCTTTTGGCAAGAAGAAAGAAAGAAGCATAAACACCATCAACCTCACTACTCCTTCTTCCTTTAAGCAGCTATGCAAACAAGAGGGGAAATTTACTCCCATTCCAACCTCCTATGGGAGTTTGCTGCCAAAGCTAGTAGAGGATAAGCTCCTAGCACGTGTTCCTCCGAAGAAGACGGATCCACCCTACCCCGAATGGTACAAGCCTAACGAAAGATGTGATTACCATTTGGGTGCTCCTAGGCATTTTGTGGAGAATTGCTTGAATCTGAAGTATAGAGTTCAAGAGTTATTGGATGTCGGGTTGATCACTTTCGGCACTCCCCCTCCTAATGTTGATATCAAGCCTCTATCATAACCAGAATAGTAGGGTTGGACAAGAGAAGGCCAGCTGATTAGGGCTCCTTAGTCTCCATATGTTTTTAAGCTTCCTGCATATCTCTCGCGATCCTCGCCCGCGGTCGCGAGATCTTTGATTAAAAGGGCTTTGTAAATATTTCTTTTTTATCAATACAATGAGGCATTTGCATAACATTCATATTCTTTTTCATTCTTTTCCTCCTCATTATTATTTCAAAATAAATGATAATAAAATCTAAGCCTAAACACAATCCTAAAAATAATCATGTCTGTGATGGATGACTCTCTGCAGGTTCCGAGAGTCAAAGGTGAATGGATCGAATCAGACAGTGAGTAGGGGACTGTCTCCCCAGACATACAAAAGGTTTCTAGAAAAGAAAGCTCAATCTATACAGCCCTACTAGGAAGAAATTGAGGTCATCAATTTGGGGGCAAGGAAAGGATAAGAAGGAAATTAACACCAATACCCAAATCGATGATAACGTCAGAGAAGATTTAGTACAATTATTAAGGGAGTATATGAACGCATGTGCATGGTCCTACCATGACATACCAAGACATCAGAATCCAACATCATAATTTCTCTCCCTACCGACCTAAGATGAATGGTGTAGTAAAGGCAGTCAATTAGAACATCAAGAGGATCATCCCAAAGATGGTCAAAACCTGCAATGATTGGCATGAAATATCGCCATTTGCCCTTCATGGTTATGAAACTTCCGTACAGACCTCCATAGGAGCTATTACATTCTCCCTCGTATATGGCATGGGGGTCATACTTCCAAAAGAGGTCGAAATACTTTCCCTGCAAGAAGCAAAATGACAGAAGCTAAATAGGTCCAAAGCCGAAATGATAGGTTTAACTCAATTAAAGAAAAAAGTTGGACGTCATATGTCGTGGATAAGCCCATCAAAAGAAGACCAAAAGGAGTTGACACAAAAAAGGTCAACCCCCATATTTACCATAAAGGGGATTTAATGGTAAAGAAACTGCTTCTGGCCCAAAAGGTTAAAATTGGAAAATGGGCGGAAAATTATGAAAAACCCTCTACGGTTAGGTGAGCTTTCTCGGGAGGAGCTATTATCCTCGCCAACATAAATAGAAAGGAACTTCAACACCTAGTCAATTTCAATGCGATGAAGAAGCATTATGCTTGAAGGCATTGCTCATGACCTGCCAGGATGAAAACCCGCAAAGGGCACCCTGGGCAAAAGTTAGGGTCCACATGCCTCGCTAGGATACATCCTAGGCAAAAATTAGAGGCTCCAAAAAAAAATATCCTAAGAGCAATGGTTACCTTAGTCGAAAACTGAAAGGCGGTTAAGGTAACATCCTTCCAGAAGTAGGCAGCTTTGCATAGTCTTCACTCCTGGCTCAAGCATTTCAACTAAAGTAATTAGGAGAACCAGGGAGACAGATATCATAGACATGATTGTTGTAACTCAAACAATTTAGCCAACTTGAGTCAGTCATTCTTCTAAATCCTATTGTAATCCTTCTAAAACAAAAAGATGTAATAAACCTTTTGCTCATACATATCAATAAAATTATCTTTCCTCTCATTTCTCTTGACCAATCTATGGAAATACCTCTCTATTGATGAATCATAAATATGTGCAAAGAACTTTTGTCAAGATCATATCATGCAAAGAAACATTAAAAAGAAAAAATGAAAATAAAAAAGAATAATGCCTACTAGGAGATTCTTAAGCAAAAGTTAGGGCAGTCTGCTAGATCAAAAACCCTAAAAGGGTGGTCTAGGCAAAAGTTAAGGTGCTTGTAAAAAAGAAAAAAGTCTGCTAAGATATCCTAAGCAAAAATGAGGGCAGCCCGCTAGATCGAAAACCCCAAAAAAGGCTGTCTAGGCAAAAGATAGGGTTAAAACCAAAAAATTAGTAAAGGAGGAGCCCATCAATATAATCATAAAAAGTCCAGCAGGAGAACATCAGTCACTTTTCTAGATGCATTAAATAAAAGAATAGATTACATTTAAGGCATCCACACACAAGTAGTCGCACAAAATGACTTTGTCAAGAGACTAGGTTGCATGTTTGTGATTGAAAACAGGATTGCCAAAACCAAGTCTCCAAATAAAGCTCCCCTCAAGAAAATGGAGCAAGTCGTCAATAATCAAGTACACTCAAGCAAATTTCTGCCACATTCCCCAATGGAAGAATAAAGGTTTCACACCCGTTATGGAAAAGAAAAAAGGAGAAAAGGAAAAGAAAATCCTTCATCCCCAACGAATGACCAAAAGAGATAGGCCACAACAATGGAAGGCCAAATAAATCCCCAAGTGGATCCCAACAAAAGAAATAAAAATAGAGCAAATTAAGGAATCAGAAATTTCATTCCCAAAGCAGAATAAGAGCTTCTAGAAGCCAAAGCTCTAGCCATCATCCTTTTACCCATTAAAAGAAGCTACAAATCAATAGAAAAGTCGATGAAAAGGCTTAGTCATTCCCAAGCGGATCCTTGTCTACTCCAAAGGCAAAACAAAAATATTACCCTAAGACTCAACATCATCACCACATGAGTCATCAAGCATATTTATTTGAAGTCTCTGCCATGTCCCCCAAAAAGAGAATAAAGGCATCACGAGGTCATCAAGCGGTTAACAAGTCAAATCTCCGTACCCCCAAGGGCTCAAGAAAAAGAAAAAAGAAGAAAAGAAAAGAAAAACCTTCATCCTTAGCGGATACAAAAAAGAGAAAAAGGGTCATGGAAACGGAAGGCCAAATAACTCCCCAAGTGAGTCATACAAAAAGAAGAAAAATAGAGCAAATCAAGGGATCAAAAATCCCATTCCTCCCAGTAGAATAAGGGTTTTACAAAGTCAACTCTCATCATCATCAATCAAGGAGCCAAGACTCCATTCCCCAAAATGGCCACAAAAAAGAGAAAAAACTTCATCCCCTGCGGATCCCCAAAAAGAAAGAAAAAATTTACATGGATAAAAGAAACTAAAAAGTAAAAAGGAACACGCATTATCCCCATAAAAAAAAGGCAAATTTCAAAATCACAAGAAAAAATAGATAAATCGCAGAAAAAAGCGAAATTGAATAAAGATCCTAACTTTTAGGTAACCAATGAAAGCCCCAAATGGGTCACAGTAAAGAGAATAAAACAACCAAAACAAGGAATCGCAAATTCCATTCCCTCAGTGGAATAAAGAGTTTCGCAAAGTCAGCTCCTACCAGCATCAATCAAAGAGTCAAGATTCCATTCCCCTAGAGGGCCATCAAAAACCAGATCCCAAGGGAAACAAATAATTCCTCGATGGATCACCAAAAAGAAAAACATATCCCCAGTGAGCCTATTGCAAGGGTGTCGCCGTCGTCAAACGAGGCGGTCGGAGCGACGCGATGGTTCCGACTTTCCAATTTTCGCGTTTTTATTTGGTATGCTTACAACGCCTTTAGGTTGTCCGATAACTGGGCTGAACCTAGGGGCGAGGTTTTCGAAAAGGCGCTCTTGGATTGTCCGATAACTGGGCTAATCCAAGAACTAATTTTGAAGGGTTCTTTTTGGAGTCGCCACCGATGTTTTTACCGGAAACATCAGAAAAGGAGTAAAAAGGCGTTGGTTTTCGAAAAACCAACTTTGGTCATTAGAACCAGAGTTGGGTAAGGGAGTTAGTTACGTGTAAGGGAAGTGTTAGTTCCCTTACGACGCCCCTTTCGAGTTTCCTATGATAGGCTAGCTACTTTAAATAAATAAACCAGTGAAAATACGCTTTTACCCTTTATTTGTGGAATTTAAAATTATGACTACATGGCCCTAATGTCTATTGCGTAATTAAAAATAAAGCGTTAAAAGAGAGAGGGAGAGTGTAGAAACCTCCGAGGCAAGCTTTCTATTAATTCTTTGAAAACTATGGTGCTTTTTTGGCAGCCCTTCACTCTTTACAGCGCTGAAATCTCTCGAAAACGCTATAAAAACTCTCAGAAACTCTGGAAATGCTTCGGAGGGGTTCTAGAAAGAGAATTTGAGGAAGTGACTAGAGAGAGAATGGAAGAACTCTGTGAAATGAGGGAAATGGCGCGGCTATTTATAGGGATTCGCGCCTGTCAGGTCGAGACGGCCGTCTCGTCTGACAAGGTCGAGACGGCCGTCTCGCCTTGCAGGAATGGTGAGACGGCCGTCTCGCCAAACGAGACGGCGGTCTCGCCACTTGCGCAAGGCGAGACGGCGGTCCCGAATCCGAGACGGCGGTCTCGACCTTAAAAGGCGAAAATCCTTATTTTTATGCCAAAAATCCCTCCTATCCTAGTATGGGGCCTAATAGTCTCTCCTAATGGCTTCTTAGGCTTCATCCATCTTCAAAAAGGAGGTCTTCTGGTCTTTATTATAAGGTCGGGCAAGATTTGGGGTCTACAGCTGCCCCCCCCTTTACCCGATTAGTCGAGTGCTGGCCTGTTGTGCCACGGAGATCGACTGGAGGGTAAAGGAGTTGACCCTATTGCCCGGTTGTCCTTCAGATGTTCCGTCTTTGTGGCGGTTGATCTTCCGGGTAAAGGTGTGCTTCCAGGATGCTTCTTCTAGCGGTAGCTGATCCTTTCGGCTAATGAGTTTGAACCCCCATCTGGTTTGATGAGTATGAACCCTCGCCCGGTAAGCCCCCTTTTGTAAGGCCTGATGAGTATACACCCCCATTTGGTGTTTGACGAGTATGAACCCCCGTCTGGTAAGCCCCCTTTTGTAAGGCTTGATGAGTATACACCCCCATCTGGTGTTATGCCTCCGGATGCTCCTTCTTGCGGTAGCCGATCCTTTGGTTGTGGTGGCGGCTTACTACTTTAGCTCATGCGCCCATGTTGAGATATGCTCTCTTGTCTTTGATTTGGTCGTCCGGTCTGTGCCGGGGATTTTGTTGGTGTTCATCCAGCCTTGTTGGTTGCTGGGGATTCTTTTATTTTGATATTTTTTGAGGGTGATCACCCGATTGTTGCTGGTTGGTCGGGTGGGCTTTGTTTGTTGTTTGACTCTTGCTTGGTTGTCGAAGTTTGTTGGCCAAGGTGGTTGACTTGTTCTAATCCTGCCTTTTCTCGCGGTTTTATCTCCTTTTTCTCGCGATTTTGGATTTTGGCTTTTTTCTTGAGCGTAAGTCTTTTTACTCTTTATCTTCTTTTGATTACGCTGACTTTTGAAAGGGATAATAAAAAGATGCATGGAATTAAATTTTATTTATAAAAGATTTTATTACACCAGTCATATTCTATGAGTACTATCCCTAAGACGATGGGCTCTCGTCGGGAGACGATCCGTAGGAGGGAAATTGTCGGTACATATGCCTCCGGAACTCTGCTTGGTCTTGGACTTCATCGCAGTACTCTTGCTGGAATGTTGCCCAGTCTTGCCTCATTCCCTCCTGATACTGGTATATCGTCTCCAGTCTTGTGTCAAAGGCTTCCTGCCTTAGGGACATTTGTTCTTGCCTTACAGACATTTGCTCAAATTGTTGGCGCAGATAGTAGATGTTACGGTTTACGCCAACAAAGTCGTCTGTGTACTACTGCTGTTGTTGTTGTTATTGTTGTTGTTGTTGGAACTCGGGAGGTGTCAGGAGATCGTGCATTGCCACGATATTCTGGAGATCCAAAGTGAAATCCAACGATGGGTGGAGGACCAGCTAGGTCCCGTGGCGCATTAGCATTCCCATGCTGACCAGGATCAACCCATTGATGGACTCGGGTCGTTGGCTGGAGGCCAGTTCTTCTCGGCCACTACACCCCCATTTCTCTGCTAGGGGGGTGATGAGGGGGGCCATGAGGACGGCTCCCACTGGCCTGCTCCCGAAGTCCTTGAGGGCCTTCAGGAAGAAATAGTCAGGGTTGCATCGGCGCCTCTGGCTCATGCAGTAAAGGACGAAGAGGTCGGGGAGTGTTACCTTTCCCTGGCTCTCCTTCCTTCCGTGGATGGTCCCCGCCAGCAGCTTGTGGCAAATGCGGAGGGTCGGGGGGAGTGTTGAGCCCTTCATCAGTGTGGGCAAAGTGGGTGCCCTGGTGAGCTCCTCCCACATCTCGCCGGCGGTGAGGTTGGTGGGGGCGCGCGTAGATGTCCTCCTAGTATTCCTGGGTCAGCACGTCCCCGGGCTGGACGAATCCGATGGACACGTTGAATTCGTCTAGAGTGGTGGTCCGATACATCCCACCCATAAAGTATGTCACCATTTTCGTTGGTGACAGGCCTGGGATCATGGCGGGAGTCTCGGCGTAGGAGATGGAGGCCAGGAACTCCATCACTGCCTGAGGGTACACATGGGTGGGTGGAGAATGTAGGAGGAAGCCCCATCCAATGTTGTCAATGTGGGCCCGGACGTCGTCCTCCCACCCAAATTCGGCGAGGATGCCGAAGTCTAGCTTGAGCATAGGGTGCCATGTGTACCCCCTGATGTGCTCTAGGCGAGCCTGGTGTATTGGTGAAAGCTGCGTGGGGTCCTGCGGAGTGGGAGCTGAAGAGCTACTAGGGCCGGCAGAGCCCCTTCTCTTTCTAGACTGACTTCCATAGAACATTTGGGTAAAAAAGTGCTTGGAAGTGAGAGATCAGAGAGTTGGAGTGCAGGGGAGTTGTGAGGAACCCCCAAAACCCATCCCTTATTTATAGGGGAAAAACCAAATTCGGGATCGCCGTCAGGGAAGTCGAGACGGCGGTCTCGATTTTACGTGCGTCGAGACGGCCGTCTGGGACCTTGAGACGACGGTCTCGACTTTGGTTTTAAACGAGACGGTCGTCTCGCCAAGCGGGACGGCGGTCTCGTTTTTGGCCAGGTCGAGACGGCGGTCTCGTTGGTCGAGACGGCGGTCCCGATTTTTTGGAGACCGAGACGGCGGTCTGGGAATTCCGGACGGCCGTCTCGATTTAAAGGTTTTTTTTTTTTTGTAAGAGAATAGGACCTGGTTCAAAAACATTTTATGCATGCAATGTTTTCATGTTTGATGTCCTATAATGCCTATTTCAATTAGTTTTTCAGAAGGACTTTACTGACGTGTCTTGTAGCGTCGAATGTCCTCTGATCTGTGTTCTCATGTTTGGTTGTACCATGTCGGACTTCTTGTGACCGAAGGATAACTTATTTTTCCTTTTTCTTTCCTCTTTTTTGTAGAGCACTCTTTGTCATGTAGTGTCCCTTTTTCTCCACTCTAGGGGTTTCAATCCTCTTGTTGACTATACGCCTCCATATTCCCAAATTATTAAAATATCGTTGTGAGGGTCAAGAGAAAAGAAGTAAAGAGGTAAATTCAATGGCTTGTGTTTTTAGAAGGTTTAATTTTTATTTAGAAAGAGGTTTTGTAAGAACGGTTGGCCAGGGTTAGGCTTAGGTGTTTAAGCTTTTCATCTAAGCAAACGATTTCCCTTTTTGTACTTGCGCCTTAGATTTATCTCCATTGTTTTGTATGGCTAGTTGATCTCCCTAGATCGCCCTTCGGGTTTTCGAACTAGGATATTGTGTCTTGGCCCTATCTTTTGTCTAGGTTCCTTCTTTTTGTATTTTTAGGGAATCCTAGCGGACCTTATTTTGTAACCCTAACTTTTGCCTAGGCTACCCTTTATTTTTGTTCGGGTATCCTACCAGGTTGACCCTATCTTTTGCGTAGCCCCCTTAGTGGGTTTCCTACCGGGTATTTTGCCATTTTCTTTTGGCCTTTGGCTTCTATGGGCTTTTTCCTTTTTGTGTATTTATTTTTTGTTCACAATATTGGCGAAGCATGACTTTCTTTATGGTGAGGTAAAGCCTTGTTTGGTGCTTCTAATCAACTAGCTTGATTGTATTGGCAATGGCGAATTTTGGTTATTTGGATACGCTTTTTATTCTTCTTTTTCTTTTTCCGTTTACTTAGACAAGGTTATTGTGAGGTCTAGTCAGACATAGCAAGAAGAGAAGCAGATAGTAAGAAGTATTCGTTATTGATTAATAAGGGAATATGTGCCCTAAAATGCCCGGGGATCGGGCTAGCCCCGGGGGATAATCTCTAACAATCACGGGGTTTACATCCCTTAAATGAAGAAACAGATCTCCTAATGACTAGGGTAGCTCTTGACGCTTGCACCCCTCTGCTTCGGAAAATTTGCTTGAGTGTGCAGAGAGGAGGCTTCCCTTTTCCTCTTTCTGCTCGGCCCTTGGTAGGGTCATATCCTAGACCATGCTTGAAAGGATTATCTTGGAATTCAGGGGGTTCCCTTATGCCTTGGGAATCTGCCCCCAGTCCTTGGCCAGGATGGTAACCATGTTTCATCATTATGCGGGCTACCTTTGTGTTTTTGGGAAGTCTTTCTATACTGGCAATTTCGAGCGCTTGAAAAGATGTTTCAAGGGCCTCTTCTGCCGCATCCACATAAGGATGGGTGGACGGTCCACTGATCAGGATATCATCTTCTGCTTGGACCGTGACCAATTTGTCATCCACTATGAACTTGACTTTCTGGTGCAGCGTTGAAGGTACTGCCTTAGCGTCATGAACCCAAGGCCTGCCGAGGAGACAACTATATGCTGGAGTAATATCCATTACATGGAAATCGACGTTGAAGATAGTGGGTCCAACTTGGATTGGCAAATTAACTTCTCCCACTACTTCTCGCTTTGATCCGTCGAAGGCTCGAACGATAGTGCTGCTTGGGCGCAAACAGGTTCCTTGGATAATCAACTTGTCTAGTGTGCACTTGGGCATCACGTTCAAGGATGACCCGTTATCCACAAGAACTTTGTCGATGAGGTACTCCTTGCACTTGATTGAGATGTGCAAGGGCTTGTTGTGGTTCGACCCCTCGAAGGGGAGTTCTTCCTCCGTGAAGGTGAGGTGATCGCTTGCCATAATGTGACCGACGATCCTCTCAACCTTTTCTTGGGATATAGTATGAGGTACACGTGCTTCGCTCAAGACCTTCAGTAGGGCGTTTCTGTGCGGTTCCGAGCTCATCATTAGAGATAACAATGTTATCTTTGCAGGTGTGTGATTGAGCTGGTCTATAATGGAATACTCGCTTTGCCTTATAAACTGGAGTAATTCTTCTGTCTCCTCCTTGGATTCCTTATTTTATTTTTCCTCTTCGGTCTTTTTATTTTTTCCTTTATTTTTGGGGACATCTCCTTGTGAGTCCCTGGGGGAGTAGACTCTTCCACTTCTAGTCATGCCCCCAATGCCGGCTATATTCGTGATATCCTCCTTTATCTGTGAAGATTCCCCGTATCTCCACGGTACAACTTTATTTGACTCGTAGGGGAAAGGACGTGGCATAAATAGTCGCACTGGTGTCCTTGCCCCCTCTTCCTTATTTTTGAGGACCAACGGTCGAGACTTATTTTCCTCTCGTGATGAGTCGACCGTTGGGGAAAGCTTGACTAGGAGTGGTTTTCTCTCCATTCTTCTGATTTGGAAGACGTGTCAGTTAATCCTTCCTTTTTATTATCTTATTTATTAAGCGTGAAAGGAGGGGAAATTAAATATGCAGATGAATGATATGCATGCAAATAGACAATTGTTGAATAAAGAAAAATTTAATTTATCTGTTCGAAGGTGTACATTCCCCTACTCCATACTACGAAGCAATTTTTGGCAAAAACGGAAAAGCCTAAAGAAACCCACAGGCGGGTCTTGGTCTCTATGTAATTCCCTTTCGGCTTCCTGGACGTGACGAGAAAGTGTTTCGCTTTGCTTCTGGACTGCCTGGCTCATATCTTCGCTATACTTTTGAGCCACTTTGATCTTCGCCTCTTGATGGACGACCAAGGCTTGTAGTTCATCGAGTTTTGCAAGGGCTCGGTCCTTTTCTTGTAGTACTTGGCCATACTGAGCTAGCCCATCTCTCTCTTTGCAGCGTAGCTCAGTGAGACTTTTGTTTAGTCTCCGATTGGCCTCCCGCTCTTGGCGTATTTCTGACCGAGTCTTGGTGAGGTCTTGCAACAAATCCTTGATCGTCTGAGCCTATTTTGCTGATTCGGCCTCAAGGCGTGCTGATTTGGTAGTTATTTCCTGAAGTTGGCTATCCGAGCTGGTTCTAGCAATTTTGGATGCTCGGATAGCTTGCTCATTAGAGTCAGCACATTGGTCCTTGAGGTGCTCTATTTCATGATCCTTTTTCTTGCATTGCCTAGCAGACCATCAATGGTGAGCATAGATTCTTGCTCTCTCTCTTCAAGGGCCCTCATCTGGGCTCCCATGATTTCTATCCTCTGGGTCAAGGCATCGACTTGAGCCTGCAACTCTTCACTATTGGCGCTTGTAACGAGTGAGGTGGATGGTTGAGACATCCCTCTTCTTTTTCTCCACACCTCATAGTCACTCGGAGACGACCACTCGAGCTTTTCCTAGCTCTCTATCTCCCATAAAGACTGGTTTCTCCCATGCTTTTCTCATGGCTAGTGAGTTGGTGATTGTGCATGGGTCTCCGAAGAAACACAGTCCTCCGAGTTCCCCTCGAGAAATTGTAGTTTGAGTCCTCATGAGCTGGCTCATAGCTACTCTAGGTGAGTAGGCTATGCAACCCTTGAGTCCTATCAAGGGTATGTTCGGATAATCTCCACATCTGATGAGGACTGGATCGGGTCGAGAACCAAGGGCGAGACCCAGGGATAAATTGTTGGCGTCCCATTGTTCCAACTCGTCCTTCCATTCCGAAGTTAAGCATCGTTGGAGAGGGATTTTGGAGAAGCTCCTCAAAGGGTCGGGGAACATCCCCATGTGACTAGAGGCGTAAAAATGTGTAATGCCCACACAAAGAGTAGTGAGGAGCAGCAACGAAGTGTTTTTCCTTGCTTCTGGCTGCAGAATTCCACCGAGAGCAAGGTGTCAGCAAGAATTGCAAGCAAGGGACTCTTCGAGTTCACGTCCCAGGCGGCGTCCATGACGGCTTGATCTACTGTGTCGAGGTGGAAGGGAAACAAGATTGTTCCGAATATGATTAAGGCCAGGGTTTTGTTAGAAGCGACCCATTTTGTCCTTTCAGCCAAATCGGACAGATGGTCTTCTAACATTGAGACTTTCCAACCCTGGATGTTCCCTTTTCCTATCAGGGCGGACTGCCGGAAGGGTAGTTGAATGATGGCAGCGACTTGTGTTGCGGGAGTATATGCCCCGTGGCGTATATGGACCCCAGCTGATTTGGGTCATTTCAACATGATTTCGTACTCCTCCAAGGTGGGCACCATATCAAGCTACGGAAATTCGAAGCGGCGCAGACTGGAGTTCCGAAGTGAACTAATACCACGACAAAAACTTGATCGACACGGATCTTCGACGGGTCGAGAATCCTTCCATAGGATTTTTCAAAGTCGGAGCGGACCTCCGGTGGCATTGCCGCGCAAAGTCGTTCCAATTTTTCGAGCATGGTATCGGGGTATGTCCACCTTCTTCAATTGTCTACTAGTTAGGGATGGCAAAGCGGGCTAGCCCGCCTCGCCTTTGGCCCGCCAAAAGCGGGGCGGGACGAGCTATAGACCTTGGCCCGCCCCGCCAAGGGGCGGGTTACTGGTCAGCGGTCGGCATGCCATAATTTAGAAAAAAATATTTTTTTTAAATAATTTTTTTTAATAAATTTAATAATAAAATTATTATTTGTTTGTCAATAATTCAATATATATATATATTATTTCAATTTAATAATATAAATCAATACATTATTTTAAGAAATTATAATTTAGAACAATAATAAAATTTACATAATAATAAATAATAACAAATATATATATATATATATATAACGTTAAACTTATAAAATTTATATTTTTTATATTGAAAAATTCAAATACCTATATCTTTTTATTTGATAAAACTTCATATTATTCTTGGTTGAGTAATTCTTACACCATTAATTCAAGTAATAAAGATAAAAATAATCGAGTGCATAGGATAAACAAGGAGAACAGGAGAGAAGGTTATGTTTCGGGAAGGAGAATATTTTCCGTGAGAATAAAACTTTTTTAATTCTCTTTTTAAAAATTTTAACTTTATATATTATCTTTATAATTAATTTTATTATAATAAAAAATTATTTTTTTATTAATTAGGCGGGTCGTGGGCTGGCTCGCCCAGTCCCGCGGGTTGGCCCGAAGGGTTGGCGGGCCAAAGCGGGTTGGTGGGCTGAAAACACCAACCCGCCCCGCCATATTATGGCGGATCTGGCGGGCCTAGCCCGTTTTGCCATCCCTAGTCTACTAGTCCCCTCCATTTTCTAAAACCAAAATGCATGTTTTATGAAAATGATGCTTATTGAATGAATGCGAGTGTTTATTTTCTATTTATCATGTTTTGTATGATACTTGTGTATTTTTTTGAAAAATAAACTACCTATATGAGGGAGTGTAATATTTTTTAACAAGGTCCCATTTATTGGAAAAAAAAATTATTTGATTTTTTTATTTTATTTTATAGCATTTTATCTCTTCTGTCGGACTGCATGGCTACTTAGCTTACAAAGAACCTGAAACCAGACTAGCTAAAAGGCATACTGTCCGAGATAAAAAAAATGGCTTTATGCGAAAGAATAGTTAACGTCCCTTATCTCTTCTGTCGGACTGCGTGGCTACTTAGCTTACAAAGAACCCGAAACCAGGCTAGCTAAAAGCCGGATCGTCAGAGATAAGGGTGTTTATTGCAAAAGAATTTTTTTGTTTTGTGATTTTTCTGTTGTTTGGTTATGCTATGCAACAGACAAATGCAACAAACAGATGTACACACAATTTGATCATCCACGAATAGGTGAGAAGTCGTTTTAATCACGAGGTAGGGTTTTCGTGCAGAAAAGTGCATTGGCGAAGGTAGGTTCTAACTGTTCTCACCAAGGCTAAGGCCCCCAAGGTGCCCCCATTATAGGGTCCCCACTCTCTAGCCTTCCGACCATGCTTAGCACTAAGGCCATAGTCGATCTTTGTGCCAAAAGAGGAAGGTTATCACCTTGAGTGGTGGTTTCCGATCACACTTGGTGGGCACGAAGGCCATCACTACAGCGAACCGTACACTGCCACCCACTCCCTATGGATTTCTCACTTGCCCCGGGTATAGAGGGAGCTGTAGTGTGCAAGGGTTTGTGTACGGTTTGTATTTCAAACAATTGCGTAAGTATAAACAGACAACAGTTATTAAAGCCAAGCATTAAAACATGTTATAATACAAGGTGGGGTAAAAGCGTAATTTTCTTGATTTATTTACTTTAGGCTAGTCCATCACTAAATGGGATCAACTCTCTAGGCTTCCCCAGTGGAGTCGCCATCTCTTGCCGCCGTCAAAACGAGGCGGTCGAAGCGACGCGATAGTTTCGACTTTCCAATTTTCGCGTTTTTATTTGGTATGGTTACAACGCCTTTAGGTTGTCCGATAACCGGGCTGAACCTAGGGGCGATGTTTTCGAAAAGGCGCTCTTAGATTGTCCGATAACCGGGCTAATCCAAGAACTAATTTTGAAGGGTTATTTTTGGAGTCGCCACCGATGTTTTTACCGGAAACATCGGAAAAGGAGTAAAAAGGCGTTGGTTTTCAAAAAACCAACTTTGGTCATTAGAACCAGAGTTGGGTAAGGGAGTTAGTTACGTATAAGGGAAGTGTTAGTTCCCTTACGACGCCCCTTTCGGGTTCCCTATGATAGGCTAGCTACTTTAAATAAATAAACCAGTGAAAATACGCTTTTACCCTTTATTTGCGGAATTTAAAATTATGACTACATGGCCCTATTGTCTATTGCGTAATTAAAAATAAAGCGTTAAAAGAGAGAGGGAGAGTGTAGAAACCTCCGAGGCAAGCTTTCTATTAATTCTTTGAAAACTAGGGTGCTTTTTTGGCAGCCCTTCACTCTTTACGAGTGCTGGAATCTCTCAAAAACGCTATAAAAACTCTCGGAAAGCTCTCGAAACTCCGGAAATGCTTCGGAGGGGTTCTAGAAAGAGAATTTGAGGAAGTGACTAGAGAATGGAAGAACTCTGTAAAATGAGGGGAATGGCGCGGCTATTTATAGGGATTCGCGCTGTTAGGTCGAGACGGTCGTCTCGTCAATCGAGACAGCTGTCTCGCCACTTACGCAAGGCGAGGCTGCGGTCCGAGATCCGAGACGGCGGTCTCGACCTTAAAAGGCAAAAATCCTTATTTTTATGCCAAAAATCCCTCCTATCCTAGTATGGGGCCTAATAGTCTCTCCTAATGGCTTCTTAGGCTTCATCCATCTTCAAAAAGGAGGTCTTCTAGTCTTTATTATGAGGTCGGGCAAGATTTGGGGTCTACAAAGGGCAATCTTCGATTCATATCCTCGAGAGAGTCATTTGCACGTGCATAGGCAAGACCCGGCAAGCAAGATCCAACATCCCCAAAGGGAACACCAGCCTATTCGGAGGCAAAGAAATATAACCAAAAGTCTTCACCTTCAAATAAAGCATCCGCCTACCCGGAAGCATTATCATCAAAATCAACAAATCCCAGGTGGATTCCTGCCTACCTAAGAGGCATTCATCAAGAATCCCGACAACCAACAATGTTGGATGATTATTGGAAAAATCCAAAATCAAAAGAATCTCCAGCAATCAACAAGCTTGGATGATTAGTGGAAAAGCCCAATTACCAAAAATCCTCAACAATCAACAAGATGGATGAATATAGAAAAAACCCAAAATCAAGAATCACCGACGACCATCAAAGTTGGACGACTATCATTTATCAGAATCCCCAACAACCAACAAAGTCAGATGACTAATGGAAAAAGCCAAAAGAAGAATCCTCGGCATACTGGGATAACTACACCAAAAAAGTCAAAAACAATTTCAAGCAAAAATTACTTCCCATGGAGTCAGCGCGTGATCAGGATCAGTAAGCCGCCACCACATTCTTTGTCCGAAGGATCAGCTTCGCAGCAAAAGGAGTATCCTGAAGACAGGATTTAGATACATCATCTGAAGGATTAGCTCTACAACAAAGGAGTATCCTAAAGACAGGATTTACATACATCATCCGAAGGATTAGCTTCGCAGCAATAGAGTATCCTGAAGACAGGATTTACATACATCGTTTGAAGGATCAGCTCCACAGCAAAGGAGTATCCTAAAGACAGGATTTACATACATCGTCCAAAGGAACAGCTCTGCAGCAAAGGAGTATCCTGAAGACAAGATTTGCATACATCGTCCGAAGGATTAGCTCCGAAGCAAAGGAGTATCCTGAAGACAGGATTTACATACATCGTCTGAAGGATTAGCTCCACAGCAAAGGAGTATCCTGAAGACAGGGTTTACACACATCGTTTGAAGGGTCATCCATCACAGCAAAAGGGGCATCCGAAAGACAGAGTTCCATACTCATTAGCTGAAGGATCAGCCACTGCATCAAAGGAGCATCCAGAGGCATCACACACGATGAAGGCTCATATTCATCAACCAAGGGGTCGGCTACCGCATCGAGAGGAGCATCCTGAGGTTTCGCACTTGTCGATTACTGGGTCGGCTACCACATCAAAGGAGCATTCCAAGGCCACAACAATCGAGATGGAGGTTCGTACTCATCGACCACGGGGTCAACTACCGCATTGAAGGAGCATCCTAGAGTTTCATGTTCATCGTCCGGAGGGTCGGCTACAGCCAGTCGAGGCGATCTCTTGGTACATTAGCTAACAACCGGTCGGTCGGGTGAAGGGGAGGGCAAGCTGTAGACCCCAAATCTTGCCGGCCTCGCAATAAGTTCGAGAAAACCTCCGTTTCAAATATGGTTAAAGGCTTCAATAGGCCCCTAGTAGAATTTTCTAGGTTCCATTTAGGAAGAGGAGGGTTTTACGAGAAAATAAAAATTGAAAATTTTGTCGGAAGACCTCGGATGGTCGTCCGGGTTAACCAGACGAGTCGTCCATGCTTATTACTAAGCCATGGACGACCGATCCATTTGGACTATACGGTCGTTTATGCATATTTTAAGTCATGGACAGCCGTCAATGTTAAATAGATGATTGTCCATGCTCATTTTAAGGTCATGGATGGTCGTCCACTTAAGCCAAATGGATGTCCAGATTTCTCGGCACGTTACCCTATAAATAGGGCCTCGGGCCTCATTTCTCACATTCCACACACTTCACACTCTCTTATGCTCTAGATGACCTATTTTGGGACTTCTTAGCAACTACGAGCATTATTCCAAAGTACAAGTGACCTTTTGACACTTGAGGAGTTTAGTTTTTATTTTTTGTTCCGGGAGGAGTGTCTCGTAGAGTGCGGGGACTACCAAAAAGCGTCCTCATGTTCAAGATTTATAAAAGTTCACTTCGGAGATTCTTCTTCATATCTCTTCTCATTTATCGCTTTCATTTATTGCTTTTCTTTGTATGCATTAGTTATTAGAGCCATGTAGATAGTCATTTAAATACTGCAATGAATAAATAGGGTAGAAACATAATTTTTATGTCTTTATTTTTAAGATTATTTCATCATAAGGAACCCGAAAGGGGCGTTGTGGGGTGTTAACACCTTCCCCACACGTAACTAACTCCCTTACCCAACTTTGGTTGTAATGGCCAAAGTTGGTTTTCTTAAAACCAACGTCTTCTTTTATTTTCCTTTTCCAATGTTTATGGTAAAAACATTGGTGGCGACTCCAGAACCCTCTTACGAAAACCTCGCTCTTAAAGGTAGTTTGGTTATCGGACATCCTAAAAGCGATGGCCACATTTTTACGTTAAACACGATTCATCAAAACTATTGTATCACACCGACCGTTTTTTACGGTAGTGATAATGACATGTCTAAGGTTATTGGTACTAGTGATATGTGCTTGCAAATTAACACGAGAATATACTTGTTGTTGAGAGAAGTTAAACATGCTCCATATGTTTAATTTAATGAATTAACATGAGAATATAATTGTTGTTGTTTAGAGAAGTTAGGCATCTTTATGGCACCAAAAGATTAGTCATATCAATGAAAAAAGGACTCAATAACTAAAAAGAATGTTCTTTCAAGATTGAAAAAGTTGAAGAAGTATTCTCATTACATGGGTGAAAGTAGGCCATATCGTTCAAACATTCTTCCCTTAAAAAATCTAAGTTGCTTTAATTGATGCATTCAAATATTTATCATATAGTTAACGTAAATATTTTAGTCTATACTTTATTTTATATTTATTTATTATTGTTCTAAAAGGTTACAGGTTTATGTTTTGAAGGAAAACAATCAAAGTGTTGGAGAAGTTTAAACAATTTTATGCTTTGATTGAAAGGCAATCAAGCTAGAATCTAAATTGTTTTTGAATTGACAATGATCATGAGCATTATGGATCCTATAATTTTTACTACAACATGGTATTGCAATAAAAAGTCTCCTCCAAAAACTTCTCAATAAAATAGTTGAGTATAGATACTGAATAAGACATTAACTGAGAGAATGATGTATATGCACTTTAAAGATAAATTGTCTAAGTATTTTTTAGGTGATGCAATGCATGTTATTAATCTTAGTTTTATTATTACGTTAGATATTGAGGTCACAAATAGTATTTGGTTTAACAAGAATGTCAAGTATGAGAATTTGAGAGTCTTTGGTTGGTAGATATTTTTGCATGTTTCAAATGATGAATGATCATACTTGGATGTGAAGTAAATATAATCTATCTTCATTGGCTAGGGTTACAAGCTTGTGATAAATTGTTATATGAAATTCATGAAAAATCAAACCATTGAAGTCATTAGTAACGTAAATCAATTTACACCTAAAGGTAGATAATAGCGTTATAGATATTGAACTAGACCAACAACTTATTCAAAATAGAATATTGATGTTCATAATCATGATACATCATTATGAAAATGAGCTAGATGTTCCTATTGATGACAATCATGAAAATGAACATGAAATTATACATAATGAAAAGCTATTATTGAATCACTTCATGCTCAACCTAAGATATCCAACAAAAAGAGACAACAACCTAATAAATATTCTCTTGGTGAATTTACGATCTTGACATATGAGGAAAACCATAATCTTACGAGAAAGGCCATGAAGAGTTACGAAAAGTAAAAGTTTTTGGAAACAATGAAGGATGAGATGAAATCCTTCTATAGTAATTAAACTTTTGATATGGTAAAGTTGTTTAAGGATGAGAGGGTATTGGATGTAGACCCCAAATCTTGTCCGGTCTCAAAATAAATAGCAGAAGACTTAGTTCGAAGATGGGCAAGGCCTAAAGGGTCCCTATGATAGACTAATAGGTCACATATTAGAGTAAGAAAGTCTTTTGTACAGAAAAAATAAGAAATTCCACCTAGAAGGCCAAGACCACCTGTCTCGTTTGGCGAGATCGTCGTCTCACCATTCGCCGATGGTGAGACCGCCATCTCGTTTGGCAAGACGACCTTCTCGCCATTTGTTAAGGGCGAGACCGCCGTCCTGTTTGACGAGATGGCGGTCCGACCTTGTTAGGCGAGACGGCGGTCCCAAGCTGACGGGCGTGAATTCCTATAAAAGGAGGGCGCGACCTCATCCTTTTCACGGCATTCTTCAACTTTCCCTTCTACAACTTTCTCAAATTCTTCTCCTAGGATCCCTCAGAAGCATTTTTGGAGTTTCTTACTATTCTTAGAGGGTGTTCTATAGTGTTGCGAGGAAGAGTGACCAATATTGTAGAGTGGGGGATTGCCAAAAAGCATCATTTACCAAGAGTATTAAATACAAAAGCTTGCTTCGAAGGTTCCTATACTTTCTCTCTTCTTTTACCGCTTTTTTTACATCTATCCGTGCATTAGTCTGTTAGGGCCATGTAGTCAACATTTTAAATTCCGCAAATAAATAAAGGGTAAAAGCGTAATTTTAGAGTTTTTATTTATAAAATAAACGGTCCATGTAGACCCCAAAATCTTGCCGGCCTCAAAATAAGAGCAAAAGACCTCCTATTCGAAGATGGATGAAGCCTAAAAAGCCACTATGAGAGACTATTAGGCCCCATATTAGGATAGGAAGGATTTTTTGCATTAAAATAAGGATTTTTGCCTTCGGAGGTCGAGGCCGTCGTCTCGCTTTTTGGGACCGTCGTCTCGCCATTGCTGCAAGTCGAGACCGCCATCTCGTTTGGCGAGACGGCCGTCTCGCCACTTGCGAATGGCGAGACCCCGTCCGTTTGGCGAGAAGGCCTTCTCGTTTCTAGAAAAGTCGATACCGTTGTCTCGCCAAACAAGACGGCGGTCTCGCCACTTTTACAAGTCGAGACCGTCGTCCCGAATGGCGAGATGGCCGTCTCGACCTTGTTAGACGAGACGGTCGTCTCAACTCGATAGGCGCGAATCCCTATAAATAGTAAGCGCTCCCCCCCCTCATTTCACACAGTTCTTCCACTTTCCCTTCTACACTTTCTTCAAATTCTCTTCCTAGAGTCCCTCCAAAGCATTTTCGGAGTTTCGAGAGTTTTTGAGAGCTTTTTATAGCGTTTCAAGAGAGTTTTCGGCGTTGTAAGAGCGAAGGGTTGCCAAAACGCACCCTATTTTTCAAGAGTATTAATCAAAAGCTTGCCTCGGAGGTTTCTTCACTCTCTCCCTCTCTTTTACTGTCTTTATTTTTGTGATTAAATTGCATAATAGACATTAGGGTCATGTAGTCGTTACTTTAATTCCGTAAATAAAAGGGTAAAAGCGTCTTTTCAAGAGTCTATTCATAAAATAGATGGCCTATCATAGGGAACCCGAAAGGGGCGTCGTAAGGGAACTAACACTTCCCTTACACGTAACTAACTCCCTTACCTAAACTCTGGTTTTAACGACCAAAGTTGGTTTTCGAAAACCAACGCCTTTTTACCCCTTTTTCGATGTTTCTGGTAAAAACATCGGTGATGACTCCATAAGAACCCCTTCAAATTAGTTCTTGGGTTAGCCCGGTTATCGGACAATCCAAGAACACCTTTTCGAAAACCTCGCCTCTAGGTTCAGCCGGTTATCGGACAACCTAAAAGCGTTGTAACATCACCCATAAAAACGCGAAAATGGGAAAGTCGGAACCATCGCGTCGCTCCGACCGCCTCTTTTTACGGTGGCGACGAGTCCATCATAGGGAACCCGAAAGGGGCATCGTAGGGAAGCTAATACATTCCTTGCACATAACTAACTCCCTTACCCAACTCTGATTATAATGACCAAAGTTGGTTTTTTAAACCAACGCCTTCTTTTTCTTCCTTTTCCAATGTTTCCGGATAAAACATTGGTGGCGACTCTAGAACCCTTTTTCAAAAACATCGCCTTTAGGTCCAGCTCAGTTATCGGACAACCTAAAGGTGTTGTATCACACTTTTAAAAACGCAAGTCAAAGTCAGAAATCATCGTATCGCTCCGACCAGCCTCTTTTAACGCGGCGACATTGGATAACGAGTGGATCTATAGGATGAATGATCGAAATACATTTTGTTACCTAAACATATCAAACAAATCTTAACATGAAAAATATTTAGTAACTAGGGAAAATCCTAGATTATATTCTTAGGAGCATTAACAAATTATAATAAACCTAGTTTTCAATTGTGAAAGAGTTATAATAGGGGGATTTGTAAGGTTTTTTGTGTTTAATATCTAAATTAAATAAACAAAAATATATATCTCATTGAAAACAATAAAGGAAAGTAATAAAAATGTGAATTTATGTAATAATAGTGGTTAATTCTTTAATTATCATTTTGTTCCATTGATTTCTAAATCTAAATGTAACTACAAGATAAATCTATAAGAATTACAATTATTCATAACCTAATTAGCTAGATTTAATTGATTCTTAGCATTCAATTGATTTAGAGACACAAATCAACCACATAAACTTAAAATTGATTTATGATATAATTAATCAAACTCAACTCAACAATCTCACCTTCATTAACTCAACAATCTCAATTTCATTAATTATAATGAATTATGAATTGTTAAAGTCATTAAACAATCAAATCTCAATCAATGAATCAACAGTTTATATTAAAAAACTATAAAGCCATTAAAATGCAATAGAAAATGGTAAATAATGTAAATTGCAAGAATTGCCACTCGTGTCTGTTTTGAATTCATGTTTTTTAGTCTCAGCTATAGTAGACTCTTATCTGATAGTATGAGTTGATAGTAGAAGGTTGTCTCCTCTAGGTATCGGATCGACGAAGACCCGACAGCTGTTCATAGGTATCCCTTACTCCACTCCAAGTAAGGGTTCTTTCCTGCATGCACCCCCATCTACATCCAACCGTAACAAGGATCCTAGGCTTCCACTATCCGCACAATCCTATTGAGCCTACACTACAGTAAGAAGTTGGCTTCTTCTATGGTCGGCCCGCCCCTGACTTGCTGGGTTAGGTGGCCGGGTTAGCACCCCCGTCGCCCCTGTACCCGAAACAGATGCGTTGCGCTACCCAGCGCGTAACCTTGTCTCCCCTACTCCTCTTCTGGTTATGCCATTACCAATCGTGGGTAACCCCGGGCCGGCCGCCCCTGACCTAATAAGATAAGAACGATTATCCTTATGACCAAACAGCGATAGTTTCACGATCCCGACCAGCAACTTGTTGGGAGTAGGGGCATCCAAGCTTGCCCAACCTAGACATTGTAACTGAAAGTCCTGCCTACTTGTATGTAGGCTTAGGGTAAAGCAAAGAAAAAAATGATCTAAAGTTGCAAAAATTGAAGATCTTCAATGTATAATACAAAATTAATTGTATACACTAAGAACTAAACAAAAACTAAATAGAATTTAAAAATTAAATCTAAAACTAAATTAAAACTAGAAAAAACTTATGTCTTATGACATTCTAAAATTTATTTATACAACAACAAATACATTAAAATGCACAAGGTCCATACAAAGCCCATAAACAATAAATTGCAAAACTTAAAACTTGATTCTTCAATTATGCAAAAAACTAGTTTGCAACCTCTTTGTGAAGTATATCCTTATTTTGTTATACAATATTTTTGCTTGGTAGAATACTTCATTAAGTAGATTGATCATTCAAGAATATGCTTTTTTTGTCTAATATTTGTTGAGCAAAATGTTTCTTTGTTGAGTGAAGTATTTTTTTATTGAGTAAATATACTTAAAATCAAATATTTAATCTTCTTAGTTTATCATTCTTGCATGTATAAATATTTAGTAAAACATATAATTTAATCAATAAATTGACTAAATATTTATTCAATCATATTTTACTAAAACTATGTTAACACTAAGTAATTAAATAATAATAATAATAAGATAATTTTATGTAAAATGTACAAATATAAACATAGATACAAGTTTATCCCTTGTTGTAGAATTATATATATATATATATATATATATATATATATATATATATATATATAAAGTTTAATATCCATTGAATCAATATGAAACGACATGATTTTCTTAAGAGTGAATATGTGTGTAATAGAAGTGTTCAAAATTGAACCAATCCAAAAATAAAATTGATCAAAATTAAAATTCTTTATATTTTTTTATTGAAAATTTTTAAAATCGATCAGATCAATTTTCGATATGATAGTCAAAAACTAACACAAACCAAATCGAATCAAAATTATCATATATATATATATATATATATATATATATATATATATATATATATATATATATATATATATATATATATATATATATATATATATATATATATTATTACTGAAATGAAAACATAAATGATTATTACTATGAGTGGGTCATTAGTTTCTTATAATTTAGAAGATATATTTGCTATAATTAAAATTAGATGTTGAAGCACATGATAATAAATTAAAACTATAGTTATCACAAATAATTATGCATTATTTTTTTATAATATATTTATTTATTTAATACTTTAATAATAAATCATAAAAATTGTGCAAACCAAATTGTAATATAATTATTTGGTTTAGTTTGATTTTTTTTTTAATTAAAATCAAACCAAATCACACTACAAACACCCTTATACGTGGATGTTAAATCAGATTTAGTTCGATAAATATGAGAAATTGGTCATGCTAAAACAAAAAATTTGTTGTCTAAATTAAATTATACTTATTTTGCTCAGGCCCATTTAGACCATTGTACTATATGGGTTTAGGCCAAACTAACCCGTAGGCTTATCAGGTTGGCTCATTCTATAAATAATAAATATTTTTTAAATAAGAATAAAAGTAATATTATTTTACTAAAAATACCTATGTATTATAAATTAATTTGATAAGGGATTAACTTATTTAAGAGTAAATATAAGAATAAATCTTTAACATTCACTTAGTTAAAGATCTAATAGTTAAGATTAATTACTATTTTAAATTAATAAATTATTAAAAAAAGCGAATGAAGATAATGATGAATAAGTTTTTAACTCTTATTTTATGACTAAATGAATATCATATCTTAATTTATATATATTAAATCATCATATTTAAAATAAAAATTAATTTCATTAATATAATTTAAATTTTTAAAATATATCATTTGTTTTTAATTTTTATTTAAACACTTTTTAATTATTTATTTTAATCTAGATAAGTTTTTTTTTTTAATTTTCAATAAGGGAAAAATTGGTCTATTAGCCCATTAACCTATCATAAGGAGACAAAAAAAGATTATGAGCCATTTGAAAATATATGTCAAATTGAGTTATCACCATTTTTTACTTGGTCCATATGATTGTACCAAGTTGGTTGAGACACGTGTTTTGATCATCCTATCTATATGGTTTAAAGAAAACTAAGATAATGGTATAAAAAAATTGAGTTTTGTATTTGTAAACAAATTATAAGAAGACTACTCTTGACCAATGTGAACATTTCTCACTTATATATGGTTTATCTTGCTCATTTTTACACAATTTAAGACTTTAACTCACATTTGAACTTCAACAATCTCTTTAAGTGTGAGTTTCTTCCGCAATGGTATACTCCTATCAAGTGGAAACATTTTTTTCCTTTGCTTTTACCATTAAAACATTTCTCCCCACTTTGTATCATTATTTACTACAATAGAAGTTTAAGGGATCGTACAAACTTAGATTCATCATTCATGTTTATCGCATGAATTTTTGTAGTTCTTTGAGGAGAAACACAAAAGAGATCTTTTACTAATGGATCATGAGCCTACTATATCCGAGAGTGACATCATCTTCAACTTAAAACCTTAAGACAATAGGTTTGTTATTCTTTTTTTTATATATTGTTCATGTTGCATATTTTTACACAATGTAGGACTCCAACTTACAATTGAGCCATAACAAATCCTTCATCAAGTTTGAGTTTCTTTCACATTAGTACAATTTGATGTTTACTACACACTTATATGAATCCTTACTTAGAAGACATTCAATACTTGTGGTTCTTGGAGGACAATTACGAGGGATGTTTTACCAATGGATCATGAGCATATTATATAAAAGAATTTGATATTATATTTAACCAAAAAAGTAAAGATAATAGGTTTGTGGATCCTTTTAATTACATATTACTCATCTTGTCCATTATTACACAATGTGAGATTCAATTCACATTTGATTTTCCATAGGTAGTATGATGATTTCGTTGTCATGTTAAAGCTATGGTTAGTGTTGGAAAATATATGTCCAAGAATGATAAATTGATAAAACAATTCGGTAAATCATTTATCATAAAAATATGGAAGCTACTAAACAAATTATTATTATAAGAATTAGACAGTGCAAAAAGGAGAAAAAGTTTTGGTTGTCAAAAGAATATTATATTAAAAGATTATTGTGAAGATCCAGGTGGAAAAAGCCAAGATGGTAAATACTCCTTTTCTACTCAACTTAAGTTGAGTTGTAACACAAAGTCCACAAATGAAGATAATAATTTAGATAAGCAAGGAGCTCCTTATGCATATGATGAGTAGTCTAATGTACGTTATGTAAGCATAATACTATATATAGCACATATTGTTTACATAGATATTTAATTTTATTGACATGAAACTTTGTGTATAACGGTGATAAACATACTTTGACAAATACTCAATTTCAAATAAGACATTGATTTTAAGAAGTACATTTCGGGTATTTGATTAATTTTGCATGGGAGCTATGACTTCATAATCTATGTAAAAGGTGTGAATTTTGGTCTCCTACATAGACAAAATTAATTGGCATTACTTAAACATACAAAAAGTAACTTTGAATGAATAAATTCTTGTAAATGGTTTTGTTTAAGAAAAATATCTACTATTTATAAATAGTCATATTGTTATTTAGTTTAGTAAGAATTAAATTTTTAATTCAAAATTTAAACAAATCAATGTAAAATATCATTGAATGTGAGATGTTTTGAATGTTAAATGGTTTAAGTCAACAAGATTCATATTAATTATAATAGTGTTTATATCATTCATATTAATTATCGTAACGTTGATATCATTGTGTTTTTTCGCAAACCTACCAAAATGCATATTTTTTTTAATTTCAATTGGGAGCTTGTCCCCTATCAAATTAAGTTGAATTTTGGACTACGACTATATTTTACGGTTTTCCATCTTCACTATGAACATTGTTGTTTGATTTGTTTTTACTAACTCTGAGTTTACGCACCAGTTGGAGACTCTCTGTATCTTTTATTTACTCTTGTTTTCTTGTCCTGCAATATTTTATTAATATTTCTCACAAATTCTTTTGAAGAAAATTTTACTACGCTACTTATTTACTTTGATATATGAATCATTAATTTGATATGTTCTACCATCAGTTGGTTCTTTAAACATTTTTACTATCATCACCCAACTTGTTTCTTCGAAAGTTTTCACTATCATCCCCGTCATCTTCATAATGTCACATTCATTTTCCCATGTCGTCTATAACAAAAGAAATTGTAAATTCAAATTTTGGGACAGATTCTTTGCATGCAATTTTTAGCATATGCCAATTCAGCATTTATAACTCTTGCAAAACTGGTAAACTAAACAAAAAGATAGATGAGTTCGTTTTACTCTACTCGGTTTTACAATTTTGAAAGAATGAAGAAAATCACTAAACGTAAAAGCAAGAATACATCCTGTGGTGCGAAGAGAATCTTACTTCACTACTACTTAAGTCTTAATGTTTACTTCTTGTTACCAAAAAAACTTTTCAGAACTGATCATCTAACTTAAAAGACCACAAATTTCGAAAGGATGGAACGAATAAATGTTAAATGGACACAAACACACACAACACATTAAACAGTCACAGTCGCCAGAGAAGACTTCTACAACAACATAACCAGGATTCCGAACTAATCTAAGTAAATCATACATGACCATTATACATACACAACCAAAACAACATTATTAATGGAACAGTAAAGGACACAGTTGATTTTTTTTCAATGCAAATTCAAAAGAAAAATACAAGCATTTGGCCAAAACGGTATTAGTACATAGCCACATGAAAGAATTTACATTAAAATGGCAGCCTAACTATTTGCATTTATAATCCAGCAGTGAAAATAAGATGGGGCAAATATGACAATCTCAGAAAGCCTCTCTACCAAGGGTGAGCATTCAAAATTGAGTTCTTTATCCTGCTGTCTGCATATGCTTATCCACAAGGAATATTGTCTCCGTGAGGATTAATCAAAAAACTTACCTCAATGTGTCCTGATATCATGAAGATAGTTTCCAATTTGCTGAGCACCAATATATAGGGCGTCGGCAACAAGAAAGACTCCGATCTATGCCACAAATGTCAAACTTGTGAGTGTCAAGATTAAGAAATAGTATTTAAATGAAGGTCCACAAAAGATAAAATACCAGACGTGCAGAAAACACTAATCTATATCCCCAACCTTCCTTGGCTGCAGCTGCTCTTTGTTGATCAGTCCAACTGGAAATAATTATGAAGTCAGAAATTTGCAACCATATACTAATTTTTTTAATTCATAAAATCACATTTGAAGGCTGCAAATTGTAATCAAAATGATATAAAACTATCATGCATTTATGTCCAACAAACAATGAACATTAGGCTACATAAAAGTCTTCATCGACTCGAGACTAGATCATGACTCAAATCTGTATGGTATTCTCTTGATGTAAAATTTTTTATTGTGATGCAAACAGGAAATTGGGCTACACAATTTTGTGTTTCCATTGCCAGTAAACATTGACAGAGTCATTTATAATGAATTCTAGGCAGTCTGGACCAATGCCGAAGGGAAGCTAAACTTATCTCTTCAGTTTTCTGCACCAATGACGAAGGGAAGCTAAACTTGTGAGTAAGCAGTTTCAATTCTAGCTTAAAGCTTTTATAAAAAACTGGTTATCCTCTGTCAGATAATAAAACATAAAACTTCTCATCATTGAAATTAAAAAAGATAATGGAACTTCAATATGCATCACCTATAATGTAAACTTTTCCAGGTCAATATTTTAAGTCCTGTATAGTGGGGCTTCTACAGAATATAGTACGACAGTTTCCATTTCGAAATTTTGTAAAGTTTATATAATTTATAATATATACGTATAAATTCTCAAAAATGATAAAATTTTCTCAAAATTAATAACATTTATAATTAACAATAAGAAGGCATAGGTCTGTACAAAATATACAAGTAAACACCAATAAAAGTCAAACAAATGTTTCCTATATTGGAATTATCAGTCATCATCTTCTAAATCCAAGTCTTCTTTATCATTTTGACAATTATTACATCTATAGTTTTCCATTTCAGAAATTAAAATCCCAAAAAATAACCCTCTAAAAAAGTCCTAATGTCTCTGTTCTAAGGTATTCTTTGGGATCAACAAATAGCGCCACTATAGAGCCCACTATGGCTGGCTGGCTATTCAGGCTGCTATTTGATCCTTTATAGAGCCCACTATGGTAGGCTATTCAGCCTGTTATTTGATCCGGCCACTATACTAAATCACTCTGCTACAGCAACCCCTGTGGCAGGCAGGGGCGCTTTGCACTACTACACAACAATTGCACGCTATATAAAACCCTGGTCCAAGTCATACATCAATCCATCCATGATAGGGTGATTTTGAACAAAGATTTTGTACGTGGTAAGGATTCACTGTAAAAACATTGCTAACTATATAGTTTATAAAGTAACTTATGTTATCCAATAGATATAATTTGAAATGGACAAGACCTAATAGATTTCATCAATCATATTAGATAGCAAACATTAAGTCGGAAAAAGGTTAGATGAAATAGTCACCCAAGGAATTCTGACACGCCACCAATTCCAGCAAATTTGAGAGGCGCTGGGCCCTCTACAATGAGATCCTGCTCCAAATTAAATTAGGCCAAAAAGGAATGAGCTCACCAGATTAGCCAATTTTCTTTTCCCACACTTGATTAAAGTAAATTGAATACAAATTCCAGAAATTGAATTAGGAAAACATGCCTCTTCTTCAGCAGCTTCAAATCCACCTTGAACCCAAAACAGATTTTTATAGCCAGCATTATACAGTAGTTCACAAGCAGCAAGTGATCTAGCCAGAAAACAAGGTTCAATAAACTACACAAAAACTCTATGGTTTATTTGATACTAATTAAATGATCAGATAGTTTTTTTAATGCACCAGAATTTGAGGAGCCAAATAGGATTAAAAATGCCAGAGGAAGTACCAAAGACATTTTAACTAAACAGACAATCAGAATCAGAAGCAACTAAATTGAGTGTGCAATCAATCAATTGAGCATATGAATCTGACCTCAGTCCCTTCTGGCATGCAACAATCAATTCAGAATCTTTGGGGAACTTTTCTCCAACTTTGGCCAAGAACTGGCTGTTGAAGAGAGGAAAGAAATGAAGCATAAATTAATGTACTTGGAGAAAAAATCAGAAGAGCAAATGATAGTCTATGATACCTGTCATAAGACAGTGTAGGCATGCCACTCCACCAACCTCCTGTTCAACACAACATGAAGTAACATGTAGTACATTTCTAGTGAAATGTAGTTCTCATTTACTTTACAAATTTAAAAAGTCTACCAAAAGAGTTAATAACGAAAGAGTCAGCATGGATTTTTTAATACCCATAACAAAATTTGTGACTTTTCTGGGAACGGTTCCAAAATCTAGTTTATTATCAACATCAAATATTGGAATCCAGGTTGAAGCTCTCACCCATGCCTTCAAAACACATAAAAAGAACAAGCAAAGATCACAAGAATGAAGCGAAGGCAAAAGAGTCAGATTACTTATTTGCAACAGTAAATAATTAGTATTACGAACAAAATTAAATTCATAGAGAAATCCATCGGATGCTTTCTTTACAGCTACCAAGATCAATTACCAACATGCTAATTAGCTTAAATGATGTCTGAGCACAGTAATAACATATTTAAAATGTCAATTTGTTCTACTTATATTCTCCTACTACATTAAATAGCTAAAATATCTGCACAATGCATTGGCTAAAAGGAAAACAAAAGCATCAGCTGAATTCAAAGCCAAACCTTTTTGTATTCATTTGAGGGACGGACATCAAGAAGGGGCTTGCCTGAAAGCTGAACTGCGTACCCAGCTTCCCTTGGGGAAAGAACTTTAACTTTTCCATCTCTGATCTACAAAATCAAGCAAGCAAACCGCATAAAAAATTCTTTGGGTCCACTCCACATGTGACACAACACCATAGTCTAAAAGGGGTTAATCATAGGAGAACAGGACATCTTATCAATTTTCATACTGATTTTAATACTGAGAAATCCCAAACCATGAATACCATACCACTAATAAATTCCTCAATTCACTACAAGAATGAAACAACAAGAAGATTGCGAAAATTCATTTCTCCTTAGTCATTAGTCCATAGGCTTTTTGTTATAAGTTTTACGTTACAGTAGTAGTTTCGCGCAATTCTTAGTACTATGAACTAATGCTAATGCAACTACAATTGTGGTTCTGGTGACGTGGTCGCAGAGACCCAAAAAGCTTGAAATTGTGTGACAGAAGTCATGATTATTAGAGCAAAAGAAAAAAAAACAAGTTGAATGAAATTGAAAAATACCAGAGCCTCCCATCTCTTTCTGGCAGCAGCCATGTCCCTCATTTGCTTCAATTCATAATCCTCACTCTCGACTTGAACTCGAACGACGCTCTTCCTCTGAAAAGAGAGACCCAGTTGTCAACTTTCGAAGTAAGGCCCAGAAAATAAAAGAACGCACAAAATAAACCCATGGGAAAGAAAGAAAAAAAAAGAATGAATACCAAAGCGAGAGTTCTAGTTGTGGAAAAAGTATTGGGTTGTAGGGAAGAAGAGAGTGAAGCATAATTAGAAGAAGCACTCAAAGAAATGGGGTTATTTGTGAGAGTGTTTATGGGAAGAAGGGATAGGGCTTCCATTAGAGCTCAGAAGGACGAAAGAAGGTCCCAATCTTCTAATTCCCTATCCTCTGCACTCTGCACCCTACCCTACCTTCTCGTTACTTGCCTCTTCCATTTCAACCATTTCAACCAAGTTCATTCAAACAGTAATTTCTACTTTTTAAGCTAACACTTTCATAAAATTTAACCCAAGACTATGCATGAAAATCAAAGCTTTAATACATTACAGTAGTATAGATTATTATAATGCCTGGAGCATGATAGTGACGGGTCTTCTTAAAAAAACTACAATAATCATAATTGTAGGATGGCTTATGGGAACTGACAGTGACTTTAACCTAATACTGTTATAAAACAAAAATGTAAATATTTTTTATTAATTTTATAATTTATTTTCATTAGTTGGTTCGAACCCGTTAATCTGTTTGTGGATTCAAACCGAAAATCTGAAGAATTGAACTTCACTAGCCAACGCTACCTCTTTGAAGTCTTCATAATAGTCCAATTTCACACTTGTTAACCGCTTTCTAATTAAATGCTAAATATTCAAAGTCTAAAACTATTTATGCTCCACTTTATCTCTAAAATAAAAATTAATGTTTGATTATTGACCTTAACCCATTAACTTCATCTAATTATATATTTTCGAGTTAACAACTTTAAATAAGCTAATATCAGTTATTAAATTTTTACCAATTCTTCATGATAATATAAATTATTTTTATAATAATAATAATTTTATACCTATACTATTCTATATTATTATACTAAGGATTTTTTTCTATCTGATCTCGTCTACACACACGATCGATCACACATTGTTTTCAAATTTTGTCTTTTCAATATAAATTAATTAATTAGTTAAAAATTATTATCTCTTTTTTTTTACTTCTACCATCATATCTTTCTTATTTAACACTTTAATCACACGTTTTTCTTGATTTTTTCTCAGATATAAATTAATAAATAAAAATAAAATAAAAACTTGTTATAAAATAAATTTCTAAAACATAAAAAAAATGAAATGATAAAAAATAATTATTTTGATTCTTTAAGTATATTTTATCTAAATGTTAATTAATTGACAGTATCGATTTCATAACCATAACTATAAAAATATTAATAAAATGTTTTTATAATCACTTTTTAAAATAAAATATTTTTAATATTTAATGAAATAGTTTATTTTTGAGAATAAAATATTTTTTATATCTATTTGATAGAATGAAACATAATAAATTACGTGAATTTTATGGGTTTTCATTATTTTGTTCGTAAAATATAAATAATAAAAAATTTGACATAATCATCGTAAATTAGAATATTAATTTAATAATGTTTTCATTATATATTATAAAAAATATATAATAAATAATATAAAAAAATAAAGGAATAATTATTTAATTTAATATATTAAAATTTTCATATTGATAAAGGATTATGAAATAAATATATATAGAAAGAAATATAAAAAAAAATATATAAATAATATATTTTTAAAAAATTAGATAAATTTTTTATTAATTTTTTTATTTAACTAGATTTATTTATTATTCTTATATAAAATTTCATCACTGAGAATAAAATTTGTATGATATGAAACTTTTTTTTCTCCTTATTCATTCCTTTTTTTTCGTTTTCTTTTTTCTTTTTTTCTCTTCTCCTTACTGAAATTTGATAAAATCATATTAATTTTTTTAATGTAATAAAATATTCATTTTGATGTTTTTTTCTAATAAATATTTTTTTAAATTACTTAATTTTGACTAATCATTCTTGTTCAACTTAATTATAATTAGATTAAATTATTAAATAATAAAATATATATCTAATATTTTTTTATAACTAGATTAAATTATTAAATAATAAAATACATATTTTACGTTTTTTTATTAGATGAGTAATTGATTTATTATGATAAAATAATTTAAAATTATTTATTTATGACCATTATAAATTAAATTATTTATTATTATCATAATTTTAAATAATTGATTGATTTTGTTAGTTTTAATGTTAATTTTAAAAAATATTTTAAAATGTTTTCAATAAATTTTAATATTATATATTTAATTAAAAGAATAAGTAAAAAGAAAAAAGACAAAAACAGAAAACAATAGGAGGAAAAAGAGTAAAATAATGAGAGAATGAACTAATGTGTGAGAGAGAAAAAAAAATTGTTTCACTTGTTAGTGTAAAGAGGTTGAAAAAAAAAAATTAGACATCGGTCGTCGTTCCCACGGCAATAAAATGCCAATTGATGAGCTGATTGTTAACAGAAGTCCCACTCAGTGTTGTGCCTCAATCTCCCCCATGCTGTGTTAAAACATCTCCAATACAATACCCTTACTCAATATTTTCAATCTAATACTTCCATTTTATACAAATATAATAATGTAAGTATTATGTTATCATTAAATAATTTACATTTAACTTTATTTCAGTAAAAAGAGTATGACAAATTTTAAACAGGTAAATTAAATAATAGTTCTTTAAAAAGAAATAATTATTGTTGTTGAAAGTAAAATCACATAAATACAAACTAAATGATTCGAAAAAAAGCAAGATCCAAGCTTTAGAAGATATTGAAATCAACAATGCGGTTGAACTTTATCACAATACTAAAAACACATGAATATTCTGTAAAGACTCTCTTATATGTAAGTAAAAATATAAAATAATAAATTTAGTGTCTATTATATCTCTATATCATTTAATTTATAATAATCTTACTAAAATATGAATAAATAATAATTAATATCTATTTAAATATTAATTATTTTTTAATACTTTTAATATATAATATATAATAAATAATTAATACAAAAATCATTTATTTTAATTAGAATGTTTGATTTTAAAGCGTTTACGATACTGGTCTCAAATAACTTATAAGTAGAGATAAAAAGTATTTTATATACATCGAATTGTCTTTTAAAGATAATAACGAGGATAAACGAGAGTTATAAAATAAATAATATCTTAAACATAATTGATGTCCATCATGAGATTTCGGTAAAATAATTGTCATTCCATGGTTTTAACTCGAAGACAAAAAATATCCAATTTGAACGACGATATGAATTTTATTATTGTCTTCAACATTCTCAAAAATCATATGAACAAATGCTAACAAAAAAATTAGGAGGAGATAATCTACAAGAACATAATGACGCTAAACTTTTCTAATAGAAGACTTTGAGTTAGTTCGGAAATAATACTAGACAAAGCTCAAAACTTTACGAAATAAGTTTAAGGTCCTCGTTAAACCGTCTTAGACGAGTAGACAAAACATGTAATTGAAGATATCGCAATACAGGTCAATGAGCCTTTTTAGACAAAATGTCCCACTAAGTCAAGTAAGAAGGAGTCACTTAAGGAAGAATGTTAAATACAAGCATACTAATGATCACCAATTAATTCCAAGAATCTTGTAAACCCTTTCCCAGTTAATTATAAACTTTTTTTTTCATGTTAGAGAAGTATAATGGCTCGATAGATCCAAAAGAACATTTAGTTATGCATACAATACGGGAAAATTTGTATATTACTAATGGAGTAGTCTTGTGTTGAGTCTTTCCTACTATAAGATCAGTGGCGGATCTTGATCATTGATCTTGGGGACCAAATAATATATTATTAATAAATAATAAATAAATATAAAAGAAAGAAGATGAAAGGGTGAAAGGATAAAATTGTAGATATATACTTAAATATATTAAATGATCGTTAAGTTTGAGGGGACAAAATCATAAATTATATGAGAGTTACAAAACTAAGGAGGAATCTGTGAAGATAAAGCGTAAATAAACAAGTAAACATATTAAATGTTCATTAAGTTTAGGGTCAAAATCATAAATTACATGGGAGTTACAAAACTTTAGAAGGTCACGACCCTCCTCAACTCCCAAGAAGGTCTCATCATCGATATCATATGGTGCATCTGTATTTCTTTTAAAGGAAAATACTTTCAATAATCTTAAAGTTGTAATTTATAATATAATGTATTGATCTTTTCAATTGAACCACATATTTTCTTATTGACTTCGACCATCTCAATAAGAATATTTAACGTTTATTATGAAATTGAGAGTCAAATCTTATACTCGTTTATATCACTTAATTCTTAATTAAATGTTATATTTTGATACATTTATAAGTCTCACCCCACTTAAAAAATATAGACTATTTTCTCTCAAATCATCAATTATCTCAACTCATCAAGAGCACTTAAATGTAGAAATTAAATCCCATCATAAAATATATATATATATATATATATATATATATATATATATATATATATATATATATATATATATATATATATATATATATATATATAATACCGAGACTTTAAACGAAACACCAATTTAATTAGACCGAAAACAACTATCACTTAAAATCAGTAATTCAACTTTTTGTAACGGTGGATATAATTTTATACATAATTATTAACGATTCCGTGTGAGATCTGATTATGTAAATCTAAAACCAGCTAAAGTAAGTGTTCTTTTAAGAAAAACATGGATAACAAAGCTACTTCCTTTCAAAAAGTTCATATCATATTTTATGCATTTCAATTTTTATTCACCTAACTTTTTTTATATCCAAACTTTACAATGACGTGTGACTTTTCGATAATACGATATACCTTCCTGTCAAAATAATAATCATTATGTGATTGCTTAAATTGAAATTAATAAAATTTCCTTTTTATGAACAAGATTTTGATACAAGTACCACTAAAATCCTCTCCTTAAACAAGTTCTTATATTTAAATTTTATGAAAAGAAGTGATTACAAGTTAATGTAATCTTAAATAAATAATCTTGATATGACATAGATTAAAATGGGCAATGTATAAAAGCAATATGTATTTTGTTTAAAAAAATATTAAAAACAATTAATTTTTAATTTATTCTCTTAGATTATAATTACTAATTCTAAAAATTAAAATACTAAATATCTTTATTATAAAACTGGTACAAAAATATCTATATTATCATCAACAACCCATTCTTATAATACAAAAGACAATTACAATAAAATAAATTATATACACGATAAATCTATATTATTCATAAAAGAGATTGAGTTGTATAATTTTTTTATATATAATTCTTTTTTATTTTACTTTTTATATTATATTTTTTTATTTTCTTTTCAATATTTATATTTAAATTATAATTTTATCTTTAATATTTTGATAGTAATAGTTTTATAACCGTAGTTTTTAATTATTTTTTAAAATTAAAGTTTATTTTTAAAACCGATCGGTTCATAAAAAAGTATTAATTTTGAGACCAAGCAAAGTTGTTTGTCATGAAGGAGAGGTAGGACAACCAAGCACCAAACAGGTTATATCTAGCAAAAGTGGGTGAAGTGAGAAAGAAAAAAAAGGGAGAGAGAAACTTCGAGGAAACATCCTTCACCGTTCATCACTATCAATCCAACAACAAAAACATATCCATTCCAATCACTGCCACGCTGATACTGACACTTCCATTCTCCACCTTAATGCCCTTCAACTCCCACTGCTTCACCCTCTCTCCCCTCGAAGGTATCATTTTCTGTACACGTTTTCCTTTCAATTTATCATGTGGGGTGTTGTTAACTTTGCAAAGTAGGGTTCTTTTTTGAAATTAGTATGAATTTGGAGAAAATTAAAACAAAGAAAGAATAATGGGTCTGGTAGGAGTTTTGAAACTGAGTGCACTAAAATGCAGATTAGAAGAAAAAAGTTAACTGTTTTTGTCAAGAATATCTTGAAGAAGTACAGTTCTGAGGGATTTGATTTGAATGCTTAAATGGGGATGCTGGGTTTCTTTAGGATAAAGAACTTATGGGTGGATCAATTTCAAAACGAAGGAGTTCTAGGCGACGTTCTTCCTCAAATTTTTTTCCTCGGTATCAATCACCTTATCTGCCACAAAGCCAAGATCAAGGGCCTGTGGGACATTACGGATATTCATCTCAAAGCACTGGTGGTGATCGTGCTGCAGAACAAGGAAAGAGATCCGATGGGAAGTATTCAAGGATAGGTGATAATTATAAGAACTTGTACCAGGTAATCTTTTTATGCTCCTTCATTCTCAATGTATGAAATGGCTTACATGAAGAATAGTTTGAGGCTTGGGTGTGCATGGATTGTGAGAATCTGTTCCAGGGTTTAGGCTGAATGCATGCAATGCAACTGTCCTTGTATTCTGAATTTAAGCTCGTAGTTTTGAGAAACAAGAGCCTATTTCAGTGCAGGTCTTGAATCGTTTAGAATAAATTGTAACTAACTTTTTGAAATTATTATGTTGACACTGTCATTGTTCATGCCATTGTTCTAGCTGAGAATGTAAATGTTAGATTATTATGCTGACTTCTGGTACTACCCCAGTAATCATATTGAATTCTCATATTGAAATGACATTCTGAAGTAGTTTTTCATATTTTAAGGTAACTGAAGCTCTGTCAAATGCTGGCTTAGAATCTTCCAATCTCATTGTTGGTATTGATTTTACAAAGAGCAATGAGTGGACAGGTTTTTCCCTTGTCGACTAACCACCTTCATCTCCCCTCCTTTGTAATTGTATTAACATGCATAACTTTACTCTGTATTAGGTGCAAGGTCATTTCAAAGGAGATGCCTGCATCACATTGGTCATGAACAAAATCCGTACGAGCAAGCTATATCTATCATTGGGAAAACATTATCTTCCTTTGACGAGGATAACTTAATTCCCTGTTTTGGTTTTGGAGATGGTAACATAAGAACCATTGTTATGAATTACATTCATCATTCTACTATAATGTCCCGATGAGTTATATTGTGTTTGGATTTTCATACTGGCAGCATCAACACATGATCAAGATGTTTTTAGCTTCTATCCTGATGAGAGATTTTGTCAAGGATTTGAAGAAGTGTTGAAACGATACAGGGAATTGCTCCCTCAGTTGAAGCTTGCAGGTATTGGAACATTGGTCAAACTTCATTCCCTTTTTTGTTACTGTATTTGTTATCAGCTCTTTGCTTATGCTATTTTTGCCTCTAACTCATGGCAGGACCAACATCATTTGCCCCAGTCATTGAGATGGCAATCACCATAGTCGAGCAAAGTGGAGGCCAATACCATGTCTTAGTGATTATAGCCGATGGGCAGGTTGAGGATTACTTGAATTGAATTGGAAAAATATTTTTATTATTAAGTGTATCTTGAGATCAAATAATCAAATTTTACACCAAAAAGTGTCCACATTTGCACGGGAATTTTTTATATAGATGTTCTTCCCTTTTCATGGGGTGAGGCTGTATGTTTATTGTTGAACATCTAGACCTTCCTTAAATATTACATACCTTGACACTTGTCCATATTTAAGTAACCAAGTGAATGCAACATTTGTAGTAGTCAATGGTGGAGCTAGAGAACTATATATTAAGGGGCTAAATAAAAGACAAAAATCAGGCTTTGGTTATATAAAAGGGAATTGCATTTAAGTTTGTTATTTCCCTCTCCATGGCATGTAGTACCTTTTCCCCTAGTGGCAATAACTAGTAACCAGGAAAGCAGTATTTATTTCAAACACAAGGTTAGATTATGGATACATTGGATGCTTTTATGTTAAGCATTGTTTTCTTAGCTCTTCAAGTCTATGGTTTAGGCGTAAAATTTGGTGGTTAATTGTTAAATGAAATTGAAATCTAAATAAGAATCAGCTGTAGTTTTCGTATGGAACTATCAAGAATCTTAGAGATGATACATACTGACATGGTGTGATATTGTTTGTCATTGGTTATCGTCTAGCATTAGGAGACTAGGTATGTTAAATGAATTCATGTGGAATATTGTCAACTTGTTGCAGGTGACGAGAAGTGTTGACACTGAGCATGGCCAGTTGAGTTCACAAGAAAAGAAAACTGTAGAAGCTATTGTGAAAGCTAGGTAACTAGTTGTCTGTGTTCCTTTAATCGTTTTCATGGTTATAAGATTTCTAAATTGTGATTATTCTCATCATAAAAAATGTTTATTACCAGTGAATATCCCTTGTCAATCATATTAGTTGGAGTTGGAGATGGGCCGTGGGATATGATGAAACAATTTGATGATAACATCCCTGCTCGAGCGTTTGATAATTTCCAGGCATGTATCTTCTGTTAAAAATTGTCAGTTCTGCTGTTTCTTTAAAACATGGTTTGTCTATGCTCTCAATATTGACAAACTTGCTTTTTCTTTTATTTTATTTTTTTGTCTTCTGTAGTTTGTGAATTTCACAGAAATAATGTCAAAGAACATGGATCAGTCCAGAAAGGAAACCGAATTTGCACTCGCAGCCTTGATGGAAATACCCTCCCAGTACAAGGCAACACTAGAGCTTAATATATTGGGGTAACAAATGTTGAATTCTTTTCTTCATAGGCTTTGTTGCATTAAATATACTATCTGTTTATGAATCCATCTACTAAGCTTTATAAATGTTCAAATAGTGCTCGTAGAGGGAAAGAGATAGACAGGGTTCCTCTGCCACCACCTCTATATGGTGCATCATCTTTCAATTCCCCCAAAACTTCCCGTCAAAACAGTTTTTGTCCCGAGTGCACCATCTAGCGGACATGATGTTAGCACGAACCCTCCTGCAACTTCTGCTTCCGCTTCGATAATCAGGTACCTCCACTCTTTCTCTTGTTATTGGTTTTTCCCTCTTTAGTTTGAGGTCACTACAAGTAGAATCAATTGAAAAACATAAAATTCATTCTATAATTTTTATCATATTATTTTTGTACACGAGATACTATGATCTTATAGTATTTTACTCCAATAAATCGGGACTAAATAAAGGAAGTTTTGATTATACAATATTTTGTACCGCTATACAAACCTATAATTTAGCTAATTAAATATTTTCATCCCAACACTCCCCCTCAAGTTTGTAAATGGATGTCATACATTCCCAACTTGTCCAATAATCTCCTAAAAATCTTACTTGTCACGATTTTGGTAAGAATGTTTGCCAGCTGATCTTCGGATCGAATATTTGGCAATTCTAGAATATTTTTATTAAGTTTTTCCTTGATGACAAATCTATCAACCTCCACATGTTTCATTCGATCATGTTGGACAGGGTTGTGAGCAATGTCGCGCGTAGCTTTATTATCACAATACAAGCTGAATGGGACGTGTATGTGCATAACCTAAATCCTGGAGAAGTAGTCTCGAGCAACAAACCTTTACAAAGTCTAAGAACCATTTCTCTAAGTTCAGCTCACTGACTCGGATCTAGCTACAACTTTCTGCTTCTTACTTTTCCATGTGACAAGATTATCTCTTACAAATGTAAAGTATCCGAGAGGTTGATCTTCTATCATCAAGAGCACTTTCCCAATCTGCATCAGTATAAACAATCACATCCTTATAGTTTAAGTTCTTCTTGAACATAACTCCTTTTTCAGAAGTAGCTTTTATGTACCTTAAAATCCGTATAACAAGCATCCATGTGTTTTTCACCTGGATTGTGCATGAACCGGCTAACCACACTAAGAACATAAGCTAAATCCAGCGTAGTGTGTGAGAGATACATCAATCTCCCTACAAGTCTATGATATCTTCCCTTGTTAGTTGGAGTTTGATCTTCTTCAATGCACAACTTCAATCCCTCTTCAATTGGAGAATTTGTTGGTTTGCATGTTGTCATTCTAGTTTCTTTCAGTAAATCCAATGCATACTTTTGTTGTGAGAGAAAAATACCTGACTTTGATCTTCAAACCTCAATTCCAAGAAAATATTTCAAAGGACCAAGATCCTTCATCTCGTATTCTTTTGCCAAGTACACTTTCAATGCCTTGCGTTTCTCTAGATCGTTTCCCGTAACTATCATGTTATCAACATAGATAATAAGAATTGTAATCTTTTTTTCCTTTTTTTTTAGAAACAAGGTATGATCTTGGTTGCTCTGATGATATCCAAAGCAAGCATTGACTTGGTGAATCTACCAAACCATGCTCGTGGCGATTGTTTTAGTCCATACAATGACTTCTTCAACTTGCATACCTTCTTGCTATGTGTATTCGGGATCCTACATCCTTCTGGTAGCTCCATATAAACTGCTTCAGACAATTCCCTGTGTAAGAAGACATTTTTTACGTCAAATTGTTGTAAGGACCAATCAAGGTTTACAGCTAGAGATAACAATACTCGAACTGTACTAATTTTGACGACGGAGCAAACGTTTCGATGTAATCTATTTCATATGCTTGTGTGTACTCCTTTGCCACTAACCTAGCTTTGAATCTCTCAATTGTGTCATCTCGCATTAAATTTCACAGTGTACACCCAAGAACATCCTATCGCTTTCTTTCCAATTGGACAATCTACTAATTCTCATGTTTTATTTCTTTGCAAGGATCTCATCTCCTCATTCATAGCATCCTTCCATCTGGAGTTAGCTAAAACTTCCTGCACACTGTTAGGAATAGACACAATAGATAATTGACTTATAAATGCGATATTTGAGTTAGACAAATTCTGGTTACAAACATAATTACTCATAGGGTATCTTGTCTTATTGGTGGGATCAGGATCATAAGTAGGCTTAGGGATACCTCTAGTGACACGATCTAATAAAATTCTTTTTTCTGTATTAGGTTATTAAGGGGAAGATTGGTGTGGTATATCATCAACATAACAAGCAAATTTTCGATTTCGACATGCTCAAAATCTTCCTCATTATGTGGTTGTTGATCATAATATTGTTGTATACTTTCATCATCTCCTGATACAATTTTGTAACTTTTTTTCTCCAATCTAACCTCAATATCAATTTTTTGAGGAACAAAAGTTTGAACTTCATCATAATTCTCTCCCTGAATTTCAGACTCGAGGGAGGTTTTATGAAAAACTACATCTATAGTAGTAAACATTTGCTTGATTTGTGGATTGTAGCACCGATATCTTTTCTGGTGATCCGCATAGCCAAGGAACACATACCTTTCAGCTCTAGGTGACAACTTACTTCTTTGATGCTTGTGTAAGTGAACATAAGCAACACAACCAAAAACTCTATGAGTTAGTTCAACAATTTTAGGATGTTGTAAGTGATTGAAGAGGTGTTTTATACTCAAGAGACCTGGATGGTGTTCGGTTGATAGTGTATACTGCATATGTGAGAGTTTCTCCCCAATATATTGCCTGGCATGTGAGCTCTAATCGGTGCAACTCGGACCACCTCCAATAGATGACGGTTCTTTCGTTCCGCCACCCCATTCCGTTGTGGAGTATTTGGACAAGATATCCGATGAACAATTCCTTTGACTACTAAAAAATGTTGAAGTTCGATTGCATATATCCTCCTCCGTTGTCACCTGCACAATATTTGAACTTGTGCTTTGTACTTGGGTCTCAATCATTTTGCGAGAATTTCTAAAATAGTCCTCTAACTTCACTTTTAGACTTCATCAAACATAACAAAGTCATTCGACTACAATAATCAATAAACGTTACAAACCACGTTGAGCTATCCAACATTGTAACCTTAGATGAACCCCATACATCGAAGTGAATGATCATAAAAGAAAGAAAACTTTTATTTGAAATTAAAGGAAAATATGTTCTATGACTCTTTGCAAGCTCACAAACATCACAATAAAAAGTTGAAGTGTCTACTTGGTCAAATACATTTGGAAATAATTTTTTTATGTAACCAAAAGATGCATGTCCTAGACGTTTATGCCATAACTAAATATTCTCGTCTTTTCTTACTTCTTGAGACCCTTGTGTTGCTAGCACTTGACCAAGTCTCTTTGAATCTTTTTCGTTAGGTCCAGGTAATACAACCTTCCTCGCTTAATACCACAACCAATCATCTTCCTCGTCTGAATGTCCTTAAAAACACAAGAGTCAGACCCAAAAATTACAACACATAAAAGAGCTTTGGTTATTTGCGAGACTGATAAGAGGTTATATTTAAGAGAAAAAACAACAAGGACAGTATCAAGATTCAAATTATTTGAAATAGAGACAGTTCCTTCTTCAATAATAGTGGATTTACTACCATTTGCTGTGGAAATACTTTTTTGTGAAGAAGGTTTAAGATTTTTAATCTGTCTAACATCAAAAGTCACATTATCAGAACATGCAGAGTCAATTATCCATATATTATTCAGAACGGTAGATGTGCTTATTAAAGCCTTACCATTGGAATCATCACTACCTGTGACGCAAGCATCGTGTCTTTGTCGTCCTCTTTGTCAATGACAGTTACAGCAGCAGCAGTTTGATTTCTTTTTGAATTCTTCTTCGATGTTCGACTGTGATCCCACCACTCGGGGTATCCTATGATTTTATAGTATCGTTCCTTGGTGTGTTCATCCTTATTACATTGAGTACACTTGTAGTTACCTTTTTCAAAATCTTTTGATTGCTTCAATTTACTGTGATGATTTGCTGGCTGCTTCTTTGTCATCATAGTTGTGGAATCAGAAATCATATCTTTTGTTTTCAACGTTGTTCGTCGAACTCGTCTCTCTTCGAATAATGCATAACATTCTTCTAAATCGGGTGTCTTTCTTGCGCAAGATTTTTCCACGAACTTGCTCAAAATCATCATCTAGTCCAACAAGGAATATATGCACCCTTAATCTTTCAATGGACTTCGGTATGACTTCACATCATCGGGGTCCTTCCCGACTACTTTGTCCCGATGGTCTAATTCCCTAAAAATCTCAACCAACTTCCCATAATATTCCGTTAAGGTTCTATTATTTTGTTTTGCAGTGAATACCCTTTGATTCAGGGCAAACACCTGTACCTCATCACATCCATCATAAAATGCCTTTGACAAAGCATTCCAAATATCGAGGGCAGTGGGTAAGCGAAGATACCTTTTCATGATTTCTGACTTCATGGACATCAATAGCCATCTTTTCATTTTTTGGTTTTCAGCATATTATTTTTCATATCCCTCATCGTTCTCTGTTTGAGGTTTCACCTTCCCACGGATGTAGGACGATTTTTTCCTCTCTACATCTCCATTAGTTGTGACTATACGTCATAATTGGATTCTTTTAAGATGATGCATACGTTGAAGACACCTTCGATTGAATCACCATTGGAATTAGTTTTCCGCCATCTCTCCAGCTTAAGATCTCCAAGGATTTAGAAAGAAAAAGAAAAAAAATTATAAGTTGTGGTACCAAATTGAAAAATATAGAATTCATTCTATAATTTTTATTCAAATTATTTTTGTACACAAATATTATGATTTTATAGTATTTTACTCCAACAAATTAGGACTAAACAAAGGAAATTCTGATTATACAATATTTTATACCGTTATATAAATCTATTATTTAGCTAATCAAATATCTTTATCCTAATAGAATCTACACAACTAAAGTGTATTTTGTTGTTCACATTGGCACTCAAAAGTAAGTTGGCATATACATGACTTGATGCACACTCAAATTCTCAAGAAAAAACTACTGTTATGTGATCCTTGTAGGTTTGTCCCATTTGCCTCACCGATCCTAAGGATATGGCCTTTGGTTGCGGACATCAAGTAAGTAATCCAGACAATTAACTTTTAATCTCTGACATATTTACATTAGAGATGATTGAACGCCTATTACTATTAGTATTAGTTTTATATGAGCCATTTTTATTAATTTGCAGACATGCTGTGAGTGCGGACAAGATCTTGAGTTATGCCCCATTTGCAGGAGTACCATTGATACTAGAATAAAACTTTATTAAATGATCTCTTAAATCTTGTCCATGATTTTTCATGTTGAGGTATGAAACCGGTTTTCTGCAAATTTAACGGTGAAGGGAAAGGAGGCTGAGTCGAAACAATTTGCTTAGTAGCTTCGCATTGTACATATTTTTGGTATTTATTTATTTAAGTCTATGCTTTGAGCGGATTTTGTACTTGAGTTGGATTTGCTTTGTCACTATATTCATTTTATGCAATTCATCAATATAATGTTTCATACTTGTAGATTATGTGGCATCTTTCATGGTTTAGCGTCTCTTGTTTGTTCCATTGAGTTAATTTCTCACACCATTATGATGGGAACGGCCTGGGTCGTGTCTTTTTCAGCATGATTGAATCCTTAATATTCACTTGTGAACCACGTTGCACTTGTAATTATAACGTTGGGAGTGTCGACGATGGCACAACGAGTTAGACTTTATGGGCATTCGATAATTAAAAAGAACGTTGACCATTACCAGTCCAAGAACCTATTTGCGGTTTTATTTTACTTTTGTGGGCCCTGATCTTGGAATTTTTTGGACTATATTTGCCTCTTGTTTGGCATAAGCCACATCTCTAGAAGATTATATATATATATATATATATATATATATATATATATATATATATATATATATATATATATAAAGTTATACTATTTTAACTGTATAAAAGAAACTATATTTTTAATTCAAATTTAACCTAATCTGTCTTTCATTTTATTCTTATCTTTTGGAAAAAATTAAAAAAATAAGTGCATGCCCGCTAACTACATACATAGAAACACATAGGTCTCTTTCATCAAAAGAAACCTGCTATAGAGTGACGTAACATCCATTCTAAAATGATATAAAATATAACTGAGATACCCTTTTCTTGATACTAAAAGAACGATTACTATATCCTCCCAAAAAAATAGCACATTGAAAGATTGTGAGGCAAACCAAAGAGACAGAAAAACTTGTATTGTTTTAAGGTGAATACCATCCTGCATGAGTCCGAGACAATTGGATCCAAACATCTCAAAATGTTATTATAAGATCTACTGAAATTTAGCCAAAATGATTGCACCATTTCAAGTGCATGAGTGCCTAGTAAGTCGGCTTCAAGCAAAACGTAGTGCTACAAAAGGACTCTCCCTTCGAGTCTAATATCCATCACCTTCAACATGTTATTCCTATCTTGCAGTAAAATCATGATCACTATCTTATTTTTCCTGGTTTGTTTTGGATTCAGCGATGGTGCCAATGTGAGACCCTCTGAGGGGAGGAGAGGGCAGTGGCAACTGCTCCTTAACAACACCGGCGTTGTTGGCATGCATGTGGCTTTAACCTACAAAAACACAGTCATTATTTTTGATCAAACTGGAGCTGGCCCATCTCGTTACCAACTTCGCAGACGCTTCAGTGGAAGCACATGCACCAGAAGCAACCATGATAGGATGGACTCCACGTGCTATGCTCATTCTGTAGAGTATGACATTAGTACCAACAAAGTGAGGCCTCTGAGGCTTGACACTGATCCTTGGTGCTCCTCTGGTTCATTCCTAAGCAATGGTACTCTTTTACAAACAGGTGGTAATGAAAAAGGTACCAGAAGGATCAGACAATTTAGGCCCTGTGAGAATGGCCAATGTGACTGGCTGCAATCAAAGAAAACACTATCTGATAAGAGGTGGTATGCTTCTAGTCAGTTACTACCAGAACATGATAGGGTGGTTGTTGTTGGCGGAAAAAGAGCTTTCACATATGAATTTGTACCAAAAATTAGTCCCGGAGAAAATTTCTTTGACCTTCCATTCTTGCACCAAACTAATGACAATAATGAAGGAGGGAACAACCTATATCCCTTCCTTCACCTTTCATCAGATGGAAACTTGTTTGTTTTCGCCAACCGCGATTCCATCCTACTCAACTTGAGAAGAAACAAAGTGATCAAAACCTTCCCTCGGATTCCAGGAGAAGGGTCAAGAAACTATCCAAGCTCAGGCTCATCTGTGATACTCCCACTGGACCATAGAGACAACTTCCAAAAGGTGGAAGTTATGGTTTGTGGAGGTTCATCTACTGGAGCCTTTACAGCTGCTGCTAAGGGACGATTCTTGGAAGGGTTAAGATCATGTGGAAGAATGGTGATCACAGGAAACAATCACAAGTGGGATATGGAGAACATGCCCAAGCCACGTCTCCTACATGACATGCTTATTCTCCCTAAAGGTGACATCCTAATTATAAATGGGGCTGAACATGGGTGTGCAGGATATGACAATGCTAGAAATGCTTCTCTTGAACCTTATCTCTATAGCCCCAACAGAAGACTTGGAGCAAGGTTTACGGTCCTTATGTCCACCAAGATAGCCAGAATGTATCACTCATCAGCAGCTCTTCTTCCTGATGGGAGAGTCTTGGTTGCGGGTAGTAACCCTCATGGGAGGTACATTTTTCACAATGTGGCATTCCCAACTGAGCTAAGACTTCAAGCATTTGTTCCACACTATATGGAAAGGAGGTATCATAACATGAGGCCTAGTAACTTGACCATAGAATATGGTGGTGGCAGCCATGCAATTGAGTATGGGAAAGAGTTTAGAGTTAGGTTCTTCCTAGAGAGGAAGCCTAGCAACGAGATGGAGTTCAGTGCCTATGCACCACCATTTACCACTCATTCCCTTGCCATGAATCAGAGGATGCTGAAGCTGAGGTGCAAGAGCTTGGTGAGAAATGGTGATAGGTGGGTGGTTGCAGTCTTGGAAGCCCCACCATCTTCCCTTGTTGCACCTTCTGGTTACTACATGCTCACGGTTGTCAATGGTGGAATCTCAAGCATGTCTGAGTGGGTTCAGTTTGGACACGCCTAGGCTTGTCTTGTCTTTGTTCAATAATTCACTTCCAGAGTAGTAATTAAGGAAGAAATTTTCTTATAGGAAGACACCTGAAAGGAATGCTAATTTATGTAACAAAAAATAAAAAATATTTAAATCTACCTGGATTAGAAGTTCCTAGATCAAATTGTAACTCAGAAAAAAAATTGAAGGTTATATGAAGAGTGGGTATGTCGTAGACTTATACTTTCTTTTTAAACACTTTATTTGACAAGGTTATATTATACCAGAGTTTTTCCTGAATGATGTCTTCCTCTTTAATTCAAAAATTTATTCCTATATGCAATCACAAAGTCACAAACCATGTTAGGAAGCTAAGAGCTAGACTACTGCTATACTAAAAGTCTACCAATAAGAGTTAAAAGTAAATATAAATAACATTCATATTTTTGGTTGATTATGATATCTCAACACGGAGTACAACTTATAATTTAATTATTATCAATAATAACCATACAAATGTCCCAATCTAATTTTAGAAAATTTTAAATAAAAATTAAATAATAGTAAAAATAATATCTGAGTTAATATATGCATATATGGAGTAGCTTATTTTTCTCATTTCAGCTTTTTAGAAAGAAAAAGATAAACTATTTAAAAAAATCAGTTTTTTAGTAAGAAAAGAGAAATAATAAAAAAATAAATTTTTGAAGACTAAATTAAGAAAATTAATTTAATCATATTGAAATGAGTTATAAAGTTTAATTACTTATTTTGATCTCATAACGAATTAATTTTTATGAATTTAATCTATGTTAAAAATGATAGATTGATGTACCAGATCGTCTCAAGATAGCTGTTGTAGTTTTAATTTGTCACTTCACGATGTCTCATTTAATCCATGAATTTAATATATTTAAGCGTAGAATAAACTAATTCCTTCCTAAAAAATATTTAGATATTAAATTAAAATAAAAAATTATAATTATAAATATTATATTTTTTTATGTTATTGAAATATATAAATATTAATTAATTAAATATAAACGATTGATTATAATTGAATATTTTAATATTAAATATATAATTTTCTTAATTATTTAATAAAATATTAATTAATAAATAAATATTTATATAATTAAAATTATAGTTGTAATATATATATATATATATATATATATATATATATATATATATATAATTAGCAAGTTGGCCAATTAATACTATGTCCCGATCTAACATCAAAGTTAGTGAGACGATTGATTTTTTTAAATAATATAAGATATAAAGCAGTGATAAATGAATCCAAATTGATAAAACTTGAGGAAAAAAAAATTTAGATAGATACTAATTTTAACAATGAGATATACCTTTATATTCTGGAGATATATATAGTTGCCTCACTCACCAGTATTTGACTTTAAAGTTTGTAATCCAAGGAGATTCTGGCGGATGAAACTGCCACAGTTTTGCGAACATGATCCGCTTCACACGTTTTAGTTTCTACAAATATTTTTTTAATGTCTACAATATTATTATATTAGTTAATATGAACTGCAACAGATGAAAACTGATCTAGTAGTTTCTAGTTGCAACTAAATTCGAAGCAAATCATTATTAAATAAAATTAAAAATATATTTCATTTCTGTAGATTAAGCTGACTCATCCTTGACGAGGCACTGATTCGGTGAAAGCAGAGTTGTAAAGAACCTGGCAGTTGCAACTTGTGGCAATTTGAAGTTTCCACGTTCAAGCTGTGCCTATCCGTGAAACAGAACATGTCTGAAATGAATAAAAAGAAAACCACCACCAATTTACTATACATTGTTGCCAAACCTTGCTACTCCAAGTTCCAACCTCATTCTATCACGCACTCTCAAACTCTTCATCGTTCTGTTACTTTTTATCAAGTTATCACTCCTCTTTAACCTTTCTGTGCGAATTTATGACTGTCAGGGTGAAAGACGGGCGCTGTACGGTGAGGGGCAAGGTCGTTTTGTCCCATGTCCCCGGAAACATCGTTGTTTCTCCGGTTGGAACAGAGTCCGCTTTCTTGGGTGCAACTTCAACCGTTTCAAGTTCTCGTCATGTTTTCGATCTTGGCGTTCTTCAGTGAGTCTCTGATATTATTCGCCTTTCTCTCTGCTTAGCTTTCTCACGTTCACCAAGAAGCTTCTAGATTTGAGTCAAACGTATATGGATATGTTGACGGGGTTTTGCTCCTTGTTAAGTGTTATTAATTTTCGTAATTTTATAAACTAAGTAAAGTCTGTATTTACCAAAAGGAGCATATAACCTGTAGAATTAAAATTTTTACAAATTATGTTTGTGTATTAAAGTTATTAGCTTTTCTTTTCTTTTCTTTTCTTATCTACTATCAGCATAAAACATCTGCACCAAACCCTGAGAATTGTTCACTGAAACCTATTGTGGAAAACAAAAAATGTGCAGGGGATATAGGTTGCTATCTTTGTTCAGATTCAAAATCTGGTGGATGATACCACGTTTTGGGAGATCTGCCAGTGATGTTCCAGTGGAAACTCAATTGCTGCTCCTGGAAGCCAAAGAAGAATCTGCGCTTGAGGATGAGCTTTCTTCTGACTGTGAAGAGGCAGCTACAGATAACACTTGCTACATTCTCTTCTTGCCTGTTTTGGATGGACAGTTTCGCGCAACTTTGCAAGGAACTCAGTCTAACACGCTCCAGTTTTGCATTGAAAGTGGTTAGTTCAGTTTTCTCCATTAGATTTTCTTCCTGTGCTAAAGAAGAAAAGAGAAAAGAATTAAACAAAAGTGTACTAGTTATTATCATCTTCAGATAAGCTATTTAAAAGTAATATGAGTGTTACTTTCGATTTTTTAATGCTGCAGGAGATGCCCATGTTCAAACTTCCCAATCACTAGAAGCAGTATTTGTAAATTCAGGGGACAATCCATTTGAGTTAATCAGGGATTCTATCCAGTATGCTTCTTGCTCTGGAATGTCCCTCTAACTGCTTCTTGTTTAAAAGTCAGGACACGTTAATTAATTTACAATGCATAGGATATTGGAGAAACACAAAGGGACTTTCTGTCATCTTGAAAACAAGAGGATTCCTGTACATCTTGACTGGTTTGGATGGTGCACTTGGGATGCTTTTTACACTGAAGTGAGTCCACAAGGAATAAAAGAGGGCCTTCAAAGGTAAACTACATACATACATACTACTCTGTCAACTAACTACACCTATTGATAGATGGCCTGCAAATTTTGAAGATATCAATGACATTGTCGATTTGCCTTTTAACGAACAGTTTCTCAAATGGAGGTTGTTCGCCAAAGTTTGTCATTATTGATGATGGATGGCAAGAGATCCTCAACACATTTCACAAAGAAGGCGAACCAGTGATCGAGGGAACCCAGTAAGTCTCTCTTTTGAGTTGAGACCATATATTTTCTCCTCCATTTCTTGGTCATCTGCTCACATCTTTTTTGAACTGTTAGGTTTGCAACCAGACTAACAGACATCAAAGAAAACAAAAAGTTCATCAATGTGGGCTCTGAGAATTCGTGCAGAAATCTCCACGACTTTGTTCACTCTATCAAAAATACTATGAACGTAAAGTAAGCTGTCCGATCACATAAAAATACCATACCATGACAACATTGAAACTTAAGAACTGACCATGACTAATTGTGCACTCTTCAGATACGTTTACATGTGGCATGCTTTAGCTGGTTACTGGGGAGGTGTACTCCCATCATCAGATACAATGAAGAAGTATAATCCAAAGCTTGCATATCCAATTCAGTCACCTGGTGCCACTGGGAACCTTAGAGATATAGCCATGGACAGCTTGGAAAAATATGGAGTGGGAATCATTGACCCAGAAAATGTAGATGACTTCTACAATGACTACCACAGTTACCTTGCCAGCTGTGGTGTGGATGGAGTCAAAGTAGATGTTCAAAATTTGACAGAAACTTTAGGTTCTGGGTACGGTGGTCGTGTTTCATTGACCAAACGGTATCAGGAAGCATTAGAGCATTCTGTAACAAGGAACTTCAAGGACAACAACCTCATTTGTTGCATGTCTCACAACTCTGATTCAATTTACAGGTTTGCATTCCATCTAGTTAAAGGCAAGTCCAATCCAAAATCTTGTTTGGATCCCTTTCTAACTAGTTGTTTATTTTAATTCTCAATTTTCAGTTCAAAGAAAAGTGCAACAGCAAGAGCATCTGAGGATTTCATGCCAAGAGAACCAACATTTCAAACCTTACTCATTGCCTCTGTCGTGTTTAACAGTCTTCTTCTGGGAGAGATATTTGTGCCAGACTGGGACATGTTCCATGTAATATTCCTGTCGCAATACTTGTCCAAATGTCTCATGTATGAACATGTTAATGAGTTGCTTGATATGGTTCATAAATCATTCTATTCCAGAGCAAGCACGAGACAGCGGAGTTTCATGCTGCAGCAAGAGCAATAGGCGGTTGTGCAATATATGTAAGGTAAGACTCCAAAGCAGAATGAAGTCTTCGTCCCCCTTCGAAAAACACTTTCTTAATCATTCAAAAGTTTGAAAAAAAATCCCGATACATTGCAGTGACAAACCTGGCAATCATGATTTTAAAATCCTCAAGAAGCTAGTTCAACCAAATGGATCAGTCTTGAGAGCAAGATTTGCTGGTCGTCCTACTCGAGATTGTTTATTTGAAGACCCCGTGATGGATGGTAAAAGGTAAGTTAACAGGTTACTATCTGTCTCTAAGAATGGCCACAATTTTCAGTTTCGTTTTTATTCTTCACTGAAACATTGAACACTCATCATCACTGACTATTTTGCAGTTTGCTGAAAATTTGGAATTTGAATGCACTCACCGGGGTGGTAGGCATCTTCAATTGCCAAGGAGCAGGAAGCTGGCCACTGAAATCATTGGAACCTGCACCCTTGCGCATAACCATTTCAGGGAAAGTGAGACCCCTTGATGTTGAATTTCTTGGAGAGGTTGCTGGAGAAAATTGGAATGGAAATTGCATAGTATATGCCTTCAATGCAGGTGAAAACTCTACTGCATTAACTTAGCAAATTTCATTTCCTTTTAGAACCTAAAGCACATCCATTCCTCTATAAATACCAAACCTATCTACTGTGCAATACTGTAGGCTTGCTTTCCATGGTATCTCTTAGAGGAAAACTTGAAGTTTCCCTGGAGACACTCCAATGTGAAATATATACAGTCTCTCCGATAAGGGTCAGTACTCAGTAGGCCTACTTTGCAATCTAAATTCTGTGAAAAATCATCTTTAACAAGTCTCTCATGGCAAAATTGTTCATGTGTGTCTAAACAGGTGTTTGGTCATGGTGTGCACTTTGCACCAATAGGATTGCTTGACATGTACAACTCGGGAGGAGCAGTAGAAGCCTTGGACTGCACCATGGATGTTGCACAGTGCATCATAAAAATCAAAGGCAGAGGATGTGGCCGTTTTGGAGCCTACTCCAACGCTAGACCAAAGCGTTGTGTCGTGGACATGAAGGAGGAGGAGTTCTCCTACAACCCTGACTATGGATTTTTGACGTTTAAACTTGATGGTGAAGGCAACTCAAGGGATATAGAATTTGTATACTCAGGTGACTCGATAAAGTCAAAGTGAATGTATTCCTATACTTCTTCAGAGCCATATTTTATATACCTAACCCCTGAAGTAATTTTATTGTTGTAAAAAAAAGGAGTTGCTTAATTTTGGTTTTAAAATAGATTTTGGTGTACAAAGCAATTATATATATATATATATATATATTTTTTTTTTTTAATTTTTATACATGTTTTTTTTTCATTAATCTTTCCTTAAATATTTTACTAATTTTGTTGACATGTAAGTGAATAATGATGTAAAAATTGATTGTTATATAATAATATACTGACATGACTAAATTTCACGTTACAGTTGAGATATTGAAGGAGCCATAAGTGTAATTAAGACATATCAATTTAAATATTATGTTAAAAATTTTAAATACTTTCTTCAATACTGATATAAAAAATATTATCATGTAAGTAAATTATTGTGTTATTTGGGAATATATTGTTTTCTCATCCAAAATTTCTTTATTTGTCATTTTACTTTTTTTTTACTATTTTTTTATTTTTTAAATAAAATGAGTATGTTTCTAGGTTTTATGTCTGATAATATCGTTAGAATTAATATTAATTTTTATGTTTAAGATATTATAATTTTATCCTAAAAAAATTAAAAAAAGTAAAATCTATATAAATTATCATAATCTCCTTCTCTTTTAAGAATACACTTGAGGATGAGAATGGATTCAAACCATCAATGATATTATCTTTAGATCTATAATGCATATGATGAAAGCGAGTGTGCGATTGTGCCGGAAAAAGGTCAGGGTATTGCATATTTTATAACTCCAATATCTGTTAGAGGATTATTATGTATCTTTTATCTTTCATATTTATACGCCATCTCTTTCAATCATTTGTGTTTGTTGTGATCTTCAATTTGTTGCTATACTTTTCTTCAATGTTTTATAAGCATGTGAATTCTTTGACTTCTGATTTTTTATTTTTACATTGTTATATATTTTTATATAGCTTAAATAAAGTTATATTTTGATGATATTTTGTCTTATAGATGTGGTACAAATATTTTTATAAAGAATTGAAGTTGTGGGGATGTGGAAATAAACCTTTGAGGTATTTCTTTTACAACTCAAACTCATATTACTTAAATTGAGTATCATAGAAAAATTAGAAAATGAATTTTAATAATAATAAATTGCATAGCATCTTCACCTTAATAGAAGAAATAATTTTTTAAAGGTTATTTCAAACAAATCTTAATAAAATCATTCTTAAATTATTTTGTCTAAATTGAGTTCTTTACATGGTTGTAAAGTTTTGATGTAAAATAAATAGGAAAATGATTGTTTTACAACAGAAGAAAAAGAAACGTCCAAACGACAATCTTTTCTTAAAAGAAAATATTATTAAAAAAAATAATTATTATTTCTATTTTTATTTTCTTTTTTCTCTCACAAAGAAACCTTACACACGGTCTCTCATAATAGAATTTCGGAATTAGGAAATGAAAATAGCAATTGAAACTAAGATTATGCATGTAAAAGAAGTAAACTATAAAACTGAAATTGAATGCAAAGTTGAAATTAATAGAACTATCCTTACATGGTAACAAAACTAAAGGAAATCAAAACGAAACAAATATGAAGTTGTGTACACTGAAATACTTAACTATACTGAAGACAAAAATTGAGAATTAAAAAAATGTAATTGAATGTAACATGATTGATTTAAGAATAATTGTAATAATAAAAAAAATGAAAAATGAAAAATGGATTTTGTTAGAAGTTGCTTTAGGGCTGAATATGTCTATTAGCAATTTTGTTCTATTTTGTTTCAGTTGTTAAATTACTATCCTAGTCTGTAGGAAGCAATTAAGTCTTTAGGGAGCAGTTCAATTTTTTGTTGTTGATTACGGATTTATTCTAGGATCATTTTGTTAGTGGGTAGTTTCTCTTTTCTTTCTTCAAATTGTAATGATTCGATTTGGATATTACTATGAAGTTATTCCATTCCTCTCGCTGCAGAATTTTCTTGTTGTTTTCTCCGATTGTCTCAAAACATTATCTTCTAAAATTAATAATTGGTATCGAGCCTTATTCTTGAGGGACCTGTGAGAGAAAAATCTGAAAGCATGGAAGGAGATTCAAGTTTTTTAGCAATAGCACCACTAGTCTTCAATGGTGAAAATTATCAAATTTTTGGCGGTACGAATGGAAGTCTTCCTAGAAGCTCGAATCTATGGGAGGCGGTTAAAAGGATTATGAAATTCCTGTGCTACCCGACAATCCAACAATGGCTCAAATCAAGAATCACAAGGACAGAAAAACCGGAAAAGCTAAGGCAAAGGCATGCCTCTTTGCTGTAGTTTCACCAACAATTTTCACTCGAATCATGTCTCTAAATTCAGCCAAAGCCATATGGGATTATCTCAAAGAAGAATACGATGGAGATGATCGAATCAAAGGCATGCGAGTGTTGAATCTCATTATAGACTTTGAATTGCAGAAGATGAAGGAATATGAAACTATCAAGGAGTACTCTAAGAGGCTCTTGAGCATAGCAAACAGAGTAAGATTGCTTGATTCTGAATTTAATGACTCTCATATTGTTGAAAAAATTCGGTTCATCGTGCTCGAAAGATTTGAAGCTACCATAACCATGTTAGAAAACACTAAGGATCTGTCCAAGATCACCTTGGTAGAGTTCTCGAAGTCCTTGCAGGCACAAGAACAACAAAGACTATGAGAGAAGAAGGATTTCTTGAGGAAGCCTTGCCTCGCTAAACATGAAGACAAGTGAAAAAACAAAAAGGAATCAAAGCAACCAAATAAAGAAGGTCGTCGTCGAAATGAAAGCAAAGCGAGAAGCTCCAAGGGAAAGTATCCTCCTTGCAAGCATTGCAACAGGATGGGTCATCCTCCATTCAAGTGCTGGAGAAGGCTTGACGCTAAATGCACCAAGTGTAATAAACTTGGACATGAAGTTGTCATATGCAAGAACCAAACTCATTCGCAGGAAGAAGATGCTCAAGTTGCAAATGAAGAGGAGGAAGATCAACTTTTTGTTGCAACCTGTTTTTCAACCAATGCTTCAAGCGAATCTTGGTTACTTGATAGTGGTTGTACTAACCACGTGACCTTTGACAAGGCACTCTTTAGAGATATGATGCCAACTGATGTCACCAAAGTCAGAATAAGTAATGGTGATTATATCTCAGTCAAAGGAAAGGGGACAGTTGTAATTACTAGTTGTGCGAGCACAAAATTTATTTCGGACGTTCTTTTTGTTCTTAAAATTGACCACAATTTGTTAAGTGTTGGTCAACTATTTGAAAGAGGATTTAGAGTTATTTTTGAAGACAAATATTGCTTGATTAAAGATGCAACTGGTCGAGATATGTTCAAGGTAAAAATGAAAGGAAAAAGTTTTGCTTTAAATCCATTGGAGGAGGAGCAAATTGTTTTCTCACTCAAGGAAAATGTGATAGAAATCTGGCACAAGAGGCTCGAGCATTATCATCACCAAGGGTTGTTGTAGTTGAGTGAAAAAGGGTTGGCAGTTGATGTTCCTAAGCTTGAGGATCGAATTTCTAATTGCAAAGCTTGTCAATTTGGCAAGTAAAATCAAAAAGCTTTTCCAAAGATAACATGAAGAGCATCAAGGAAGCCGCAATTAATTCGGATCGACGTTAGGACCTCAAAGAACACCTTCATTAAATGGTAATATTTATTATATTATATTTGTTGATGACTTCACTAGAATCTGTTGGATTTTTTTCTTCAAGTACAAATCGAGGCGGCTCAAATTTTTTGGAAGTTCAAAGTTAAGGTTGAGAATGAAATTGGTCTCAAAATTCAGATCTTGAGGTCGACAATGGCAAGGAGTACACATCCGAAAAGTTTAATCAATTTTGTGAAGATTCCGGCATTGAACATGAACTTATCGCTCCTTATACCCCACAACAAAATGGGGTTAGTGAGAGGAGAAATAGATATATCTTGGAGATGACAAGATGCATGTTGTATGAGAAGAATTTGCCAAAGAAATTTTGGGCAAAAACAACAAATACGACTATTTTTCTTCAAAATAGACTTTCCACAAAGGCGTTGAAGGATCAAACACCATTTGAGGTCTAGTATGGTTAAAAACCATTTCTGAAATTTCTTAAGATATTTGGTTGTTTGTGCTTCACTCATGTTCCATAGCGCAAACGAGATAAGCTAGATAAAAGAGCATTAGCGTAAATTTTTTAGTCTACGACACAGCTTAGCAAAGCCTATAAAATCTTTCAACCACAAAACGAGAAAAATAGTTATTAGCGAGGATGTTCACTTTGTGGAAGATGAAGAATGGAATTGAGATGATACAAAGAAGATAGATCTGGCCTCTACAGATGTGAAGTTCAAGTTTTCAGCTTTAAACATAGAGCATAATGAAGATGAAAGCTAGCAAAATGAATTGGTAAATGATGCTCCTCGTAAGAGGTACTAGATCACTCTCGATATTTATGAGAGATGCAACATTGTTGTTTGTGAACCTACAGATTTTGGAGCAAGTAGAGAAAGATCAAAATTAGATGGCTGCAATGAAGGAGGAGTTGTCTATGATTGAGAAGAACAAAACATGGGAGCTTGTTGATAAACCCCAAGGCAAAAAGGTAATTGGGGTAAAATGGGTATTTAAAACCAAGTTAAATGCTAATGGTTCAATCAATAAGCATAAAGAAAGGCTTATAGTTAAGGGGTATGCACAAATTTTTGGTGTTGGTTATTCTAACACATTTGCGCCAGTTGCCAGGCTTGATACAATCATGTTACTTCTTGCTATTTCTACACAACTTGGTTGGAAAGTGCATCAGATAGATGTCAAATCAACATTGCTAATGAGACCTTAGAAGAAGAAATTTATATTGAGAAACCCGAAGGTGTCGTTGTGGAAAACAAAGTTTATCACTTACACAAAGCTCTTTATGGCCTAAAACAGGCCCCAAGAGCTTGGTATAGTCAAATAGATGATTATTTGTTTGGCCTTGGCTTTGAAAGAAGTCTTTCGGAATCCACGCTCTATGTTAAACACAATAGCAGTGAGATTCTTGTTGTTTCTCTTTATGTGGATGACCTTTTAATTACTGGGAACAGTGCAAAGCTTATTGATGAGTTTAAACTAGATATGATGCAGGCTTTTGAAATGACTGATCTTGGTCTTATGACTTATTTCCTTGGAATGGAGATCCATAAAAAAAGGACCAAGTTTTCATTTGTCAAAAGAAATATGTAAAGGAGATTCGAAAAAATTCAGAATGGAGGATTGCAAAGAGACAAATACTCCTATGAATCAAAAGGAGAAGTTGTGCAAAGAAGATGGTACCAATAAAGTTGATGAAGGGTATTTTAGAAGTTTGATTGGTTGCTTGATGTATCTTACAATAACTCGTCTTGACATTATGAATGTTGTAAATATTTTGTCTAGGTTTATGCATTGTGCAAGTGAACTCCATCTCAAGGTTGCAAAGAGAGTGATTCGATATGTCAAAGGGACAAGTGATTTTGGTGTTAAATTCACAAGGAGCAAGGAGTTCAAGTCTGGTTGGGTTCTCCGACGGTGATTTGGGAGGTTCTGTTGATGATATGAGAAACACTTCAGGCTATTGTTTTACTATTGGATATGTTGTTTTTTCGTGGAACTCGAAGAAACAAGAAACAATTGTTGTTACAATAGCTACTCGTTAATCAAGCCTTGTGGTGGGAGAAGATTTTAATCGATCTTAATCTAGAACAGAAGGAAAGTACAAATATTTTTGTAAATAATCAAGCTATCATTGTCATTTCCATGATCATGTTTTTCATGGAAACACTAAACATTTCAACATCAAGTTGTTTTTCTTAAGAGAAGTACAGATAAAGTTGTAACCCTAGTTCATTGGAAATTTGACGATCAGTTGGGAGATCTCTTTACCAAACCACTTCCAGTTAGCAAATTCAAGTTTCTAATAGACAAAAAGTTGGTGTTTGTAGCCTGTAAAGCAAGGAGAGTGTTAGAAGTTGCTTTAGGGCTGAATATGTCTACGTATAATTTTTTTTGTTTTGTTTCGATTGTTAAATTACTGTCCTAGTATGTAGGAATCAGTTAAGTCTTTAGGTAGTTTAGTTTTTTTGCTTATTATAATTCTAGGATTGTTATTAGTGGGTAGTTTCTCTTTACTTTCTTTAAATTGTAATGATTCATATTTTAATATTAATGTGAAGTTATTTCATTCATCTACTGCAGAATTCTCTAGCTGTTTTCTTTATTTGTCTCAAAACATTATCTTCTAAAACTAACAAAATCAAAAGCAGTAAACAACAAGTGGAAATTTAAAGCAATCTAGATTAAAATTGGAATTGTGACTGATAATAAGAAACAGTGAGAATCGTGAAATTGAAAATTGAAAATGACATCGGATATTGAATGCTGAAATTGGAAGCAGTAAGCATAAAATGTAGTATGAGTAAACTCTAATATTGTGAATGTAATTTTGAAAATTAAAATTGTAATTGCATTAGACACGAATATTAGAATTGAAATAAAAGTAGAAATAGAATTTAGAATTGAGATGATATACCGCGGAGACGAACAAAACCACCTACAGTTTTAGAAACTGTGTCATGTTAACAAACATGAACAATTTGTGCCTTTGTTTGATGTTTTATGAATTGAAAACTCCAATGCATTGTCTCTTCGTTCTTGATGTCTTTAGCAATACCAACGTGACATTCTTTGTCAAATATGTTAATTAATTAGTAAGTGGTTTACATTTCTTCATGATTTTATTTTCTGAATTTTTTTTTAAGAGAGTTAAAACTTAGAAAATAATTAACTTCATTACCATATTTGATTTTTAACTTAATTATCTCATTTTTAATTATATTCCTGTCTTCATTTGATTTATAAATAATTTATATAACTTTCACGTATATTTACTAGAAAAAGAAGAGTAAATAAACACCTTCGTGTCCATGACTTTTTTTGTGGGAATTCAAATGCAAGTAGCTAACAGAGGTACTTTGATGGCTGATTAAGAGTATTTTATAACTAGGTTTGATTCCTCCAAATGGTTTAGAAGTTTCTTTAGTATCATTCACTTCTCCTCTCTCCAAATCTTATGTACTTAAAGGTAGAGAAAATCAAGGTAAGAAAAGCTTTCTTAGTTTTTTTTTTTTTTCTAATTTTAAGAATTGGTAGAATGTTAATGTTGTATTTATATAAATTATTATATAATTTATTATTCTCTATTTGTTATGCATTAACATTAATGAATAAATTAATTATTTGTAATTATCAATTATATTACATATCATTATTATTTTATAAATAATAATTTAATTTGGGTTTCTGAGTTCGTGATGGGTTAGATGGTTTAGAATCAGCTTAATTATTGACAGATCTTTGGTCTCTGCGGTAGGTGTATAAAATTAGGGTTTTTTTCGAACCTTAAATCTGCAATCCTTTTAACTCTGTTTTCGAATCAAACCCTTGATGCTATCAAGCTTTGATACCAATTGATAAACAATTATAAGATATAAAAGTATAATATATTCTCTATGAGTAAAAGAAAAGTGTACCTGGAGTAATTGAAGGATCATAGAGCGCGTATGAGAAAATAATGTTCTCTTTCTCGATAAGTTATCGTTGAACGACTCGTAAAAAGTGTTTTTTTTTTTACATTGTCTCTCTTAAAACCGACTAATGGAGTATCGCTTTATACACCTATCAAGAGAGACCAGAGATATCTCAATAAGTAACCGATTCTAAACAATCCAACTCATCACTGAACAATTCATCAGAAACCCAAGTTAAGTTATTATTTATAAAATAATAATGATGTGTAATATAATTGATAATTACAAATAATTAATTTATTGATTAATGTTAATCCATAACAAATAGAGAATAATAAATTATATAATAATTTATATAAATACAACATTCTCCCACTTGGATAACATTAATAAATAAATTAATTATATCAATTACAAAACAAGCACAAATATCAATTACAAAACAAGCACAAATATCAATTAAGAAATATAAACATGAATCACAAAGATAATATTCGATGGGGATGATTACCCAATGCTTAGATTTCATAAATAATGGATAATAAATAAAATAAAACCAAAATATAATAAATATGTGATCCAAAAATGGTTCATACATTTTATGTATTAAAGAGATGTAATGAAAATGACGTCATTGATAAATTTACATATCATGAAAACCATAATAATATAAAATATGAATCTCAAACTCCCACTAACTTAGTACATCTTAACCACACCCATACGAGTTACATGGTTTTGAAAAACTTCAATAGCTAAGCCTTTAGTCAGTGAATCTGCTAACATATTTTTTGTAGCAGTATGTTCAATCCGAGTTTGAAAATCCAAAACTTTCTCTTTAACAAACAAAAATTTTATATCAAAATGCTTTGAGCGAGTAGAACTTTTGTTGTTTTGAGAAAAATGTACAGCAGCAGTGTTGTCACAATATATCACAAGTGGCCTAGAAATACTTTTAACAATTTGAAAGCCATAAATAAAAATTTTAAGCCATACAGCTTGACAAATAGGTTCATAACAAGCAACATATTTTGCCTCCATAGTAGAAGTAGCTGTTAGACAAATGACATCTAGAGGGGGTGAATAGATGTACAAATTAAAATAGATACTAAATTAAAAATTTATTTTAAGATGTCCAATATTTATTAATTCAATTTTAATTATCAAATTGAACAAAGATAAAGCGTAAGCAATATAATCAGAGAGATAAAATATCAACAAGATAGAGAAAGATAGAGATAAAAATAAGGGGCGTAAGGAGAGTAATGCAATGAAAAAGAGATAAGGGAAAGAGAAGAGCACACAGTGATTTATACCTGGTTCAGTGTACAACCAACCCTACATCTAGTTCCTAGTCAACTCTTAACACAAGAGTGACCCCAATTCACTATCTTTTAAATTCAGTTCACAAATTACAATCAACTCGAAAAAAACAAACTAATTCAAAAGAAAATCACCTCCTTAGAAACCCACTAAGGATGAACACCTCCCTCCCACTAGGGATGAACACCTCCTCCGAACAAATCAAAGGATGAAAATACCTCCCTGAACAAATCAAAGGGATGAACAATTTCCACACAGGAAACAAAAAAAAAAACACAACAGAATGATAATGACTACTTAAACCCTAAATAGGGAATTTAACAATCAACCACTTAAGCTCATAAAGGATAAAGGTAATAAAATAAGAACAGTCACACATTGGCAATGGAGACAAAAAATTGTAGAAGTCCGTAGAATACTAACCTCCAAGAACAAGTGTGATTAACAATGAAAACACAGATAGATAATAAAGAAAAGGGTTTTGGTAAAATATCTTTGTGGCAATGGAGAAGAAGATTTTCTCAAAACATGTAAAATATCTCTCGTTGTCTTGCTCAAAATTCTTTTCTCAAAACTCGATTGAATGTAAATTGTATTTTCGAATTCTCTAATTGTGTGTTTTTTATTTTCCATCAAAACTTAATTAAATAGAAAAATGGTATCAGAAAATGGCCGTTGGACATTAATATTTTCGTGGATAAAAATTAGGATATATTTAAAAATATTTATTCTTCAAAACAGATATATTTTTGAATTTCAAACTCGCCATAATCGATTTTCTCCTCAACATAATCGATTATGTCGGGTAAAAATCAATTTCTCAATTCTGATGCATCATAATCAATTATGACAGTGAAAAATGTCATGTCACAAAATTTTATCACACTTGTGCTTTGGAGGCTTATGCATAATATTACTTCATCAACTTGTACCTCCATATCTAGTATTCTAAGACTCTATCTAGTCTTCAGGAATTATCTTGGGCTTGCTTGAATGTTGAATAAAATCTTTATCAAAATCATATCTTGGGCTTGCTTGAGTCTTGAATGTTGTTGACTTGAATCATCATCAAAATCATCTCTTGGGAATGTAGGGACATGTTTCACATTTCCATCAATCTCCCCCTCATTGCTTTCAATCTCTCCCTTTTTCATGATAATCAAGGAAACACCTGAAATGAATTAAAATGCTTGACTCTATATAGCCAACTCAAGATTAGTACATTATAGTGTAGCATAGTATATTTAAACTCCCCTAGATATGTTAATAACAAAGTTCCCCCTAACTCATCTGAGAAAAACTTCTCTTAACTCCCCCTATTTAATTCAGAATTAGGAATGAATATCATACAAATTTTAATTCATAAAAAATCTTCCCCTGTTTCATTGATAATCATAAAAAAAATATTATAAGAGAAAAAAATCTCCCCCTATTTCACACAGATTAATATCATCAAAATCTCTCCATGTTTCATTGATAATTATAAAAATATTACAATAGAAATTGAGCACAAATTTGCACAGATTAGTACATAAATCAAGGTAGAGAAGTTAATGCATTACAAAGTGTCATAGAGAATAACATCATATTAAGGAGATAATATCTAGGATACCCAAGGCAAATGAAGAGAGAGAAAGATAAGGAAATAGAATGATTGCAGAGATAATCAAATGGAATGCAGTAGTTTCCCCCAATTGCAGTCTTCTTATTAAGGCAACTTTCAAATTCACTCATATTCCAAATTTCAATTTCAAATTGCAACAAATTGCAAATTCAAATTTCAACAAATTCCAAATTTCAAATTTCAAACTTTAAATTTTGAATTTAAACTTCAAATTTCAAACTTTCAAATTTTAAACTTTCAAATTTCAAAATTTTAAATTTCAAAACTTTCAAATTTCAAACTTTCAGATTTCAAAACTTTTAATTTTCAAATTTTCAAAATTCAAACTTTCAAATTTCAAATTTTCAAAAATTAAGACTTTCAAATTTCAAATTTTAATAATTTCAAATTTTCATAAATTCAAATTTTCAAAATTCAAACTTTCAAATTTCTAAGTTGGTTAAAATCAAATTTATGTGGCAGATAAGTGAAAATATTCAATGCATAGTCATGAGAAACAAGAATAAACTTATATTTGTGATATTTTTCTCGTTTATCTATTTTGTTCCTGTACACCCATTTAGCTCTAATAATCTATATTGATTTCTTATCCTTGATAATTACCTGCAACATCAACATACAAATCTAGGTACCTTTTAATTATTTTTGGGTGCTTAAGAAGGTTAGTAGAATCACAAGTCTCTGCTAAAAGACTAAGGATAAAATAATAGAACCATGATATAATAATCGATTATCACAAGCACCTTCAGAATCAACATAATTGATTATGACAACAAGAAAAAAAATTCTGAAAAATTCATAATCTATTAGATGCTCAAACTATCATCTAGACATGTATAAATGTTTTGTTCCTTTAGGCACCCATTCATATTTGCCATTTGATATGCCAAAATATTTTATGTAACATCTATTTGATGTATGGCCTAATTTCATGCAATAAAAACATGTTGATTTTCTTTGAAGAGGTCTAAATGAATTTCTTAAAGTTTTTAAAACTGGCTTCACATGTCTGTTTTACTTTAATCTTTCACGAAAATAGTTTTATGAGGTTCTAGACTTTCTTTGGGTTTGTAACCAAGTCCAACATTGCTAGAATCCCCTCTTTGATAACCTAATATAGAATCAAGATTTTCACAAGGTTTAACAACTTCTTTATTTTTAGATAAAGTTTTAAATTTCTCAACATCTTTCTTTAAGCACTCATTTTCTTTTTCAAGAATACCAACAATATTTTCTAATGTATTAAACTTTTGTTTAAGTGCATTGTTTTTCTTAGATAACTTGGTAAAACCTTTATACATATCTTGATATTCTTTAAACAACTCATCATATTCATTTTAGGATTTTGTACTACTTACTTGTGATGAGGTTTTTTGTGATGAGGCTTCATCATCACTTTTTGCCATAAAGAAAATATTTGTTTCTTCTTCTTCATCACTGTTTGCGAAATAACTCTATTATGTTATGGAAGAATAATTATCCTCTCAAGCAATATAAGCTTTGCGTTTGCTCTTATAGATATCGTTCTTCTTTTTCTTCTTCTCTTTCACATCTTTCTTCTCTTTCTTTAGTTCCGGACAGTCTGGTTTGATATGGCCAGGTTTTTCACATTCATAGCAATGATATATATTTGTTTTATCCTTTCTTTGCTATCTCTTTTTCCTGTTCTTCATAAAGCGAGAAAATTGTTTGACAAAAAGAGATATATCGAAATCCGAAAACTTACTTTCATTTTTGTTTTCATCTTGTGAAGATTTTTCTGTTTTTATAGTTATCGTCTTGGCTTGATTCTGTTCACCATTCTTTAATATTTGTAGCTCCATCTCATGTTCTCGTAACTTTCCAAATAGAGTAGCAATATTCATTTCTGTGAGATCCTTTGACTCCGTAATAGCCGTAACATTTGGTTGTCAATTCCTCGTCTAAGGATTTCAAGATCTTTGTGTTCAACTCCTCATTGTCAAAACTCTTCCCTAATGTTTTCAAGTGATTTACTATATGTGTGAAGCGTGTCTGGAAATATGTGATGCTTTCATTCTACTGCATTTGAAACAATTCATAATCTTGGATGAATGTGTTCTTACATGCTCGTTTTACTTCATTTGTTCCTTCATGTGTTATTTCAAGAGTGTCTCATATTTCTTGTGAGACCCTGAAAAATTCATTACGAGTAAGGCAGAAACAATAACATTTCGAGGCTCTTACATCATAATAGACACACTTGTTTTCATCCAGCTGTCTATTGGTCAAATTTTTTGGAACAACTCTAGATTTTATTGTTCTCATCGGAATGTAGGGACCGTTGAGTACAATATCCTAAACACCATAATCTAGTGTTTGTAAAAATATTTACATTCTCGCTTTCCAAAACTGATAGTCTTCTCCTTCAAATAGTGGTGGTCTGTTTATTGAGACTCATTCTCTGTAAACTTGATTCTGTATAGACATCTTGACAGATCGTTTAGAAATATCTTATCTAAGAAAGCTCTGATACCACTTGTTAGACAAATGACATCTAGAGGAGGGTGAATAGATGCACAAATTAAAATATATGCCAAATTAAAAATTTATTTTAAGATGTCCAATATTTATTAATTCAATTTTAATTATCAAATTGAACAAATATAAAGCGGAAACAATATAATCGGAGAGATAAAATATCAACAAGATAGAGAAAGATAGAGATAAAAATAAGGGGCGTAAGGAGAGTAATGCAGTGAAAAAGAGATAAGGGAAAAAGAAGAGAACATAGTGATTTATACTTGGTTCGGATATAGCCAACCCTACATCTAGTTACTAATCAACTCTTAACACAAGAGTGACCCCAATTCAATATCTTTTAAATTTAGTTCACAAATTACAATCAACTAAGAAAAAGTAAACTAATTCAAAAGACAATCACCTCCTTAGAAACTCACTAAAGATGAACACTTCCCTAGAATCCCACTAGGGATGAACACCTCCTCCGAACAAATCAAAGGATGAACACACCTCTTTAGAATCCCACTAAGGATGAACACCTCCCCAGAATCCAAGTAGGGTGAACACCTCCTCTGAACAAATCAAAGGATGAAAACACCTCCCTGAACAAATCAAATGGATGAACAATTTCCACACAGGAAACAAAAAAAAAATACAACAGAATGATAATGACTACTTAAACCCTAAACAGGGAATTTAACAATCAACCACTTAAGCCCACAAAGGATGAATGTAATAAAATAAGAACAGTCACACCTAGGTAATGAAGACACCAAATTATAGAAGCTTGTAGAATGTCAACCTCCAAGAATAAGTGTGATTAACCATAAAAGCACAGTAGACAATGAAGAAGAGGGTTTTGGTAAAATATCTCTGTGGTAATGGAGAAGAGGATTTTCTCAAAACATGTAAAATATCTCTGTTGCCTTACTCAAATTTTTTTTTCAAAACTGATTGAATGCAAATTGTATTTTCAAATTCTCTAATTGTGTGTTTTTTATTTTCCATCAAAACTTAATTAAATAGATAATAACATCAAAAAATGGTCGTTGGATATTAATATTTTCATGGATAAAAATCAGGATATATTCAAAAACATTTATTCTTCAAAATAGATATATTTTTGAATTTTGAACTGCCATAATTGATTATCTCCTCAACATAATTGATTATGCTGGGGTAAAAATTAATTTCTCAATTCTGATGCATCATAATCAATTATGACAGTGAAAAATGTCATGTTACGAAATTTTATCACACTTGTGCTTTGGAGGCTTATGCATAATATTATTTCATCAACTTGTACCTCCATTTCCAGTATTCTAAGACTCTATCTAGTTTTCAGGAATCATCTTGGACTTCCTTGAATGTTGAATATAATCTTTATCAAAATCATATCTTGGGTTTGCTTGAGTCTTGAATGTTGTTGACTTGAATCATCATCAAAATCATCTCTTGGGAATGTAGGGACATGTTTCACATTTCCATCAATCTCCCCCTCATTGCTTTCAATTGCTGTAAGAGTTTTTGTAACACTCTTCCAAGAAATATCTCATCCTGCCAACTTAAATATAAAGCTAGAAGTATGTTTTTTATCGTTAGGGCAACCAACAAAATCAGAATCAGAATAACCAATGACCTGAAGTTGACCAGACTTCTTGTAGGTCAACATGTAATCCTTAGTTCCCTGCAAATATCTAAAGACCTTTTTAATGGCTTTCTAATGACCCAAACCCGGTTCGCTCAAGTATCTCCCTAAAGCATTAACAACAAAAGCAATATCGAGACGAGTACAAACTTAAACATACATTAAACTACCAACAACGGAAGCATATGAAATTTTTTCCATTTCAACTTTATCATTATCATTTTTAGGACATTGAGATTTATAGAGTTTATCACCTTTTTTAATAGGTGCTACACTTGAGGAGCAAGAATGCATGTTAAACCGTTTGAGGACTTTATCAATATATCCTCTTTGAGACAATCCAAGAATGTCACGTGACCTGTCACGAAAAATCTGAATGCCCAAAACAATAGAGGCATCACCAAGGTCCTTCATATCAAAGTGGCTATTTAACATAAACTCTGTCTCAGTCAAAAGTTCAACACTACTATTAACAAGAAGAATATCATCAACATATAAGACAAGAATGATGAAATGACTCTCATTTTTCTTCAAGTAAATACATTGATCCGAGGCATTTTCCTTGAAGCCAAAAGAAGTGACCACCTGGTCAAATTTCAAATATCATTGTCGAGAAGCTTGTTTCAGCCCATAAATAAACTTTTTCAACCTACAAACCAAATGCTCATTGCCTTTTTTAACAAAGTCATCAGGTTGAACCATATATACTTCCTCACATAAATCTCCATTAAGAAAAGTTGTTTTGACATCCATTTAATGAAGCTCCAAATCAAAATGAGTTACTAAAGTCATAACCACTCGAAAAGCATCTTTAGTAGAGATCGGTGAGAAAGTCTCCTTATAATCAATGTCATCCCTCCGATTATAGCCTTTTGCTACAAGTTTGACTTTATATCTCTCAACTTTTTCATCTCGGACTACGCTCAGCCTTGAAAACCCATTTACACCTAACTCGATTTACAATCGAGTGACAAATCCACAAGATCTCAAACTTCATTATGGGCCATAGAAGCTAACTCATCATGCATAGCATTTAACCAATTAGAACCATGAGAACTAGAGATAGCCTCTCTAAAAGTAGTAGTATTATCAACTTTTTGAGCCTATGAATTTATAAGTGAAAACATTGTTTGTTTATTTTATTATAATTACAAATTGGTTTTTGCATAAAATATTGTTTATATATATATATATATATATATATATATATATATATTATGTTGTAAAATTATTTCTATTTTGCTTATACATCATATAAATATATGTAAAGATGATGAAATGAAATTAAAGAATTAGGAGAGGTGTTTTGCTTGCAACTTGTTTTGAAAATTTTGCGTTTGGTTGTATTACGTGGATGGAGGATAGAGTATTAAACATATATGCATATTTTTATCTTTTAATTAATTTATAAGTAAAGTTTTAAGAATACAAATTTTTACTAGGGATGATTAAAGATGTGCATGTTACAAAGTTTAATTATATAAGAAATAAGAACATTTGGAATGATTTATTATATGACTTGTTAATTTGATACGTCTAGTAGCATATTTAGGCAAAGAATACAATTTTATATTCTGACAATTTAGAATTTAAAACAGTGAACTTAAGGAGATAAGATGTTAATAATTTTTCATTAAAGTGTGCAATTTTCTAATAGTTTATTATGTAAATGTATATTTTTGTTAATTCTTAAGTAGCTTCTTAATGAATTTTAGAGAATTATGTAATAGTTGAATTTGTACGAGTATGACTTGATTTAGGAGTGTTAATATTTTATCAACCGTCTACATCTTAAGAGTTTTGGAGTGATACAAAATAAGAATCCGTTGATTTTGTGCTTGCGTACCCCATCTCGAATTTTGCAATTCTTCGTGATTTTGGAGTCTGTTCTTGCAGCCACTAATGATCAAATCAAGAAGCTAAAGTCCTTAATATATTCTCCATGATTTTCTTTCAAAATTGATTGATTCATCACAAGCTTTCATTGAATTCATTATTGACTTCATCTTGTTGAAATAATCTTCTAAGAACTCTTATCAAGCATGGCCATTAATCCATACTACCTTTTGAGAACTACAACTTCACTTTTTTAGTCTTCTTAGCTTTCCTATATGCCTATTATAAAATGTTCCATGCTTCCATTTGTGTTGACCTTTCAAACTTATACATATCACAAAATTCACACATTCATTAACAAGATACTTTGTTTTGTAATATTTCTGCTTACTCGTAACTGTTTGTAGGTAATCCTTCCTTCACACTTTCTCATTTCTACAATTTCTTGAAAGTAAAAAATGACTTGTATTCTCACAACCTATTATTAATCGTATTTTTTTGTCATCTACGATTAGAAAGAATGTTTGACATTTGTAATGTTATTTACAAAAATCATGACTCCTTGTGGAAGTTCTTATATTCTTTACTCTAAATGCCAATTACTGCATATCAAAGCTTTTCATATAGATTCACAAATTATTCGTGAAAAATAACCATAAAGAAAAATAATTAATATATTATATATATATATATATATATATATATATATATATATATATATATATATATATAAAGAATGACTCATAATTATTAAATTACAAGAAAATAACTTATGAGAATGAGAAATTTTTTTAACTTATATTCTTAATAAAGAATTAATCACTTTTATATTTATATAAATTTACAAATATAGAAATTACAACAAAAGTAACATAAATATTTACATTATCTTCAATAGGAAACGTTCCATGTAGGAGTATTTTATAAGTATTAGATAAGATGACGTAAAAATCAGTGGTTGATACTTTCCTTTTTTTTTTTTTTTTCTCAAAATCTCTCCCACATTCCAGGCCCATATAAAAAGCCCACATGTGTAATATTAATTAGTTTTTGGCTTGTTTTTGACAGCAAAACCCTTCGCCTCTGTTTCTTATCCTTACACACCCTTCTTCTTCTCCAACCTTTGTTCTAACCCCTTCACAGTTTCTTACATGTCTATCACTGCCACTGCCTTCAAGTCCCTCACCATGGCTGATTCCTGCCTCCTCTCTTCTCCCTCCTCTCTCTTCCACAACATAATCAAACCCTCTATCTTCTCCCCTCCCTCCAAACCCCTCACACTCCAATTCTCATGCCTCAACTCCTCCCCCTCGCTCTCTCTCTCCCTCGCCGCACGAACCCATCGTTCCCCTGTTTTCACGCACGTCGCCCAAACCTCCGATTGGGCCCAGCAAGAGGACAACACCGCCACCATCCAGGACCAAGAAGAACGACAAGAGCAGGGTGGTCTCCTTGATTGGGAGCCCAACGGTGAAGGCGCAGAAGATGAGGGTTTCGTGGAACCTCCGGAAGAGGCCAAACTCTTCGTCGGGAACTTGCCTTACGACGTTGATAGCCAGAAATTGGCCATTCTTTTTGAACAAGCCGGAACCGTTGAAATTGCCGAGGTTAGAAAGAGAGAATCTCTTTATACTCTCAATTTTGAATCTCGATTTTTGATAATGTTATTTAGGGTTCAAAAGTGGAATGAACGCGTGTGTTTGTTCTTTCGTTGTTATTTTAGGTGATTTATAACAGGGATACTGACCGTAGTCGCGGATTTGGGTTTGTGACGATGAGTACTGTTGAAGAAGCTGAGAACGCTGTGGAGAAATTCAATAGCTATGTAAGTTCATATCACTTGTTTTGTATTCTGATATTAACTATGTGTCAACTTGGGATTGAAATTGCCGGTGAAAATTTTTGGTTTGATTTTGTATTGAATTTTGCGCGTTCAATGCTTTTTTTTTCTTTTAATATGTGGTTGTTGACAACCAGTGAGGATAGGAGCTAGCTATGTATTGAATCTTTGTTTTGTGTTTAGGTCGGGTGGACTCTGTTGTTTTGTAATTGAAGTGTTGTTGTATTGGTAAAAATGTCTTGGAATAAAACGGAGAAAAGAAGAACGGCTGGTGTTACCAGTTGAAGTATACTATTTGTCTGATTGTTGTAGCATTCCACCATATTGGTAAAGAACCACGATATGATTATGACCTGCATCTCTGGACCTGCAACGAGACTTCTTTTGTGTGCATTTTTTACAATGAAGGTCACCTCAATTAATATGCGAGAAGAGTTGGCTGCATAAATGGTGTTATAAAGATGAGGGGTCCTTGTGCATGTTGTGCTTGTCTTGGTGCCTCTTGTGCCTATGACATTTTATTTCCTATAAATTTATAGTTACAACTTGAAGTTCGGATTTTCATTCAACTATTTGTTATATTTTTTGTTTCTAAGCCACCGACTTGAAGATTAATTAACTGAATGAAATGCTACAGAACCTTTATAAGTTTGCTCTTGGCACATCACTTGTTCCAATGAAAGAATTTTTACTTTGTGCAAAGGATTATTTTAAACCCTTTTTCTTCCTCTAGTACTAGTCAAATGTGTCTTACATGTCATTCACATGCAAAAGGATGTGTATACTGTCATTAATATTTCTTTCTAAATAATTTTATTGTGCTATTCTTTGGATCTTATTCTTATTATCTGTGACAGGATTACGATGGAAGACTGCTGACTGTTAACAAGGCTTCTCCGAGAGGAGCTCAGCCTGAACGTCCTCCTCGTCGTTCCTTTGAGCCTTCCTTTACAGCCTATGTTGGTAATTTGCCATGGGATATTGATAATACCAGGTTGGAGCAAGTTTTCAGTGAGCATGGTAAGGTTGTGAGTGCTAGGATAGTCTATGACAGGGAGAGTGGTCGTTCACGTGGCTTTGGCTTTGTCACAATGTCTGAAGAGTCGGAAATGAATGATGCTGTTGCTGCTCTTGATGGTCAGGTATTACTTAAGTTCTTTGTTAAATTATCAATGGTTACATACATTGATAATTAAATATGCTGAAAACTGAAAGGTACAGGATTGTTACGGGCTATGTTCATAGGGAAAGTAGCTTGAAAAGTATAGTTTTTGAAATTGCCTCTAGTGTGTGATTTGAGGGTAGGGTGAAACAATACATCAAATTGGCCGCTTTTATAGCTTATTTTTGGATTATTTTCTGATATGCTGGTTTTGTTATTTCAGAATTTGGACGGAAGAACAATTAGGGTGAATGTTGCTGAGGACAGACCGCCCAGGCGTAGCTCATTTTGAGTGGGACCTAGGTAGTCCCCATTTCAGCTGCTGGAGTTCTCTTGCATTTTTTAGATGGCTGAGGATATGATGACAATTTTCTTTAAAGGAAATTCCTTTCTTGGAGCGCCAATTTCATATTAGATTTACGTAATTTGCTATTATGAATCTATTGTCCAGATGAAAAGGAAGTTGTAATTCTGACCCTTACAAGATCTTGAAAAAAAAATTATGCTTTGTTGTGTTTTTCACTTGGGATATTTGTTAATTTCTGAAATTATAAAACGGGGAGAGTGGAGTTCTGTGGCGACTATTATAGTACTGCTTAACTAAATAAAAAGCATATTATTTTCCAGTCACATGACCAGGCATACGATTCAGCTCATTCAGCTAATCTATTGATTTTAATCATTGCTGCCACTTCCTGGTAACTTCAGTGCTGTTTCGTTATGCTTTTCTAATTAAAATATATTCTATCGTTGAGAAAATATCTTCAATATTTCAAAGTAATTGAACACCAGTAAAGAAAGTTTCAATAGCTGCTAAAAATTAACATATTAGTTTTTACATTATTAATTAATGAAGAAAACTATTATAACTTTTTAAACAATTATTCAAGTTATAAATTTACTCTAGATAACATAATTTTTCATTTAAAATATTTTTTTATTATAATAGTCGATAAAAAAGTAAAAGATTACAATTGAATGAATGTGTACAAAATAGATATTTACATTATTAACAAATCCTATGTATTATTATTATTATTTTTTAAGATTGTTTCTGAAGTTTAGTTAAATTCATTTGAAAGTAAGTTTTGCGATTGATAGATGGTGATTAGTATAATTTAGAGGACTTTCAAAGATATTTCATTCTTTAGAAATCCGTTTCTTGATCCTTTAGCAGCATGTTTAGTATAGTTAGTTGGAATTTCTTATATATAAAAGCATCTCCAATTAGAGATGCTACAAGAGTTAGTAGGAATAAAATTGTTGAATAAAAATAAATATTTTATTATGAGCCTTATATTTAAATTACTTAAAAATAGAATTTAAAGTTAGAAGAAAATTATTTAATAAATAACTCTAATTATATCTTAGACAACTTAATTATGAGATCCATAATAAAATAATCAATTTTGTTTTTAAATAACTTTAGTTAAAAGATGGAAATTGATATATCACGTAAATTAATTACCTTTAAATATTCCAAAGATGCAAGATAATTTAATAAAAGGGTGAAACTTTTAATGAGGTCTACATTTAAAATGATGTCAATTTTTCAAAGTGAATTAATTTAAAAGTAAATTAGGTTTATAAAATACATTAATTAAATCAACAACAATAAATATATTCTTTATTATACAAAAATTGAATCCTTATACACCCATTATCAGACTGACCTTTTAATTAAATTATTAATTTAATTATATTTTAAAAAATAATTATTTTTTATTAAATTTTGACAAAAATAAAACATAATATGTTTATATATTTATGTGTATAAATATATCAACTTTATAAGTTTATATTACTTTCAAATCTGAAATAATTATTAAAATTAATAAGAATATTTCTTTTAAAAATAATATATTTATCAATGATATTTATCTTCGACTTGCAGTTTTCATCTATTTAAGTTGATATTTTCAATTATAATACGAGTAAGAAAGTGATAACAAATATCGTGTAAAATAATATAATTTTAATATGATATATAAAACCATCTTTTTCAACCTTATCAACATGTTTAATTTATTTTATATCGTGAAAATTTGAATTAATTTTTGTATTGATAAGTAAAGGATAAATGACTACAAAATTAATCACGTTTGGCTTCATATTTTGTAACGACAAGTAAAAGATAAATATAAAAGAATAAAGAGGATGAGGTTAGAGATACTGATATCACATATTTTGTACACATATCTATAAATTTAGTGTACAATGAGTACACTTTTCGGATGCTTTATTTTCACTTTTAAACTTATTTCTAGTTAGTAGTAATAAATTGACTTTAACGTATATATTTGTTCTAATTCAACATTTTTAGCTAATATAATCTTTGCTCACTATTTTGACCATAACTTTTTCTATATACATTATTTTTGTCTGATTCAAATTCAATTGGATTTTACATTTCCAGGGCTATTAAATTGATATATGATCTTTTGAATTTAGAGTTTTGTGTTATTTTCTGCGAGTTTTAGAAGTTGAGGTAGATTTGCTGAAATTTTGCAAGGAACTCGTACGGATTTGATTTTCATTTGTATTAGTTTATCTTTTGTAATTGAGTTATTAGACCTAATTAGAGCCATATTTAGGTCACTTTTACTTTATATTTGAAAGCCTTTATAAATACTAAAAGTGTTCGAACTTATATCAAGAAATTATTTGTTTAGTTTTCGGTTTAATAAGTGTCTCTACATCTTCTTTTTCTCTCTTCTTCTTTATTTTGGTTTTTTACTTTTTTTATGCTTCTCCTTTTCTAATTCAGTTTGATTCAGATTTCTTCTTCCATGAAGAATTAATTTTGAGGATTAATTCACTAAATCAATATCAAACAAGACAAATTGAGTTTTGTATCAATAGTTTCTCGTCTCGAATTTGTTCTTCTTTCTCTAAAAAAATTGGTATTACATCTTGAAATTTTAATTTGTAATGTTGTTTTTAGGATTAAAAGTTGGATTGAAATTTTTAAAGAACTATGATAAAATAATTATTTGATTGAAAAATCGTGGATTGATCTATCTTTTTATTTTGAGATTAGTTTCTACTTCTTATTTTCTATTTTGCTTTACAATTCTTGTTTTACATTTTCAAATCCCCAAATTTAATTTTTATGGAAAAATAATAACGATTGAATACATTTTAATATGTCTTTTTGATAAGAATGACTTAAACTTGTATTTTATATGACAATTTTTTTAAAATAAACTTAAGTATCCTTAATTTACACTAAAAATTAGACTTCTCAATTAATAACCATAATTAAAAATAAAGTATAGAATAATAAATATTTTCTTTATTTACCTTAATAATTACAAATAATTCACCTACACCTTCTTAAAATTACCTATATATCTTCTTTCTCTATTCCCTTTTCTCTCTCCCTTCGCTCTTCCCTTTCTCTCTCCCTCCTCCTCTTCTCTTCCATTCTTCCCTAACCCCTGTTTATAACCTTTTTTTTTTTAACTTTCATATTAGAAGTTTTTTTTAATGATTGTCTATTAAAGTGATAAGGAATCTTATCTCTCCTTTATTTTTAATTTTTCTTTTAATAATCAATTTTTTTATAATAATCAATAACTAATTACTAATATTATTTTAATAATTAATAATTCATTTTTAAAAATAATTTAAATTATGATTATTATTTTAATAATATTTTCATAATAATAATATTTTTATTTTTTTATGTAAATGGATCTTTTATTATAAAATTATTTAAATTATCTAAAATATTATAATTTAATATAATATATTTAAATAAATTTATATGATAAATTTTGAATTGGTACACATTGGTCTCGGGGGCTGGAAGATGTTCCACGAGTAATTTTATAATTTTAACAACATCTCCACCTAATTCATAACATTTACACATATTTATTTAAAATTAAATATTTCATTAATTTTATTATTACATTTCACTTGATATTTCATTTTTCTTAATTTTATTATTATTATTATTATTATTATTATTATTATTATTATTATTATTATTATTTTCTCTCTTTTTTCGTTTTATTTTATTTTTCTCTCTTTAATTGTTGCTTATGGATATTTAAAAATAAAAAAATCAATTACATTTAAAAAAATATTTCAAAATAATTTAAAATATATTCAAAGATTTATTTTGAATAAATAATAAAATTTAAATTAAATTTGAATAAAATACATATTTTTAATAAACAAATCCTTACATATTTTTTTAACTTAAAACAAGTATTTTAAAAATTATAAATAATTTATTTACTTAATAAGAGAATATTATTTCTCTTATGATAATTAAATCTTTCTAATAATTTTTAATTTGTTATATTAGTGATAAATGTTACTTTTTTTAATAAATTCTTGTAGATTTTATTTATTTATAATAATTTTTTCTAAAAATATGATGGTGTTATGATTTATTTGACGATACATTAATTTATTAATAATATGTTTAATTATTTTTAAGTTTTAGAATTCTAATTTTGATTAATCTCAATATTTAAATTTAATAATTGAATTTAAATAATTGAATTTAATTATATTTAATAATATGTTTAATTATTTTCAAGTTTTGAAATTCAATAAATTCATGAATATATTTTAAATTATTTTGAAGTATAATTTATTATAATTTTTTTTTGGGTTATGAGAAAGTAATTAAAAAAAACATATAAAAAGAAATAGAGATAAGTGAAAAATAATATTTTACGTGAATACGATATATTAAGTGTTCTCCATGCAAAAATTACTGTACTAGATCTTACATCCCATATATACATTTTTTTTACATTTACTAAATCTACTAATTATAACTTGAGCGGCTAGTATAATTTCTTATTTCTCAAACGAATTTTTTAACAAACATATTTTTTTCAAGAACTGGTGCAATGACCCGTTCTTCATGCCAGCGGGAGAAAAGCCCCTGCCAAGAAATTTGTTAATACATTCATCCCTAGAAAGGCCTTATACTTTACAATAATATGGAAATCAAATGTAATTCAAATATCTTGAGGAATGTCACTTACAAAGTTTTAATATCCATGTAGTTTTGTTTTCTTTTATAATATTATAAGCTAAACGCAGAAGACAGTCACAAATATTTGATATCAAAATTATTATTAATACATGATGAACATGAATTAATCCACTAAGCATAACATGAACTTTATACTATACAGATTCTACCAGCATAGGGGTGCATGTCCCAACGACTGAAATCAGTACTTGTAAACATTAAGTTTACAAAACTCAGGAAACTTTTAACTATACAAATTCTAACAGCACGTATTCATCCAAGATCCGAACATTGACATCTGATGTATTAGCCTCTTCCTAAATTCAGTATTTTGGCTCCATTTTAGTAACCTCGCAGTTGAGCTTCTCGACTTGTGAGGGGAACATAACGAACGGACGTCTCAGTGCGGACACTGATAGAACCGTCAGAATTCTTATCCACCACCTTTAAATCTTGAGATATGTTTCCAACAGGAATCACCATTCTACCTCCAGGCTTCAACTGGTCAATAAGTGGTTTAGGAATTTCTGATGCTGCTGCTCCCACGTGAATGGCATCATAAGGTGCAAACTCTGGCCAACCTTGCCTCCCATCTGTCAACACAACAATTATCAATCCGCCAATCCATTAGATTCCATTGTCGTCTATACCATGTCACACGGATCAACTCTACTTTAATGGACTCAATAATAACATCAAACAGATTGCAAATCCTGACAAAAAGGTTCCGTTCACCATTCGACAGAATTAAACGTTTCCAAACTATGGCATTGCGTCTTTATACCCTATGCTTGAAACAAGGACTGCATTCAATTATTGTCTAAAATCAAAACCTTCAGTCTTTCAGGTTCAATTCAAACAGAAATTTAAAAAACCATACCCCCAGCATGAATAGAAAGGGAACCATCTTTCAATTGTGTAGCTGCAGCACTTTTCTGAATATTCTCTGCTGACAAAGAAACCAATTCAGGAATATGCTCTACACCAACAGCGCGGCCGTGGTGTCCAACCATCAAGGCAAAGCACGCAGTTAGGTACCCCGTTCCTGCACACAAGTCAAATTTAGAATTGTGAACAACTAAATATAACAATGTGAAAAGCCAAAAGACTGGTAAGCAGAAGAAGAGTTGATCCATGAAGCAGGACGTCATAGAACCTTCTAAACATCCACCTATAATTGGAAATATGCAAATCAATAGGGGGGAACCTAATTCTAAAAGCTTTTCAATGAACACTGTCACATTTCTACATCTTCACACCATCTTGCTATGCCTATATAACTCCTCCAGGGAAGGAGGGTGTGGTGAACCTTAGAAACTACTCTTTATCCACATTGTATGTAATCCATCCAATGCTCAAGCAATAACATCCAGTGTTTTCAATTGACCCTTACTATTACATTTTATAAACAACTTTAACAACATTTTCAACCATCTATGTTAATAATCAGCCTCATCAACACGAGACAGTAACTTCAGCACTTTACCCAGGGAAGTTTATGCCACATCAAAAGCAAATCAAACACCCAAAGATAGTAATGGAATACCAAGAAAAACTTCATTCACCAACTAGCATGCAACTCCCACTTATCTTGAATGTGTTCGAATAAAATTACACAAGTAAATTCAAATTTGCTCATAATAGATTCATGGAGCATATACCAGAGCCAACGTCCAATGCATGCATCCCAGGCTGCAAATTCTCCTCAAGCAACTGAAGGCACATGCCGTGCATATGTGGGGCAGATATAGTGGCATTGTACCCTATGGCCATGGGGCTGTCATCATAAGGCGCAGCTCCATCCGGTACAAACAACGCTCTATCAACTCTCTCCATTACTTCAGCCACCTTACTTGATGTGATCACTCCATAGCGCTGTAACCTCTCCACCATTGCTTTGTTCTTAGTCACGCCACTCACAGAGCAAAATCTCTGCAATTAAAAAAAAAAATCATTTTTGATGCAATAATTTTTGCACAAAATCGAGATAACATTATTAAGGAACACAAGTCACAATACTACTTGGTTATCTTCCATTTCTCTTTTCCTCCTCTTGTTAGGAGCGCACTAAGAGAAGACAAAGGCTGAATTAAGAACAAGAAACCTAAACAGACAAAAAATAACATGACACGCACAATCGCCAATTGTGAATTACAACAATTATATTTTTACGGTTTATTGCTTAATTAAATGAATATTCTTCGAGCGTTCTATTAGAACAGAAAAAGACAGAAACATAGAATTGAGAAAAGGAAATAAGATGAATGGTTAAATTAAATTATTATTACCTGCATCCTAAGGAAGAGAGTGTTCCCCGTAAGGAAATTAGGGTTTTGGAAGAAGAGATTGGTGATGACGGAGAAGGTGGAAGAGTCAGGTGGAATGCGACGGTGGTTGGCGATAGTTATAGGGAGTGTGTGAGTGGGTTTTGTTGCATAAGCCAACGCTGGGAAAGGGCAGTAGTGGTACTGCACGCTCATTTTTCTTCTTTTTCTTTTCTCGTTCTTTCTTTTCACTTTTTCCCTTCGCACGCTCTCGTCATATATTACCCACACGTGTCAGCCCATTCCTCAGGCTAGGCCCACACGTGGCCTCCATGAAACTGTTTATTTGCTATGGATTCTGGATCCCTCTCAGTTGTTAGAAACATCACTCATTTATTCGATAATATAATAAAGTATTAAGTAAATTTAAATTAAGGAAAATGGTACTTTTACCATCCAAATTCTTACCATTTTTCTATAAATAACTCTGTTTTAATATTATAATAATAATTTTATTTATATTTTTATTAAATCAGTCCATAAATAAGCCATTGACATTTCCGTATGAAATTATGTTTTTTTTTATATATTTAAAAGTTTAATATCTTACCATCATTTTTTTTAAGATAAAGCGGAGATTATAATTACCGTAAGTAAATCACCATTCTCGATAAACTTTTTTTATAAGTATTTTAAAATAATTTTAAAAAATTCATAAACGAAGATTTATGTACGAGAAGAAAAAACAATTTATACATAATTTAATTTAACTTATTATGAATTACAATTTTTTATAACAATTGGAAGTTCACATAACTATATTATCTCATAATATAATATTATAATTTTTTAAAATAGTATTTTACACACATATCAAATTTAAATATTAAACAAAACACAATAAGTTTTATCATGTCTCTTCCTCCACCAGTTAATATTGAGATTGAAGATTTGAAATATTATTTGTTTTCACGTAACAATTATGATTATAGTTGAAATCAACATACAATAAAATAAAATAAAGTAGGTTAGTAGGTGAGTGATAAAACTTTCATCGTATAATTTTTACATCAGATTTATTATTTAGCTTGTAGACCAATCAATCATGCGTAATAAATAAATCAAGTTTTAAATATCTGTTGATATAAACTATATCTCGTCTCATTACATACTAACATTTATATTATATATACTGTAATCTATTTCTAAAATGCAAATATATTAAAATAGAATAAGAAATATGTATTTACCATCCTATATTTTTAAATTAATATATATGAGCAATATACATAAATTAATTATATTATCTTGTAATTCCTACCATTTATCAAACATAGTTTTCTTTCACATTATAAACTAATAATAGAAATTTTCTTTAATTCTCACTACCTATTTTTTTCATGTGATTTCAATATAACTAGAATTACAAATCCTCGACTTCAAATAATACTTACATCTCCACGTAAAATTTTCTCCATAAAAATTACAGGTTCATTTCCACAATAATTCATATCAAATGCATTTGCTTATATAAATATATTACTTCAGTCAACATACAATTTAACTTTGTTTAGTTCATAAAAGAAGATAAACAACACAACCAACATTATATGCACAAAAACATGAAAAAAATGGGTTCATAGCATGTAATAATATATATAGTTAGAGAATCTTGCTTAAGTGAAAACTCTTTCAAATTTTTCATTTTCATTAGAAGCCTGAGGAGTTCTTGTTTGAGAAAGAAACAAATTTGAGACTACTCCATCAAGTCTATAGACTTTGTTACTCAAGCAAAAATATCCCTTGAGCAAAAATTACGCAAATACTAAACTGTACATAACTTTTCAAACAACTTCTTAGTCACTCAATCTCATTTATGAGTATCATTATCTTAAATATTCCTTAGACAATGTATAATTTAATACAAAGTTGATTTCCTCTTCAACCTATTTCCTAACAACGTCCATTCTTACAACATATTAAAATAGTAGGGAATTCAATAAAAAAGTCTACACAAATCAAATTTACACAAACTCATCACAGTCATAATTCAATTTAGTGCAATAAGTCATAATTCAATTTAGTGCAATAAGTCATTATTGATCACTAATGAATATAACAAATCAAAATTATGCAAACTCAACACAATCATAATTCAATTTCCTGTAATAAGTCATTAGTGATCACTAACAAATATAAAACATCATGTTAGATTTGACGAAGCCAAAATCAAGAAAAATGTGTTTTTGTCATTATTGTTCGTCTTGTCATGTGTCTTGTGTGTCTTAGGAGTTTTGGTATGTAAGCATTGGTTTTATCTCAACTTAATCATATCCTAGAATAGAGTGAATGTCACACTATCTTCGTTTTGTTAAAATTTGTTTTAATTGATTAAAGTTTTTTAGGTTCACTATCTTTATTTTGTTAAAATTTGTTTTAATTTATTAAAATGTTTTAGGTTCACATCCTTTTAATCAATAAAAATTTTAATTAATCAATTAAAATTATTAAAACTCAAGATCCTCGTATACTTTGCAGTTTTTAATTGATTATTAAACCATATTTTTCATCATTTAAAATGCATATGACTCGAGTTTGGTGAAAATAGAATTCAAAAATTCATCGATTAAATATCCTTTTTATATTTAAAATGTTCTTCAATGAAAATAGGCTTCACAAAATAATCTATTAAAACTAACAAAGATCTTTATATAAATAGTTTCTCTCTTTCATTTTGAACATATGATTTTATCAATCTTTAAAGTGAGTTTTGAGAGGAATTTTGAGATAGACCTCTGTGCTTATATTGTGAAATTGTTTTTAGAAAAATCTTGAAGCATCTTAGTCTTTCTTGGAAGTAATTCGCTTGAGTTTGAACCATTGCACTTAGATTGTTTTTGTATAATAATCTTTAAGTGATTTCTTTCCATTATATCTTGTTTCTTTTCAATTCTTGTGGGTACCTGGTGTGTGGTACCTGGTGTTTGATGGCTGGAATTTAGTAAGCTGATGTAGTCAAGAGTTGTTCTTGGTGGATCAAGATTCTCTTACAGTAGATAGGTGTTTTCTAATAATGTATTTTTAATTGAATTTTGGTTTTAATGGTGTACTCGGTTGGGTTGAGCTAAGAACTGGATGTAGCCCAAGAAATTAGGTGAACCTATATAATTTGTTGTATGTTGTCACTTTCTCTTTCTTATTATCTTGTCTTTTAATTTGTTATTTAAAGACTTATATCAATCAGTTCTTGAAAAAGTTGATTCTATTCTTAAAGAATTGGATCTGTAAAAAGATTTCAAAAAGATCAATTCACCCTCTCTTAATCTTGGTCATTGTTTCTAACAATTGGTATTAGAGTTGGTACTTGAAAATTATTCAAGTTTCATTAAAAAATGGTTGAGAACAAACTGTCTTTTGTAAAAGGGGCTTCCATAAATAGACTTCCAATGTTTTATGGAGTTAATTATTAATTCTGAAATATTATAATGAAAATTTTCATTAAATCAATTGATAGAGACATTTGAAATGCAATTAAAAATGGTCTTTTTGTTCTTACACATAAAGTTTATGGTGTTATGGTCAAAAAATCTTGGTCTTACCCTTCTAATGCTGAAAATAAGAAAGTGCAATATGATTGTATTGCAAAAAATATTATTACATCTGTTTTAAATCTGGATGAGGTTTTTAGAGAATCTTAGTGCAAGGCAATAAAGGAAACGTGAGACATTTTAGAAGTCATACATGAAGGGATTATTGATGTGAAAAGAGCTAGAAAGAATGCCTTCATTTGAAAATATAAATTATTAATGCAACAAGGAGAAAGTATTGCAAAAGTACAAAAGAGATTCACCCACATTTTTAATCACATCATCCGTCTAGGTAAAGTTTTTTATAATAATTAAATATCAAAATTATAAAATGCTTGGACAAGTCTTAGCAGCCCAAAGCTCAACCTTGACCACTGTCGCCGCCATCAAAAGAGGTCGTCAAAGCGACACGATGGTTTTGAATGACTCGCGTTTTTTAAAGATGGTCAACATTCTTAAGATGCCCGATAATCGAACTGATCTTAAGGATGAGGTTTTCGAAAAAGGTTCGATGGAGTTGCCACCAATGTTTTTACCATAAATATCAAAAAAGGAAAAAAAAGGCGTTGGTTTTAGAAAACTAACTTTGGCCATTACAACCGAGTTGGGTAAGGGAGTTAGTTACGTGTGGGGATGGTGTTAGCACCTCACAACACCCCTTTCGGGTTCCCTATGATGGACTAGTTTATAAAATAAAGACTAAAAAACTATGCTTTTACCCTATTTATTTATCTACTAGCATAATTTAAATGTATATATGGCCCTAATATCTAATGCATACAAGGAAAGCAATAAAGGAAAATGGTAAAAGAGAGAGAATAAGGAAAGGAACCTCCGAAGCGAGCTTTTTTATTAACTCTTCAAGAAATGAGGACGCTTTTTGGCTGTTCCAGCACTCTACAAGCACGCTCCTCTCCCGCAATAAAATAAACTACCCTTCTATCGAGTGCCGAATGTCTCAAAAGGAGACTTCCTTAATCAATTTCTACTTTAAACGAAAATTGGAAGGCTCTCGAACTCTGGAAAGTGCTCAGAGTTATCCCAAAGTCTTAAAAGAGCTTTAGGATGAGAGAAGGGGTGAAAACTGTGTGGATTTGTGTGAAATGAGGGGGGGAGGGCGAGGTCCTATTTATAGGATTCCGTGGCAGTCAGGCTGAGACGACCTTCTGGACCCTTGTTAGGCGAGACGACCGTCTGGTCGAACGGGATGACTGTCTCGAGCTCTTGGCGAGAGTTCTCTTATTTTCGTGTACAGAAGGTCTTCCTATCCTAACATAAAGCCTGGTAAACATGCCTAGGGACCTAAAGAGGCCTTATCCATCTTCAAACGGAGGTCTTCTGGCTTTATTGAGAGGCCGGACAAGATTTGAGGTCTACAACTGCCCCCCTTTACCTGACCAATTGACTATGGGTCGATGTGCCATAAGGTCGATTGGCGGGTGAAGGAGTTAACCCTCTTGACCGGTTGTCCTTCGGATGCTCCTCTTGACGTGGTAGTTGACCCTTGGGATAAAGAATATAGTTTGGTGCTGTCTTCAGGATGTTTCCTTGCTGTGTAGGCTGATCCTTTAGACGATAGGCTGTGAGGCTTCGGGATGCTCCTTTGATACGGTAGGCTGACCCTTTGGCGCGATGAAAGTGCATGTAGATTTTTGACTTCGGGATACTTTCATGCTGCGGAAGCTGACCCTTCAGATGGTAAAAGTGGACTGTGTGTTCCAGATACCCCTTTGCAATGGGGATGATCCCTTTGACGACGTGTGGAAATCCTACCTTTAAGATACTCTTTTGCAACGGAGCTGATCCTCAGGCGATGATGATGGGTGGCGTTCTCCGAATACCTCTTTGTAATGGGGTTGATCCTTCAGACGATGTGTGTAAATCCTGCCTTCAGGATATTCCTTTGCAACAGAGTTGATCCTTCTGGCGGTGGATGTGAAGGTATTGTCTTCGGGATACTCCTTTGCAACGGAGTTGATCCTTTGGATGATGTGTGGTTCTCTATCTTCTGGATGCCCCTTTTGCTGTGGTGACTGATCCTTTTAATAGAGAAAATGGTGGTGGCTTACTGCTCTAGCTCATGCACCGGCTCCATGGGGAGTGATTTTTGTTTGAAAATGTATTTTTGGCTTTCTCATGTAGCCATCCGGTGTACCAGAGATTTTTTTTATTTTGGCCTTTTCCAATAGCCATCTAGCTCGTTGATTGTTGGAGATTTTATATTTTGGCCTTTTCCAATAGCCATCCAGCTCGTTGCTTGCTGGAGATTTTTTATATTGGGTTTTTTCCATAGTCATCCAGCTTGTTGATTGCTGGGAAGTTTTAGTAATTGGGCTTTTCGTTGGCCGTCCAACTTGCTGGTTGCTGGGGATTCTTTGTGAATGCCTCTTAGGTAGGCAAGAATCCATTGGGGATTTGTTGATCTTGGTGATGCCTCTTGAGTAGACGGATATCCATTGAGGATTTGTTGATTTTGATGGTGCCTCTAAGTAGGTAGATACTTCGTTGAGGTTCTGGTAATGCCTCTGAGTAGGTAGATGCTTCATCGGAAGTGAAGACTTTTCGGTTCGTATTGTTTTGCCTCCGAGTAGGCTGATATTTCCTTTGGGGACGTTCGCTCTTTGCTTGCCGGGTTTTATCCTTTACGGCTTTGCCACAATATCTATGCTTTGCTTTTCCTTTTTCTTTACACTTTTTTTGTAACACCCTAATAATACTCGTATGACAACAATAGCAATACCCAACAATAGGAAAAATAAAAACATTCATACTCATTTCCTTTCTAAAATATAAGAAGGTAGATAAATAGTTTTTAGGCTCGGGGTTCTGTTTAAGAAATTATTTTTGGCTCGGAAGGAGTTCAAATGGATGTCCTATAATTAATGCAGGGTTGGCTATTTGGCTCTGGGTTATATCTACTACAAAGAAAATGTCTTTATCATTTTCAAGTCTCACTAACACGTAATCACATCAAAGAATCAATCAATATCGGTAATCATCACAAAGGGTTGACACTCAATTTATCTGTTTTTGGTTCTCTACTCACCTGGGTTTTGGTTAGCTTCTCCAATTCAGTTAATTCCTAATTCTCCTCATCAATTCCTTTTCAATATCATACTCATCATCCCAAAATTACTTGTTATTAGAAACAATCAAAATGATGTTTCATGTTCCAGATTTGAATTAGACAATAAGCAATAATCTCATATATGGCTCTAAAACAAATTATGGGACAACAAGGGAATTCAAAATTTAAAATAAAGCAATTAAAAACATTAAATTAAAAACAAAGGAATTAAAAAAATTAAAAACAAAGTCAGTTTCCTCCCTCATTTTCTTCACTTGTCATCTCCTCCTTATCTTGTGTCTCAGCCTCAGCTACAAACTTTCTCACCCCTCCGGAAAAGTTGGATTGTCCCCATGCCATTGAAGTAAGGCTTCAAAGTCTTGAGGAGAAGTTCACTGTGTACCTAGAGCAATCTTGCAAAGAAATAACCTAAGGAAGAAAAATGCACAAAAAACTTAAACTGCAAAAAGAAAAAAAAAACAAATTCAAAACATTGAGTTGCCTCCCAAGAGCGCTTGTTTAATATCTTCAACTTGACGCCTATTTTCTTTAGGGCTCATGTAGGTGAGTAATCAAGGTGATCTATACGCATTCTCTATCCCTTGACTGTCCTTGTGGGAATGAATTTATTCTTTTCATTGCGAATAACCTTACGACTGTCAGATATTGGATAAATCATACCTGCTTTAGGAGGTTTCAGTACCTCTCTTTGAACAACTTCCTTCATAGTCGGATTGAGATGTCTTTGGGGTTGTGCAACAGACTTGTAATCTTGCTTTTCGGTTGAGATGGGTAATTCCTCCAAAGTATCTATTCCGAGACAATCTTTCTTGTCTTCGGTTGTTGTACAACTTCAAACAGATTAAAATTAACTTCATCATCTCCACTTCTAATTTTCAACTTGCCCATGTCAACATCTATAATTACTTTGGCAGTCTTCATAAATGGCCTTCCCAGGATCAATGGGACTTCCTCATTTTCCTCCATGTCCATAATCACAAAATTAACAGGAAATATGAATTTATCCACTCTAACTAAAACATCTTCTGCTACTCCATAAGGAATCTTTATTGATCTATCGACTAATTACGGAATCATTCTAGTTGGTATAACATCCAAGTCTCCTATTCTTTTGAGCATAGATAATGACATGAGTTTATGTTGGCCCATAAATCAAGTAATGCTTTTTTCATTGGTAATGTACCAATTGTTCTTGGTATAGTGAAGCTTCCAGGGTTCTTGGATTTTTGAGGTAATGATTTACGGAATATAGTACTACACCACTGCCTCTAACTCCACTAGTTTCATCGAGTAAATCTTCTTTTCTTAGCTAAGAGCTCTTTCATGAATTTGGCATATGTTGGCATTTGCTTCATAGCTTCCACAAAGGATATATTAATCTGCAATATTTTGAAAATATCCATAAATCTGGTGAATTGTCTTTCTTTGTCTATACTGTGAGGGAACCTTGGGATATGGTAACTTATCTACAATGGTTTTTGACTCCCTCCTTTTTCTATCTTTTATTTTTTTCTTTCCCTCTTCGTTCTTCTTATTAGGAATTTCTTTCTTACTCTCCTTTTCTTGCTCTTCATCTTCTTTTACCAGAACTTCTTCTTCAACAACTATATTGTCACCAATCCCCTTACCTACAACTTTTCCACTCCTTGTAGTTATTGAATTGCATTGCTCCCTGGGGTTGGTTTGTGTGTTAGCTGAAAATTGTCCTCCTTCTTTGCTCAGATAATTGTTTAGCCAGTTGGCCCATCTGGGTCTCTAAATTTTTGAATGAAGCCTCAGTATTTTTCTGATTAGCCATAGTGATTTGCATGAATTTTTCTAACGTATCCTCCAATTTACTCATTCTATCAGGCATTGAAGGATAATGTTGTTGTTGCTGTTAATATGGAGGTTGCTGATATGACTGTTGTTGAAATGTAGGTTGTCTAGTAGATGAGCTAACACCTTGTTTCCACTCAAAATTATGATTTTGATTCTCTCTCCATCCTTGTGCAAAATTATTCTAATAGTTGTTGAAATTAGAGAAATTACCTTGTCTTCTTGTTGAATGTTGCCTTGATAAGAGCATTGTTCATTTGCATGATCACCTCCGCACACGTCACAACTCATCTTTTGATCAGGAATGGATTATACTTGTATCCATTTGTTGAGGTAATTTCTCTATTTTCTGGTTCAATGCTTCAATTTGTTGGGTTATAAGTTTATTTTAGGCTAAGATAGCATCTGAGGTGCTAAGTTCAAGTACTCCCTTTCTTTGAACTGGATGTCTATCATGTTGGGCCTATTTGTCTGTAAAAGCTAGTGCATCAATAATTCTTGTGGCATGTTCAATTTCTACATCCAACATGGATCCTCCTGCTGCAGCCTCTAATAGCATCTTTGTATCATATGTCGCAAGCCGAGTATAGAAAATATTCAAGCTGAGCAATGTCATCAAATCCATGATTTAGGCATCTTCTCGATAGTGATTTAAATTTCTCCCATGCTTCACCAAAATGTTCATCTCGCTCCTTATCCGAAAGAAGTGATGTCGAATTTTTCTTTGATGTAACGGGATGGTGGGAAAAATGCTGTTCAGAAACTTCTCTTCTACGCTAATCCAATTAGTCAAACTCGATTAGGATGTGCCTTCGACCACTCCTTTGCCCTACTTGCCAAAGAAAAAGGAAATAATCTCAAATATGCAGATTCAAGATTTATTGCTCTAAATCCCAAGGTACCAATCAACTCATAAAAAGTAGACAAATGAATATAAGGGTCTTCATGATCTAGTCCGAGTGAATTGATGAGCACTAATCAAGCTTAAGAATGCTTGGATTCATCTGCAATGTTTTATCGTCCGAAGCGAGCAATCGTTGGAAAAATGTCTTGGACGTTGTTGCATAACATAGTTTCGAGAATTCTTCTAGGTGGATTTGAATCTGGATTTGGATTTGGATTTAGATTTGGATTTTGATTTAGATTTTGATTTGGATTTAGATTTTGATTTGGATTTAGATTTGCTTTGTCTTCTGCCATGTCTTCTATAATTGGGCCTGGTAAATTGAGAGTGGAAGAAGAGTTAACCGATTCTCCTATGGCTTGTTCTTGAGTTTCCCTTCTTCTTCTACCCGGTTCCTCCGAGCGGCTTTTTCGATCTTCGGATTATATTCGATCGCTATGAAGATACCTGTCCTCTTAAACGCATAAGTCAAAAGAATAACTCAAGCAAAGATTAGCACAAAGCAATAATTAAGTAAAACTAAAACTAAAAAATAAAACAAAACAGAAATAAAAATAAAATACTCAATAAGCTAAACAAAGAATTCTCAAAGAACACCGTTCCCAGACAACGACGCCAAAAATACTTGTTGAATTATTGACAAGCGTACCAAAATTATCAATCGCGGTATAATATCTCGATTAAATAAAAGTTGATCCAACGAGGAACGGTTTCAATGAAAATTCCCAATTATATGCTTACTAAGTAGATTAAAACAAATTGAGTTTTGTATAAAGAGTTGAATTGAAATTAAATGACAAAGAACTTTAAATTGTTGAGAAAATGTCAATTAAAGGCACTTAGGATTGGTTTCCTTCCTTATCCCTCTTTTGTAATGGCTATGCCAATTAAGAACGTCAATTAACCTAACAATGTTGATGTCACCTACTCAAATCATCTATGTTGATTCCTCACACATGAAATTCATAAGAAAACCTAATAAATGCTGATTCCTCACACAATTAAGAGATTTTCCAGCATTAGGTTTAGGGTGTTAAGCAATTGATACATTCATTCCATTCACGACAATTAACGTAACAAATATTCTTACCAGTGATCTAGGGTTCAAGATATATTTTCCAATCATGTCCCAAACATCAAGAATAAAGCACAAAGGATAAGAATAACAACATCAAAACATAGATTAATATCTTAAAATATCGCCATGATACAAAAGAGTTCAAAGGAAGTGCACCAAATCCCAAGAGAATGAAGTTAACCACTCATGTTGGCCATTACAATGCTCCAAATGAGGAAGAAGTGAAGAATTGATGAAGATTGGACGAAACCCTAGTAGTAGTCGTGCCTATTCTCCCCAAAACCGCTTGCTTTTCTCAAAACACATCTTCTCTTTTTATAGGAAAAATTGGGCTTTTGGGTTTCGCGTCTTTCGCTCAAGCGAAAGTTGCCTATTTTTGCTCAAGCGACAAAACGCTCGCTTGAGCGAGTGAACTCCAGAGAAGAATAACTAACATTCGCTTAAGCGAATTTTCTTGCACTTGAGCGAATGACTTCCAGAGAAGAATAACTGATATTTGCTCAAGCAAGAGTCTATCTCAATCGAGCGACTTCCATACTGAAAATCTTCTTCCTTCTTCCAATTTTACTCCAATTATGCTGACAATTATGCTCCTTACTCTTGTATCAAGGTATTATCAAATTCATCCTATATTGAGAGAAAAATAGATTAGAATTAACATAAGTTAAGTGGTTTCATAACAATTCAAGGCATAATTATATCAATTTTTACCATTTAACACCTTTATTCTCCTTTGATGAATGTGGTGGAGAATGGGTGAGTATGCTTGCTCGACTCATGTGGCGGCAATGTTGAGCCGTGCGAAACTAATTTTGTTTGCCTCTCGGAGTAGGCAATGATCCGCTTGGGGATAATCGAGCCTTTCCATTGGCTTTTCTTTGATGTACCTTCTCTTTCTCGGGGTAGAAGGAGAATGGTTGGGGCTTTTGATTCGGGAAGCTCTTATTTCTTCCGAGTTATTTGATGCCAACAACTCGCTCTTCTTTCTTAAGGGAGAGCAATGTTTGGAGACTTCTTATTGTTAGAATCACGCGGCGAAATGTTCGCGTGAACGGACAAAAACCAAGAGGGGGGATGAATTGGTTTCTTAACAAAAATTAGGTTTTAAAAATTTTCCCCAAATTTTACCGATTAAAATCTTGTGTAAATGTAAATAAGATAAGGATAGAGTCTTACACGGAGAATTTATACTTGGTTCGGATCAAAAGACCCTACGTCCGGTTGCTAATCACTCAAACGGAGGATTAACGCTGTCACTTATAATCAAAGTTGTTACAAACGAGATAACAATTGAAAAGATAAAGTAAAGAAAACACCTCTCTTGAAACCCACAAGAGATGAAGAACAACTTTCCCTAGAGACGGCATAGCACACAATCCACTAAGAACTCCACTTAGTGATTCTTATCGCTTCTAGCCCATACCGGGTTCCAAAAGCCCCTTTCTTGAGTCCCACAAGAGATGAAGAACAACTTTCCGTAGAGACGGCACAACACACAATCCACTAAGAACTCCACTTAGTGATTCTTATCGCTTCTAGCCCACACCAGGTTCCAAAAGCCCATTTTTCCTCCAACAAACAGTTCTCTGGCACTCACAGCTCTTAAATTTTGTTTGAAAAAGGTTGTTCTTCTTTCTGAGAGCCTTAGAGTGTTAGAATCGCACAGCGGAATGTTCGCGTGGTCGGATAAAAACCAAGAGGGGGGGGTGAATTGGTTTCTTAATAAAAATTAGGTTTTCAAAATTTTCCCCAAATTTTACCGATTAAAAACTGTGTAAATGTAAATAGAGAAAGAGATAGAGTCTTACACGGGAAATTTATGCTGGATTCGGATCAAAAGACCCTACGTCCGAGTTGCTAATCACTCAAACAGAGGATTAATCGTTGTCACTATAAACAAAGTTATTACAAACAATTTACAATGGAAGAGATAAAGTAAAGATAACACCTCTCTTGAAATCCACAAGAGATGAAGAACAACTTTCCCCGAGGACGGCACTGACACACGATCCACTAAGAACTCCACTTAGTGATTCTTATTGCTTCTAGCCCACACCAGGTTCGAAAGCCCCTTTTTCTTGCAACAAACAGTTCTCTGGCACTCACAACACTTAACTTTTGTATGAAAAAGGTTGTTCTTCTTTTCTGAGTGCCATAGAAGAGTTTAAGTAGAGAAATTAGGGTTTGGGAATTGGGATTTTCGGAATTAGGGTTCTTGGGAAAAGGATTTTCAAAAATAGGTTTGATTTGAAGTTGAAAATCAAAATCTGACTGAAATAATCGATTAAAAGAAGTATTAATCGATTAAAATAGAGCCAAATACCAACAGAACCCAAACCTTTCTGTTTTAATCGATTAAAAGGTGGTTTAATCGATTAAACCGCCTGATAATCGATTAAAAGTTGGTTTAATCGATTAAACCAGTGAGTTTTTACAGAAAATGATTTTTCTCACTGTTTTAATCGATTATTTCCCTATTTAATCGATTAAAGCCGAGCCTGGATGATAAATTTGAGCTTTTTAAAGCTTCTAGGGTGCAGACTATGTACTGGCTATCTTAAACTCTAATATTACAGACTCAATCTAATTGAAACAAAGTTATTAGAATACAAAACAAGTTTTCAACACTCTAAGTCTTTGTGTTCTTGAATCATCATCAAAATCAACAATCTTCATGTTCATCAAGTGCAACATCAAGTCCTTGAATGTTCAACAATCTCCCCCTTTTTGATGATGATCAAAATTATCTTTTAAAGCCTTGTAATAATCTGTTTTATCTGTCATACTAACAAACACATTAAACATACTAGATAATATTTAAAAAAACAATCATATTATGGCTTTAAATATTTTCTCCCCCTATTTTGATTAGAATAAAAAAAGTCATCTGTTGCAAACATACGAGCTCCCCCTCAAAATATGCATAAGTTGGAGATAATTCCCCCTCAATCAAAGCATTAAAGAAACATCATATTTTATTGCAGAAACAATCATTCATTACAATAACAAGAGAAAATAACAAAAAGAAAATAATCAACAAAATTTAAAATTCTGTACTATCATCATCATTAAAGTGTGCATCAAATCTATTTTCTAAACGGCACACTTTATCATCTACATCAGATATACGACGAATTATTTCCTCATGCCGTACTCCAGAAAGAGTGAAGAATGATTGCATCCTCTGATTCATGTCAGATAACATGTCTTCCATGGATTGTCGGGTTTCATGATGAGTAGAGGAAGTTCCAACACTTTGGATTTGGTCAGAGGGAAACTCAGCAGCTGGAGGCATATCTTCATCAGAATCTTCATTAGCATCACCTTGATGAGGAACGTCATCTTTGTGAACATAAATATCATTGACACGCACCATTTGGAGTTGAATGCGGTTCAAGTTATTTGTTCTAACTGCTTGTTCACCTTCAACATTCACTCCTTTATATTCAAGAATACGAGAGACAAGTAAAGCATATGGAAGAACCTGTCAAAATCATCTAGCTCACCATAAATGTTAATAGCATCTTCTCTAATTGGAAAGTGAGCGACGTTTTCCCAAATATCATCGTCAAGAATAATTGTGACGCCTTTTACTCTAGAGGTAGCAATTTGATCTCTAAATTTAAATCTAGAGTAAAATACCCTAACAAAGTCAGGATAATAAGTACCTTGCATTTGGATGAAGGGAAGAACTCCTTGAATTTCAAGAAGGTTGGGAAAATTGAATCCCCTATTGATGAATTGCTCACCAATAAGAAACTTGGGAGAAATAATAGCCCGTTCTTTCCAGTAGGTCAGAAATTCTTGTTGGCCATCTGTATCAGAAATCCATCCTTCTACGGAATTAGGACGGGGTCGAGATGAGGGTGCAAATCTTCTTCTAGTAGGGATCTTAGCACGAGAAGATGAGGCCCTTGAAAGATTAGAGGAATAACAAGAAGATTTAGAAAGCTAAGTGTAGTGAGAAGAGGGCAAGATAGCTAGAATAAGGCAAGATAGTTTGATTTCAAGAGATAGAAGTGAGTAGAAGTGAAATGAAGGTCCCTATTTATAACCAAGCATCTCCAACGTTCATATGGAAGGGAATAATGGTCAAAATATCCGTTGGCTAAGGCTAGGAAGCAAACTTGGTCGGATTTAATCGATTAAAATTCAAATTAATCGATTAAATCACTTCCGATTCCGTTTGATCGATTATTTAGAGTATGTTAATCGATTATTCTTGGTTTTAATCGATTAATGGACGAATTAATCGATTATTCCGAGAGGAATACCATGTTTTAAGTGTTTTGGATGCAAATAATCGATTATAACTCCAATTAATCGATTATTCCAGGAGAAGAATGCCATGTTTTGAGTGTTTTAACACATGATAACCTATGAACATCCTATAAAATGAATTATAACATTACAACCATCCAAAAACAATCAAATTAAGCAGAATTTAAGCTATATCTAATATCCCTAAGTCTCTTCTAAGATCATAAAATCTATCCTTGGGTAGAGGCTTAGTAAAAATATCTGCTAATTGATTCTTTGTATCAACATACTCTATTTTACAGTTTCCTTTGCTGATATGATCTCTCAAAAAGTGATGCCTTATTTCTATATGTTTAGTCCTAGAGTGCATTACTTGGATTCTTAGTAAGATTTATTGCACTCGTATTATCACACATCAACGGAATGTCATTTAAAAAGATACTATAATCTTCTAGCTGTTGTTTCATCCACAAAATTTGAGCACAACAACTACCAAGCTGCAATATATTCGACTTCGGTGGTAGATAAAGCAACACATGCCTGTTTCTTAGAATGCCAAGATATTACGGATGAACCTAACAAATGACATGTCCCACTAGTACTTTTCCTATCAATTTTACATCCACCATAATCAACATCAGAATATCCTATTAAACTCATACAAGCATCAGACGGATACCACAAACCAAAACCAGTAGTTCCTTTTAAGTATTTTAAAATATGTTTCACTGCAATTAGATGAGATTCTTTAGGACAAGCCTGAAATCTAGCACACACACAGACAAAATGCATAATATCAGGTCTACTTGCAGTTAAGTATAACAGTGATCCTATCATACCTCTATACATAGTTTGATTAACTTCCAAACCTGATTCATCCTTGTCTAGATAGCATGAAGTTCCCATGGGTGTGTTAGCTTCCTTTGAGGTGTCCCTTCCAAACTTTTTAAGGATCTCTTTGCAGTATTTGGTTTGATAGATGAAAATGCCATCTTTAAGTTGCTTGATTTGTAGTCCAAGGAAGAATGTCAATTCTCCCATCATAGACATTTCAAACTCTCCCTGCATTATCTTAGCAAATTCTACACATAACGAATTATCAGATTGATCCAAAAATAATATCATCAACATACACCTGGACCAATAAGATATGCTCTTTTACTTTCTTTATAAATAGTGTAGAATCAATTTTTCCTCTAGAAAAATCATTTGAAGTAAGGAAACTACTTAGCCTTTCATACCAAGATTTAGGAGCTTGTTTCAACCCATATAATGCTTTCTTTAATTTAAAAACATGATTAGGAAAACTAAAATCCTCAAAACCAGGGGGTTGCTCCACATAAACTTCTTCTTTAATAAAACCATTTAAAAATGCACTCTTAACATCCATTTGATATAATTTAAATTTCATCAAAGATGCATAAGCAAGAAGTAGGCGTATAGCCTCTAACCTGGCAACAAGAGCATAAGTTTCATCATAATCTATACCTTCCTCCTGACAATAGCCTTTGGCAACAAGTCTAGCTTTATTCTTTGTTATGTTCCCATCTTCATTAAGCTTGTTTCTAAAGACCCATTTGGTTCCAATAACTTGATGTGACTCTTCTCTTGGGATTAATTCCCAGACTTGATTTCTTTCAAATTGGTTAAGTTCTTCTTGCATGGCTATGCACCATTGATCATCTTTAAGTGCTTCCTCAACATTCTTGGGTTCAATCTGTGACACAAAAGCTTGAAGCCTTTGTCACATAATTGACTTATACTAAGGAGATTATGCTTAAGTCCATCAACAAGTAGCACATCCTTGATCTCCAAAGTGTTTGCACCACCTATGTTTCCAATTCCAAGGATCTTCCCTTTGTTGTTGTCCCCATAAGTTACATATCCTTGTTCCTTAGCCTTGAAACTCACAAATTTAGATTTATCTCCGGTCATATGTTTTGAGCATCCGCTATCAAGATACCACATAGACTTCTTTGATTTGGAAGGTTCCTACAAAACAAGAATATAGTAAACTTAGGTCCCCACAACTTTTGGGTCCTTGGGGTTAGAGACATAACAAACTATTTAACTATAGGAACCCAAATGTATTTACCTTTAGGTACACCAAAATGTTTAATTTTACATCTATTTGATGTGTGACCTTGTTTCATGCAATAAAAACATGCTTTAGATGTAGCATTTGAAAATGATGCCTTTCTAACCATAGATGCTCTAGTTCCTTTTTCTACCCATACTCTTTTCTTTTTAGTTTTAGACTTTTTCATAGAAACTTGATGATTTACATTATTTTGAGCAAAAACAGTTTTATCCTTCGTAAGATCACTTATTTCCATTTCGGCTTTATCAAGTAGATGATTTAGGATATCTATGTCATATTCATGCTCTTTACAAGTTTCACATGCTAAATTCTTATCCTCATCTAAACATACAATTTTCGTGTCTAATACTTCTTTTTCTTCTAAACATGTAATTTTCATTTTTAAAGAGTCAATTTCCTTTTCGGATCTACTTAAATTCTTCTTTACAACTTTATATTCATTTTTCAAGTTCTTAAAAGCACTAAACAATTCATTATAAGCATTTTGCAATTCATCATAGTTATTATCCTCATCACTAGAAGATGTGTCGGAATCACTTACCTCAAAATCGGATGATATGTTGTCATTTGCCATTAAGCAAATGTTTGCTTCTATTCCAGAGTCACTTGATTCCGAACTTGAGTCACTTGTTGTCCCAAGCAATGTAAGCTTTCTTCTTGAAGTGCTTTTTGCCTTTAACTTCATCGTTCTTCTTATTTGGACATTCGGTCTTTACATGTCCTGCTTCACCACAACCATAGCATTTTATATTTACGGAAGAATTTTCCCTTACCTTTCCTTTACCTTTGAAGGGATGTCTTCCTTTTGCTTTCATGAATTTGGTGAACTTCTTTATCATAAGACTCAGCTCTTCTTCTTCATTTTCAGAGTCTTCTTCTTCTTCCTTTTTATTTTTACCTTTGGAAATTTCGGTTTTGAAGGCTAGATTCTTCTTTTGAAATTGACCTTCTTCTTCGTTTAACCTTCCAAGCTCTAATTCATGTTCTCTAAGTTTTCCAAAGAGCGCCGCCATTGACATTGTGGAAAGATTTTGTGACTCCGAGATGGCCGTCACCTTAGGTTGCCACTTCCTATCCAAAGATTTCAAAATTTTAACATTTAATTCATCAACGTCAAATACTTTACCTAATCCAGTGAGATGGTTCACGATATGAGTGAAACGCTTTTGTACGTCAAAGATCGTTTCGCCTGGTTGCATCCGGAACATCTCGTATTCTTGGATTAGAGAGTTTTTACGTGCTCTCTTGATGTCGTCGGTATGTTCGTGGGTCACTCTAAGCATTTCCCACATTTCTGTGCACTTTTACAAACGAAATTCTATAAAACTCGTCAAGGGTTAGAGCGAGATGAAATAATATTTCTAGCCCTAACGTCAAATTGGGCTTTCCTATTTTCTTCTGCAGTCCATCTAGAAAAAATTTTAAGAACGTCAACACCGTTCTCGGTAATTTTAGGAACAAATGGACCGTTTAAAATAGCATCCCAAATGCCTCTATCAACGAGACTCTAAAAATATTTGCATACGTACCTTCCGGAAAGGATAATTTTGACCCGCAAAAAATGGGGGTCTGTTCATAGACGCACCTTTGGAAAAAGTTTGATTTTTCAGGCCATTTTCGAAAATTTGAATGACTATCAAAGAAAGCTACGATACCACTTGTTAGAATCGCGCGGCGAATGTTCGCGTGGTCGGATAAAAACCAAGAGGGGGTGGTGAATTGGTTTCTTAATAAAAATTAGGTTTTCAAAATTTTCCCCAAATTTTACCGATTAAAAGCTGTGTAAATGTAAATAGAGAAAGGGATAGAGTCTTACACGGAAATTTATCATGGTTCGGATCAAAAGACCCTACGTCTAGTTGCTAATCACTCAAACGAGAGGATTAACGTCGTCACTATAAACAAAGTTATTACAAACAATTTACAATGGAAGAGATAAAGTAAAGATAACACCTCTCTTGAAATCCACAAGAGATGAAGAACGACTTTCCCCATAGACGGCACAACACACAATCCACTAAGAACTCCACTTAGTGATTCTTATCGCTTCTAGCCCACACCAGGTTCGAAAGCCCCTTTTTCTTGCAACAAACGGTTCTCTAGCACTCACGACACTTAACTTTTGTATGAAAAAGGTTGTTCTTCTTCTACGAGTGCCATAGAAGAGTTTAAGTAGAGAAATTAGGGTTTGGGAATTGGGATTTTCGGAATTAGGGTTCTTGGAAAAAGGATTTTCGAAAATAGGTTTGATTTGAAGTTGAAAATCAAAATCGATCTGAAATAATCGATTAAAAGAAGTATTAATCGATTAAAACGAAGCCAAATATCAACGAGAACCCAAACCTTTACTGTTTTAATCGATTAAAAGGTGGTTTAATCGATTAAACCGCTGATAATCAATTAAAAGTTGGTTTAATCGATTAAACCAGTGAGTTTTTACAAAAAATGATTTTTCTCACTATTTTAATCGATTATTTCCCTATTTAATCGATTAAAGTCGAGTCTGGATGATAAATTTGAGCTTCTTAAAGCTTCTAAGGTGCAGACTATGTACTAGCTATCTTAAACTCTAATATTACAAACTCAATCTAATTGAAACAGAGTTATTACAATACAAAACAAGTTTTCAACACTCTAAGTCTTTGTATTCTTGAATCATCATCAAAATCAACAATCTTCATGTTCATCAAGTGCAACATCAAGTCCTTGAATGTTCAACATAGAGAACCTTAAGTAGATGAATTAGGGTTTGGGAATTGGGGATTTTCGGAACTTGGAGTATTGGGATTAGGGTTTTCGAAAATAGGTTTAATTTGAAGTTCAAAATCCAAATCGATCTGAAATAATCGATTAAATGAAGTGTTAATCGATTATTACGAAGTCAAAATCAACAGAACCCCAAAACGCACTAGTTTAATTGATTATTTGCCCTGTTAATCGATTAACGGGTGTGTTAATCGATTATTACGAGTGAACGAGATATAGAAAATGGTTTTTCTCACTTGTAATAATCGATTATCCGGTGATTGAATCGATTAAACCCGAGCTTTTTTATAAATATGAGTTTTTGAAGCTTCTAAAGAGTAGATTATGTACAGGCTATCTTAGACTCTAATATTGCGAGACTCAAACTCATTAAAACAGAGTTATTACACAACAATACAAGTCTTCAACTCTCTAAGTTCTTTGTTCTTGAATCATCATCAAAATTAACAAGCTTCATGTCCATGTAAGTTCAACATCAAGTCCTTGTATGTTCAACAATCTCCCCCTTTTTATGATGATCAAAATTTTCTTTTAAAGCCTTGTAATAACTTGTTTTATCGTCATCTGCTGACAAACACATTAAACATACCGAGATAATATTTAAATTCAATCATAAGAGGCTTTAAATATTTCTCCCCCTATTTTGATTATAATAAAAAAATTGAAAGCTCCCCTATTACAATCATGAGAGCTCCCCCTCAAAATATGCATAATTTGGAAATAAATCCCCCTCAAACAAAACAATAAAAGAATACAAATTTTATTTCATAAAGAAACGTCATTACGAGACAAAGAGATATAAGCGAGAATTTAGGCAATGTCTAATATTCATAAGTCTCTTCTAAGATCATAGAATCTATCCTTGGGAAGAGGCTTAGTAAAAATCTGCTAATTGATGCTTTGTATCAACATACTCAATTTTACAGTTTCCTTTACTTATATGATCTCTCAAGAAATGATGTTTAATTTCTATATGTTTGGTCCTAGAGTGCATTACTAGATTCTTAGTAAGATTTATTGCACTCGTATTATCACACATCAACAGAATGTCATTTAAAAAGATACTATAATCTTCTAACTGTTGTTTCATCCACAAAATTTGAGCACAACAATTACCAGCTGCAATATATTCAGCTTCAGTGGTGGATAAAGCAACACATGCCTATTTCTTAGAGTGCCAAGACACTAATGATGATCCTAATAAGTGACATGTCCCACTAGTACTCTTTCTATCTATTTTGCATCCACCATAATCAGCATCAGAATAACCTATTAAACTAGTACAAGCTTCAGATGGATACCATAAACCAAAACTAGTAGTTCCTTTTAAATATTTTAAAATACGTTTTACTGCAGTTAGGAGAGATTCTTTTGGACATGCCTGAAATCTAGCACACACACAGACAGAATGCATAATACCAGGTCTACTTGCAGTTTAGTATAACAGAGAACCTATCATACCTCTATACATGGATTGATTAATTTTCAAACCTAATTCATCCTTGTCTAAATAGCATGAAGTTCCCATGGGTGTGTTAGCTTCCTTTGAAGTGTCCATTCCAAACTTTTTGAGTATCTCTTTGCAGTATTTGGTTTGAGAGACAAAAATGCCATCTTTAAGTTGCTTGATTTGAAGTCCAAGGAAGAATGTTAATTCTCCCATCATAGACATTTCAAACTCTCTCTGCATTATCTTAGCAAATTCTACACACAAAGAATTACCGAGTTGATCCAAAAATAATATCATCAACATATACTTGGACCAATAATATATGTTCTTTTACTTTCTTTATAAACAAAGTAGAATCAATTTTTCCTCTAGAAAAATCATTTGAAGTTAGAAAACTACTTAATCTTTCATACCAAGACCTAGGAGCTTGTTTCAAACCATATAATGTTTTCTTCAATTTAAGGATATGATTAGGATAACTAAAATCCTCAAATCCACGGGGTTGCTCCACATATACTTCTTCTTTAATAAACCCATTAAAAAATGCACTCTTAACATCCATTTGATATAATTTAAATTTCATCAATGATGCATAAGCAAGAAGTAGGCGTATAGCCTCTAACCTGGCAACAGGAGCATAAGTTTCATCATAATCAATACCTTCCTCCTGACAGTAACCTTTGGCAACAAGTCTGACTTTATTCTTTGTTATGTTTCCATCTTCATCAAGTTTATTTCTAAATACCCATTTAGTTCCAATTACTTGATGTGATTCTTCTCTTGGAATTAATTCCCGAGACTTGATTCTTTTCAAATTGGTTAAGTTCCTCTTGCATAGCTATGCACCATTGGTCATCTTTAAGCGCTTTCTCAACATTTTTGGGTTCTATCTGTGACACAAAAGCTACAGACATGTAGAAATTAGTCATATTTCTAGTTCTTACCCCTTTTGAGATATCACCAATAATATTGTCCATTGAGAGTCCTCTTGGTGATTGCCATTCTTTTGCTAATTCAGGTGTTTGAGAAGGCTCATTTTCTTCCAAATACAATTCATCAAGAGCCTCTCTTATGTACTCATCATCACCTGCAAGTTCTTTATTTGACTCAAGAGGATTTCCCCCAAGTTATACAATTTCATCAAAAGTAACATGTATAGATTCTTCAACATTTAAGGTTCTTCTATTAAACACTCTATAAGATTTGCTAGTTAATGAATAACCTAAAAAAATGCCCTCATCGGCTTTTGAGTCAAATTTTCCTAAGTTGTCCTTTCCATTATTTAACACAAAACACTTACATCCAAATATTTTCAAATGAGCAACATTAGGCTTTCTACCATTTAACAATTCATAGGGAGTTGATTTTATAATTGGCCTAATGAGCATTCTATTCAAAACATAACATGCAGTACTTACCGCATCAGCCCAAAAATATTTAGGAACATTTGATTCATTTAGCATTGTTCTAGCAAGTTCCTCTAGTGACCTATTTTTCCTTTCAACTACACCATTTTGTTGGGGAGTCCTAGGAGCAGAAAAATTATGCAATATTCCCTTTTCCTCACAATAATTTTCAAACTTTTCATTTTGAAACTCACCACCATGGTCACTTCTTAAAACTTTAATTCTTAGGTCTTTCTCATTTTGAATTTGCTTTGCAAACTTTCTAAAGACCTTAAAAGCTTCACTTTTCATTGTCAAGAAAAATGTCCAAGTATATCTAGAAAAGTCATCAACAATCACAAGTCCATAATAATTTCCACCAAAGATTTTTATCCTAGAAGGACCAAATAAGTCTAAATGTAATAATTCTAAAGGTTTTGATGTGGAAATGACACTCTTTGATTTAAATGATGATTTCACTTGTTTACCTTTTTGACATGCATCACATAACCTATCTTTTTCAAACTTTAACTTAGGCAAACCAACAACTAAGTCTTTTGATATCAATTTATTTAAATGATGCATATTTATATGAGTCTGCTCTCTTATGCCATAACCAAGGGTTCTCTTCTTTAGCAACTAAACATGTTATACTAGAATCATGTAAACAATCCAAATCAATCAAGTATATGTTATTATGCCTAATGCCTTTTAATGCTACATTTTCATAATCTATCAAATGTATAGTGCGAAATTTACTTTCAAAGATTACCTTAAATCCTTTGTCACATAGTTGACTTATGCTAAGGAGATTATGCTTTAGCCCATCAACAAGAAGCACATCCTTAATCTCCAATGTGTTTACACCACCTATATTTCCAATTCCAATAATCTTTCCTTTGTTGTTGTCCCCATAAGTTACATATCCTTGTTCTTTAGCTTTGAAACTCACAAATTTCGTTTTATCACTGGTCATATGCTTTGAGCATCCACTATCAAGGTACCACATAGACTTCTTTGATTTGGAAGTTTCCTACAAAACAAGAACATAGTAAACTTAGGTCCCCATAACTTTTGGGTCCTTGGGGTTAGAGACAAACAATTCATTTAACAATAGGAACCCAAATATATTTTCCTTTAGGAACACCAAAATGTTTGATTTTACATCTATTTGAAGTGTGACCTTGTTTCATACAATAAAAACATGCTTTAGATGTAGCTTTTGAATATGATGTATTTCTAACAATAGATGCTCTAGTTCCTTTTTCTACCCATACTATTTTATTTTTAATCTTAGGTTTTTTCAAAGGAACATGATGGTTTACTTTATTTTGAGCAACAACAACTTTATCTTTCTTAATGTCACATATCTCCTTTTCAGCTTTATCTAGCAAATGGTTAAGTATATCTATGTCATATTCATACTCTTTACAAGATGCACATGATAAGTTCTTATCATCATTCTCATCTAAACATACAATTTTCGTTTCTAAGGTTTCCTTTTCCTCTAAGCATGTGATTTTTGTTTTTAATGAGTCAACCTCCTTCTCGGATCTACTTAAACTCTTTTTCACAACTTTATATTCATTTTTCAAATCCTTAAAGGCAATAAACAATTCATTGTATGCATTTTGCAGTTCATCAAGATTATTTTCATCATCACTAGAAGATGAGTCGGAATCACTTACCTCAAAGTCGGAAAATATGTTGTCATTTGCCATTAGACAAATATTTGCTTCGATTTCCGAGTCACTTGATTCCGAGCTTGAATCACTATTGTCCCAAGCTATGTAGGCTTTCTTCTTGAAAGACTTTTTGCCTTTGATTTCTTCATTTTTCTTGTTTGGACATTCGATCTTCATATGTCCTGCTTCACCACAAACATAACATTTGATATTAACAGAAGAATTTTCTCTTACCTTTCCTTTACCTTTGAATGGATGTCTTCCTTTGGCTTTCATGAATTTTGTAAACTTCTTTATCATAAGACTCAATTCTTCTTCTTCGTTCTCCGAGTCTTCTTCTTCCTTTTTATTCTTACCTTTGGAAATTTCTGTTTTGAAGGCTAAGTTCTTCTTTTGATATTGATCTTCCTCATCATTTAGCCTTCCTAGCTCTAGCTCATGCTCTCTCAACTTTCCAAAGAGCGCCACCATAGACATTGTAGCAAGGTTTTGTGACTCCGAGATGACCGTCACCTTAGTTGCCATTTCCTATCCAAAGATTTTAAGATTTTAACATTTAATTCATCAACGTCAAAAACTTTACCTAATCCGGTGAGATGGTTCACAATATGAGTGAAACGCTTTTGAACGTCAAATATCGTTTCACCTTGTTACATCCGGAACATCTCATATTCTTGGATTAGGGAATTTTTCCGTGCTTTTTTAACGTCGTCGGTACCTTCGTGGGTCACTCTTTGCATTTTCCACATCTCTTGAGCACTTTTATAAACATAGATCCTGTAAAACTCGTCAAGGGTTAAAGCAGATGAAATAATATTTCTAGCCTTAACATCAAATTGAGCTTTTCTATTTTCCTCCGACGTCCATCTTGAAAATGGTTTAGGAACTTCTACTCCGTTTTCAGTAACTTTAGGAATATAGGGACCATTTAAAATAGAGTCCCAAACACCTCTATCAACAGACTCTAAAAAAATTTGCATTCTAACTTTCCAGAAAGGATAATTTTGACCCGCAAAAAGTGGGGGTCTGTTGATAGACGCACCTTCGGCAAAAGTTTGATTTTGTCCCGCCATTTTCAAAAAATTTGAATGACTATCAAAGCAAGCTCTGATACCACTCGTTAGAATCGCGTAGTAGAATGTTCGTGTGAACAGAAAAAAACCAAGAGGGGGGGGGGGTGAATTGGTTTCTTTTAAAAAATTAGGTTTTAAAAATTTTCCCCAAATTTTACCGATTAAAATACTGTGTAAATGTAAATAAGATAAGGATAGAGTCTTACACAGAGAATTTATACTGGTTCGGATCAAAAGACCCCACGTCCAGTTGCTAATCACTCAAACAGAGGATTAACGCTGTCACTATAATCAAAGTTGTTACAAACAGATAACAATTGAAAAGATAAAGTAAAGAAAACACCTCTCTTGAAACCCACAAGAGATGAAGAACAACTTTCCCTAGAGACGGCACAACACACAATCCACTAAGAACTCCACTTAGTGATTCTTATCGCTTCTAGCCCACACCAGGTTCCAAAAACCCCTCTCTTGAGTCCCACAAGAGATGAAGAACAGCTTTCCCTAGAGACGGCACAACACACAATCCACTAAGAACTCCACTTAGTGATTGTTATCGCTTCTAGCCCACACCAGGTTCCAAAAGCCCCTTTTTCCTCCAACAAACAGTTCTCTGGCACTCACAACTCTTAACTTTTGTTTGAAAAAGGTTGTTCTTCTTTCTGAGAGCCTTAGAGAACCTTAAGTAGATGAATTAGGGTTTGGGAATTGGGGATTTTCGGAACTTGGAGTATTGGGATTAGGGTTTTCAAAAATAGGTTTAATTTGAAGTTCAAAATCCAAATCTGACTGAAATAATCGATTAAATGAAGTGTTAATCGATTATTACAGAGCCAAAATCAACAGAACCCCAAAAAACACTAGTTTAATCGATTATTTGCCCTGTTAATCGATTAACAGGCCTGTTAATCGATTAACAGGTGTGTTAATCGATTATTACAGTGAACAGATACAGAAAATGGTTTTTCTCACTGTAATAATCGATTATTTGGTGATTTAATCGATTAAACCCGATCCTTTTTGATAAATATGAGTTTTTGAAGCTTCTAAAGAGTAGATTATGTACCGGCTATCTTAAACTCTAATATTATAGACTCAAACTCATTAAAACAGAGTTATTACACAACAATACAAGTCTTCAACTCTCTAAGTTCTTTGTTCTTGAATCATCATCAAAATTAACAAACTTCATGTCCATGTAAGTTGAATATCAAGTCCTTGTATGTTCAACACTTATTTGTGCCTTCTTATTCTGGGTAGAAGGATGGTAGCTGGAACTCTGATTTTTTGAAGCTTTTATTTTGCTCTGGAGTTGCTAGCTTGCTATGCTTTCTTGAGGGAGAGCATTATTTGGAGACCTGTTTTTGGCGCTTCATGTTTTTCAATCATAATCATGGAACTAGTCTCCTTATATGCATGATTTTTTTTTTTATTTTGACAAAGTCGTATTGTGCGACTATTTGTGTGGATGCCTACATGCAATCTATTATTTTTTTCTCATTTTTTATTATGAAATGCATCTAGAAAAGTGATCAACATTCTCCTGTTGTACTTTCATGATTATGCTGGTGGAATCCTTTTTTATTCATTTTTTGGTTAAGCCCTAACTTTTTCCTAGACTGCCCTTTTGGGGTTTTCGATCTAGTGGGCTGTCTTAATTTTTTCCTAGAATATCTTAGCGGGTTTTTTCCTTTTTTGCGAATACCTTAACTTTTTCCTAGACCGCCTTTTTGGATTTTCGGTCTAGCAGACTGCCCTAATTTTTGCCTAAGAATATCCTAGCAGGCATTATTCCTTTTTATTTTCATTTTTCCTTTTTAAATGCTTCCTTGTTTATGATGCATGATATGATCTTGACAAAGGACTTTGCACATATTTATGATTCATCAATAAAGAGGCATTTCCACAATTTGGTCAAGAGAAAGGAAATGAAAGAGACTTTTTTTGATATGTATAAACAAAAGGTTTATTATTTTTGCAGAAGGATTACAAATGGAATTTAGAAGAATGGTTGGCCGGGGTTGGCTATATTGTATAGGCTTCAACAATCATGTCTTATGATATCTGTCCCCTTGTTTTCCTAATCGCTTCAGTTGAGATGTTTGAGCCCGGAGTGAAGATTATGCAAGGTTGTCTGCTTCTGGAAGTATGTTATCTTAGCCGCCTTCCGATTTTTTACTAAGGAAACCATTGCTCTTAGGGGATTTTTTTTGAAGCCTCTAAATTCTGCCTAGGACGTATCCTAGCGAGGAAAGTTGACCCTAACTTTTGCCCAGGATGCTTTTTACGGGTTTTCATCCTGGCGGGTCATGAGCAATGTCCTTCAAGCATAATAGTTCTTCGCCGTATCGGGGTTGACCGGGTGTCGAAGTTCTTTTTCATTCATGTTTGTGAGGATAGGAGTTCCTCCTGAGAAAGCTTGCTTGACCACGAAGGGTCGTCCATGATTTACCGCCCATTTTCCAATTTGGTCTTTCTGGGCCAGAAGCAATTTCTTTACCATTAAATATCCCTCATGGTAAGAATGGGGGTTGGCCTTTTTGTCGTAACCTCTTTTGATCTTCTTTTGATAGGCTTTGTTCACGACGTATGACGTCCAATCGTTTTTCTTCAATTAGATTCAAGTGGTTGTATCGGCCTTGGACCCACTCAGGTTTTGTCAAATTTGCTTCCACTATAACTTGTAGGGAAGGTATCTCGACCTCTATTGGTAGTACGACCTCCATGCCATATACAAGGGAAAATGGAGTGGCTCTTGTGGAGGACCTTACAGAAGTTCAATATCCTATGAAGGGCAGAGGGTAACATTTCATGCCTAATCCTTGTAGGTTTTGATCATCTTCCGGATGATCTTCTTGATGTTCTTATAGGCGGTCTCTACTGCACCATTTATCTTAGGTCGGTAGGGAGAAGACTTATGATTTTGTATTTTGATGTTTTGCCATGTTGTGGTAAGACCATGCGCATGCATCCATATGTTAGAAATGTAGGCTGAGATCAAGAGGGGGGTGAATTGATCTTTGAAAGATTTTCGCAATTTACAGATTATCTATTTCAAAGATTAAGAATTCTGACTAATTCTTGAATCAAACACAGCAAACAATCAAAGTAAAGGCAGTGACAGAATTAAAGAGAGAAAGGTTTAGAAAGATACAATCAAGATTTATACTGGTTCACCCAATCCCAGGGCTACGTCCAGTTTCCAGCCAAATTCCAACTGGGTTCCACTAGATTGAATGTTTTACAGATTACAACTTCAATCACACACTCAATCTACCACAAGAACCAAAATTCCAGTCCTTGCACCTAAACCTTCACCAAGAACCAATTTCCAGTTCTTGAACAACCCTACAACCAAATTCCAGCCACAGAAACCATTGCCCACACTTCCAGGCACCCACAATACAGAAAAGAAAAGTAAAGAAACAAAGAGAAGAAACTAGAACACCCAAACCAGGTTTATGCAGCTCTGTAATGAGTTTCTTCACCAAAAGAATGCAAATATTGCCTCAAGAAAGAACTTCTAAGAACTTCACAAAACTAGCGCGATTCTCTCTTTGAAAGTAGAACTTATGATTGCTTGATTGATTGCCAAAAGATGTATTTTAAAATGTTCAAACAACTCTGTTTATATAGAAGATTTTCCAAACTGCTGGTTTATTTAATCTATTAAAATAATCTTTTAATCTGTTAAAAGTATTGTTTTAATTTGTTAAAACTTCTTTTAATCTGTTAAAATGTTCTTGATTATTTTCCAGATTTGTTTTAACTGATACGACAACATTTATATCAATTAAAACTCTTTGTAAAAATCTTTCAAATTGTTTTAATCGATTGATTCACCTTTTAATCGATTAAAATACTCCTAAAAACTTTCTAAGTGATTTTAACTGATATCAATCTGTTTTAATCGATTAAAATACTTTGGAAAAAGTTCACTTAGTTATTTTAATCAATTGAATCCCATTTTAATCGATTAGAATTCTGCCAAAAGATTTCATAAAACTTTCTAAGTTATTTTAACTGATAACATACTTGTTTTAATCGATTAAAACATTCTGGAAAAATCTCTTAATTGTTTTAATTAATTATTTCGCATTTGTATCGATTGAAATACTGACAGAACAACTTTCAAAACACTTCAAGTTATTTTAATCGATTATTTCGAGTTTGTATCGATTAAAATCTGGTCAGAACACTTTTCAAAATATTCTAAGTCATTTTAATCGATTATATCAATTCGATATCGGTTAAAATATCGGTAGAAGGTTTTCAAAATTCCTTCTAATGAAAATAATCGATTATTTCGAAAACATATCGAGTTAAAAACCTGTTTCAAAAGTGTTAAGAACATTTTATCCGATAAAGATCATATACTATTAGTTAAAATAGTTACTTAAAAACCATTTAACAAAATACTTTTTTTTAACATATTAAACACGTTTTAGAGGCATTTGCAAAATATTTTAAATGAAGAAACCTCATGCAGCAGAGAGATAAAAATGATTATACCTAAGTAAAGATGTAGACTCACTAATCACTCTACCCTTTTATCTAAGTGACCTTTGACTGCAACATAGTAGCCTTTGACTTCATTTTGACTTCATCAAATCAACAAGATCTTTGTTTAAGTAATTCAATTAAATCTTCATTACTTTCAGTCTCCCCCTATTTGATGAAGACAAAAACCTCTTTGAATAATATCTCTGCAGAAGTAGTCACTTGAATATATAGATTAATGATTATTCAAAAATTAATCATTTTTCCCATTTCTCCCCCTATATTACTGCTCCCCCTAAAACAAGAAAAATCATTATCAAGAACAAAGTAATTATTTCTCCCCCTTTTGACTTCATCAAAAATAGGGAACAGAGGAACAAAACAAATACTATGCATGGTATGTATCAAAATTTTGTTTTTGAAAACAGTAAAAAAAATTTGAACAAGATACATTACTCATATAAAGACCAATCAAAGTTGATTCAAACTTATCTTCATTAACACGTTTGTAATGAATACAATTGACACGTGTAAAGATAAGGGAACCATGATTTAGTAGCATGTTACAAGAACATCCATTAACTAAAGCCTTTAATTTTTCTTTCCAGAGTAATAATCGATTAAAAACAGGACAAAATCGATTAAAATGATCCTATTACTGGTTTTAATCGATTAAAATATTGTTTTAATCGATTAAAATATTGTTTTAATCGATTAAAATAGTGATGAAATTAGAAATCTAGAAACTTAAGTTCATTTAATCGATTAAATCGACATTTAATCGATTAAAACAGTAAGAAAAATGTTGTATAAGTGTTTTTAATCGATTTGAAGCTTGTTTTTATCGATTAAAACAACCAGATTTTGAAAATTAAATAATGTTGGATGCATCTAAAATGCCTAATTCAGTGCGGATTTTGTAAAATCAATCACGAGCAAGAGGTTTTGTAAAAATATCTGCTAGTTGTTTTTCAGTTTCTATAAAGAAAATTTCACAATCACCTTTCAAAACATGATCTCTAATGAAATGATGTCTAATTTCTATATGTTTTGTCCTAGAATGTTGAATTGGATTTTTAGTTAACATAATGGCACTAGTATTATCACATAAAAGAGGAATTTTTCTGAGAATTAAACCATAATCCTCAAGTTGTTGTTTGATCCAAAGAGATTGAGCACAACAACTCCCAACTACAATGTTCTCAGCTTCAGCTGTAGAAAGGGCAACACATGATTGCTTTTTACTATGCCATGAGATTAGACTGCTTCCAAGGAGATGTCAGGTGCCACTGGTGCTTTTCCTATCAAGCTTACATCCTGCAAAATCTGAGTCAGAGTATCCAATTAAATTTAGTTTGGACTCACCAGGATACCATAACCCAAGATTTAAAGTTCCTTTAAGATAATTGAGGATCCTTTTTGCAGCAGTAAGATGAGATTCTTTTGGTGCAGATTGAAACCTAACACACATACAAACACTAAACATAATGTCAGGTCTACTTGTTGTTAGATATAGTAAAGAACCAATAAGCGCTCTATATTTAGTTTTCATCAACAAGTTTTCCTTTTTCATCAGAATCAAGATAGCAATTTGTGGACGTTGGTGTTGATGCTTCTTTGCAATGTTCCATCTCAAATTTCTTTAAAAGCTCTATGCAGTATTTTGATTGATGAAGAAAACTTCCTCCTTGAAGTTGTTTAACTTGTAATCCAAGAAAGTAGTTGAGTTCCCTCATCATAGACATCTCAAATTCTCTCTGCATATCTTTGATAAAATCTTTACATAAACACTCATTAGTGGCTCCAAATATGATGTCATCAACGTATACTTGAACTAGAATTACATCATTATTTAATTTTTTTAAGAATAAAGTCTTATCAACCAAACCTCTTTGATAGCCCTTTGATATGAGAAAATTACTTAACCTTTCATACCATTGTCTTGGAGCTTGTTTGAGACCATACAAAGCTTTCTTTAATCTATAAACATATTCTGGATGAATATGATCTTCAAAACCAGGTGGTTGTGTAACAAAAACTTCTTCATTCAAGTAACCATTTAAGAAAGCACTTTTGACATCCATTTGTAATAACCTGAAACTTTTTATCAAAGCATAAGCAAGTAAAAGTCTAACAACCTCTAATCTAGCAACAAGAGCATATGTTTCATCAAAATCAATTCCTTCTTGCTGATTATACCCTTTAGCAACTAATCTAGCCTTGTTTCTAGTAATTATACCATTTTCATCTATTTTATTTCTAAAAACCCATTTTGTTCCTACAATATTGGCATTATCTGGTTTTGGAGTTAATTCCCATACTTCATTTCTTGTAAATTGATTTAATTCATCATGCATAGCATTAATCCAGTTATTATCCTTTAATGCATCAGATATGTTTTTTGGTTCAATTTGTGATACAAATGCCATGTGATTGCAGAATTTATTTAAAGATCTTCTAGTGGAAACTACCTGATTTATTTCACCAATGATGTTGTCTATTGAAAGATTTCTTGGAGTCTTCCATTCTTTAGGAAACTGCTCTTCAGATTCATCAATATCTTCTACCTGTTTTTGAAAAACTGTTGATTTTGGCTGTTTTAACTAATACATTTTATCAGTTAAAACATCATTTTCTGTACTATACTCAGAATTATTCTACATACTTGGGTTAGTCTCATCAAATAAAACATGAACAAATTCTTCTACAATATTTAGCCTTTTGTTAAAGATTCTATAAGCATGGCTATTCAATGAATATCCCAAGAAGATACCTTCATCTGATTTGGAATCAAACTTTCCAAGATTTTCCTTTCCATTGTTTAAGACAAAAACCTTACATCCAAATACTCTAAAATAGTTTGTTAGGCTTTTTACCTTTGTATAATTCATAGGGAGTTTTTTTAAGAAAAGGTCTGATTAAAACACGGTTTAATACATGGCAAGCAGTACTAACGACATCAGCCCAAAAATATTTTGGTAATGCTTTCTCATTAAGCATTGTCCTAGCTAACTCTTCAAGAGAATGATTTTTTCTTTCAACTACACCATTCTGTTGAGGAGTTTTAGGAGCAGAAAAATTATGTTTAATACCATGTTTATCACAAAATTTATTGAAATTTTCGTTTGAAAACTCTCCCCCATGATCACTTTGAATACAAGAGATGAAATAACTTTTTTCATTTTGAATTTGTTTCGCAAATTTCATAAACATATGGAAAGTATCAGATTTTAATTTTAAAAATATTGTCCAGGTAAATCTTGAGTAATCATCTACTATAACCAGTGCATATAGATTTCCTCCTAAACTCATAGTTCTAGAAGGACCAAAGAGATCCATGTGCAAAAGTTCAAGAGGTCTTGATGTTGAAACAATATTTTTCTGTGAAAAAGGAATTCCTTACTTGTTTGCCCTTTTGACATGCATCACATACTTTGTCTTTCACAAACTTAAGTTTAGGTAAGCCAATTACAAGATATTTAGAAATCAATTTATTAAGGTGATTCATATGAATATGAGCTAACCTCCTATGCCACAACCAGGAATCATTCTCTTTAGAGATTAAACAACAATTTTTAGCAGAATTAGTATCGAACATGTAAATATTGTTGATCCTCTTACCAATAATCAGTACCTATTCTGAATCTGATTTGATTATTTGACATTGATCTTGACCAAAGACAACTTTGTGTCCTTTATCACAAAGCTGGCTAATACTAATCAAATTATGTTTTAAACCCTCAACATATAATACCTTGTTAATAATACCTGATTTTGTGCATTTGATGTCACCTATTCCAAGGATTCTTCCTTTGTTATTATCCCCATAGACAACAGTCCCACCATTCTTTAGTTTTAAATTGTAAAACTTTGTAATATCACCTGTCATGTGTTTAGAACAGCCGTTGTCAAGGTACCAGAGATCTTCAATTTGCTTTGCCTGAAAGAGAAATTAGCATAGTTGTAGTACAAATTGATACAAAATTGAAATAATCAATTAATTCTGCACTGGAAGTAGAGTATTAATCGATTAATTTGATATTCAATCGATTAATCAAGTTCTGGAAGAAATATATCAGAATAATAATCGATTGAATAGAGAAATAATCGGTTAAATTTGTCCTTTTAATGATTTTAACTGATATAAATCCTTTTTAATCGATTAAAATAGCTAAACTAAATTCCTGAGAACATTTTAATCGATTAATTCGTATTTTAATCGATTAAAACTGTACGAACAACTTTTCTGGTATTCTCTGTAAGTGAATTTAATCGATTAAGATAGTTTTATATCAATTAAAATGCACAGTCCATGAATCCAGAAACAAAATTTGCTGATTTGATACCAAGGGACTTCCAGATTTTGTTCCTGCAAAACAAATTTAGCATATTTCTGGTACCCTTTTTATAATCACTAGGTCCAATCAAGTTATTTGAAATGAATTTTTGGGAATCCATTTCATTCTATCTCTAGGAATAACATATTTCTTGATTCTACAAAATTTCACAAAATGACCTTTTTTCATGCAGTAAAAGCATTTAATAAATAGAGACGAAACAGATTTACTATATGTAAAATAGTTTTTAAATGCTCTAGTTTTCTTTCCAACAAGAGGTGTAAAACCTATACCACCACGATCAATAACCAATTTTTGAGAATCAAGTACCATATCAAGACTAGTTTTACCTTGTGCAAGTTTAGATGCAGTTTTTATTAAATATGTTAATTTCTGTTGTAACTCAGGACAATTTTTACAATCTTTATCATTACACATGCAATCAGAATTATTACCTATTTCTAGATTTTCATTCTTAGTTTCTTCATCAACTATTTTCTTTTCAAGAAGAGTGATCTTGTTTTCTAATAAACTATTCATTCTTTTGAATCTTTTGTTTTCAATTTCTAATTTCTTAGCTACTTCATGCATTTCATAAAAAGCATCTTGTAATGAACTGTAATTCATAGTAGTTGTTGAGTCAAAACTTACACTGGTCATGGGAGAATCTGAATTGACCATTAAGCATATCTCTGTTGTTTCTTCATAAGCCATTTCAAGAGTTTTCCACATCTGTGTAGCAGTTTGACAATGTGCTATCCTGAAAAAATAATTTCTGTTAAGTGCATATGTGATGATATTCTTAGCAGTACAATCATCTTGGATTAGTTTCTTTTCACAATCATTTAAACTAGACCATTCTTTGTTAGAAACATAAGTTCCCTGTTCAATAATATTCCAAACATTTATACCAACAGATTCAATAAAGATCTTCATCCTAATCTTCCAAAAAGAGTAATCTGTACCACAAAACAATGGAGGTCTATCAATACAAGCACCCTCAGAAAAATTATTTCCAGCCATTTGAATCGAAACACTTGAGTAAATTTCAAGAACCTTGCTCTGATACCAATTGTTAGAAATGTAGGTTGAGATCAAGAGGGGGGGTGAATTGATCTTTGAAAGATTTTCACAATTTACATATTATCTATTTCAAAGATTAAGAATTTTGACTAATTCTTGAATCAAACACAGCAAACAATCAAAGTAAAGGCAGTGATAGAATTAAAGAGAGAAAGGTTTAGAAAGATACAATCAAGATTTATACTGGTTCACCCAATCCTAGGGCTACGTCCAGTTTCCAGCCAAATTTCAGCTGGGTTCCACTAGATTGAACGTTTAACAGATTACAACTTCAATCACACACTCAATCTACCACAAGAAACAAAATTCCAGTCCTTGCACCTAAACCTTCACCAAGAACCAATTTTCAGTTCTTGAACAACTCTGCAGCCAAATTCCAGCCACAGAAACTAGTGCCCACACTTCCAAGCACCCACAATATAGAAAAGAAAAGTAAAGAAACAAAGAGAAGAAACTAGAACACCCAAACCAGGTTTATGCAGCTCTGCAGAATGAGTTTCTTCACCAAAAGAATGCAAATATTGCCTCAAGAAAGAACTTCTAAGAACTTCACAAAACTAGCGCGATTCTCTCTTTGAAAGTAACACTTATGATTGCTTGATTGATTGCCAAAAGATGTATTTTAAAATGTTCAAGCAACTCTGTTTATATAGAAGATTTTCCAAACTCTTGGTTTATTTAATCTATTAAAATAATCTTTTAATCTGTTAAAAGTCTTGTTTTAATTTGTTAAAACTTCTTTTAATCTGTTAAAATGTTCTTGATTATTTTCCAGATTTGTTTTAAGCTGATACGAAAACATTTATATCAATTAAAACTCTTTGTAAAAATCTTTCAAATTGTTTTAATCGATTGATTTGCCTTTTAATCGATTAAAATACTCCTAAAAACTTTCTAAGTGATTTTAAGCGATATCAATTTGTTTTAATCGATTAAAATACTTTGGGAAAAGTTTACTTAGTTATTTTAATCAATTGAATCGCATTTTAATCGATTAGAATTCTGCCAAAAGATTTCATAAAACTTTCTAAGTTATTTTAACTGATAACATATTTGTTTTAATCGATTAAAACATTATGGAAAAATCTCTTAGTTGTTTTAATCAATTATTTCGCATTTGTATCGATTAAAATACTGACAGAACAACTTTCAAAACACTTCAAGTTATTTTAATCGATTATTTCAAGTTTGTATCGTTTAAAATCCTGTCAGAACACTTTTTAAAATATTCTAAGTCATTTTAATCGATTATATCAATTCTATATCAGTTAAAATACTGGCAGAAGGTTTTCAAAATTCCTTCTAATGAAAATAATCGATTATTTCGAAAATATATCAGTTAAAAACCTGTTTCAAAAGTGTTAAGAACATTTTAGCTGATAAAAATCATATACTATTAGTTGAAATAGTTACTTAAAAACCATTTAACAAAATACTTTGTTTTTAACATATTAAACACGTTTTAGAGGCATTTGCAAAATCTTTTAAATGAAGAAACATCATGCGACGAGAGAGATAAAAATGATTATACCTAAGTAAAGATGCAGACTCACTAATCACTCTTCCCTTTTATCTAAGTGACCTTTGACTGCAACATAGTAGCCTTTAACTTCATTTTGACTTCATCAAATCAACAAGATCTTTGTTTAATTAATTCAATAAGATCTTCATCACTTTCACCATATACTCCCTTAATTTTTGTACTGGCCCATCCCTGACGTTATCATTGATTTGGATATTAATACTTGTTTCCCTTTTTCTTTTCTTGCCCCCAAATCGATGACCTTGATTTCTTCTTGGTAGGGCTATATGTATTGAGCTTACTTTATTAGCAACCTTTGCATATCCGGGGAGATGGTCCTCTTCTCATTGTCTGACCCGATCCATTCGCCTTCGTCTTTCGGATCCCCAAAGAGTCATCCATTATAGACATTATTGTTTTTATTTATGGTTCTATTTAGGATCAAATTTTATTGTTAATTATTTTGAAAGAATATTAAGAGAGAAAATAATGAAAAAGAATATGAATACTTATGAGAACGCCTCATTTTATTGATAAAAAGAAATGTTTACAAAACCCTTTTGATCAAGGATCTTGTGGCCACGAGCGGGGACCACGAGAGATATGCAAGAAGCTTAAAAATAAATGGAGCTCTAATCAGCTGGCCCTCTTTACCCAACCTCACTATTTGGGTTACGACAGAGGCTTGGCATCAACGTTAGGAGCGGGAGCGTCGAAAGTGATCCACCCGGCATCCAATAGCTTTTGAACCCTATACTTCAGGTTCAAGCACTTCTCTACAGAGTGCCTGGGAGCGTCCGAGTGGTAAACACATTTTTCGTTAGGCTTGTACAACTCGAGGTAGGGTGGATTCGTCCTTTTCGGAGAAACACGTGCTAGGAGTCTGATCTCTAACAGCTCTGGCAGTAGACTCCCATAGGAAGTTGGAATGGAAGTAAATTTCCCCTCTTGTAGGCGTGACTTTCCAACTGGTGGTGAATTTTAATCTGTTCAAATGAATTTTAATCTGTTGAAACAGAGAGCTACCATTTTTCTTCTAACTGTTTCAATCCATTAAAGGCTTGAATTAACCGATTGAAAGAAGTTTTAAATAAAATCAATCGATTAAAACATTATTTTAAATCGATTGAAACTATCAGTTTCTCTCTTTTACCCTATAAATACAGTTTTGATTTCTCTTTCAAATACACAATTTGGAAAACGATTGAAAGCAATCTTGGAGCTCTCATATTCGTGTTTTTCTCTAAGCATTCATACATATTTCATATCATAAGGCATTTTGATCAAGATTGTTGAAAGATCTTCAAGAGAGAAAGTTCTGAGTTAGAAAAATTGCTTCTGGACTTCTATATTGTAAAAGTTGCAGTCCAGGTTTATTCTTTTCATACACTTGTACGAATTCTAATTGTATAGATTGGGTTTGAATCTGCACTGGTTACAGTAACTGGGTTTGGTTGCTGGGTGGTTTTTCAAGAGTCTATCTTGTGGTGTTGTAAGGTAGTTCTTGGGATAGATTGGTGTATATCTACTGGTTTGTATTTTCACTTGGTATTAGTGGAACTTGGCAGATTTGTCAAGAGCTGGATGTAGCTCTTGGGAAGAGTGAACTAGTATAAACTCTTGTGTTGTATTTCTGCTTTTATCTCTTTTCATTTCTGGTTTATATTCTTGCTTTGTTTAAAACCAAATCTGCCTAATAAAAGATTGGATAAAGATTAATCATTCTTCCACAAAGAAAGAGTGTTTTTTGAAAAATATTTCTAAAGTTCAATTCACCCCCCCTCTTGAACTCAACCATTAATTCTTACAATTGGTATCAAGAGCTGGTTCTTGTAAGTTACTCAAGAATTCGGTCCAAGAAAGTTTAAATGGCTGAGGGAAAGATGAATTTTTCTGAAGGAGCCTCCATTAATAGGCCTCCTCTATTTGCTGGTGTGAATTACTCCTTCTGGAAGGTTAGAATGAAAATCTTTATTGAATCTCTTGATAGGGGTATTTGGGATACAATTGTTAATGGTCCTTTCAAACCAACTCATACAGTGGATGGTAAAATTGTTGAAAAGGAATGGGCTGACTTAATTGATGCAGAAAATAGGAAAGTTCAATATGATTATACTGCTAAGAACATTATTACCTCTGCCTTAAATCTTGATGAGTTTTTCAGGGTTTCTCAATGCGCCTCTGCCAAAGAAATGTGGGAGATTCTAGAAGTCACTCACGAAGGTACCTCTGATGTGAAAAGGGCAAGGAAGCATGAATTAATCAGAGATTATGAATTGTTCAAAATGCAGCAAGGTGAAACCATTGCAGATGTGCAGAAAAGATTCACGCATATAGTCAACCATCTAATTGGATTAGGCAAGACGTTTGACAAGGAAGAGTTAAACATCAAAATCCTAAAATGTTTGGACAAAACTTGGCAACCAAAGGTGACCGCTATATCAGAATCAAGAGACTTAACTGAGATGACTACTGCATCATTGTTTGGTAAGCTAAGGGAACACGAGTTGGAGATCAACAGGTTTAAAGAACAAGAAAATGCAGAGAAGAAAAGCATAAATATTATTCTCAAGACAATTGAAGAAAGTAGTGACTCTAAAGAAGATGGATCTAAGAATCTTAATCTGTTGGTTAAGAAGTTTGGGAATGTTAGAAAAGTAGTTTTAGATCAAGAGGGGGGGTGAATTGATCTTTGAAAGTTTTTCGCAAATAACAGATTATCTATTTGTAAAAATAAGATTTCAGATCTGTTCTTGAATCACAAAGTAATCAATCAAATATAAACGCAGCGACATAATTAAAGGAGAGAAAGGTTAAGAAAGATATCACCGGTGTTTTATACTGGTTCACCCAATACCAGGGCTACGTCCAGTCTCCAGCCAAATTCCAGCTGGGTTCCACTAGATCAAATGTTTTACAGATTTACAATCTTACACTTAATCTACCACGGGAACCAAATTCCAGTTCCTGCACTCAACCTCTCACCAAGAACCAAATTCCGAGTTCTTGATAACCTCTACAACCAAATTCCAGTCACGAGAGAAACCAGGTGCCCAAATTCCAGGCACCAAACAATACAAAAAGAATGTAAAGAAATGAAAAAGAAGAAACTAGAATGCTCAAACCAGTTTATGCAATTCGTTGTAAGTGTTTCTTCTTCAGGAAAAATCAAGTTGCCTCAAGAAAGATTTTCAAAGAGCTTCTCAAAAACTGACGCGAATCTTTCTTGAAAAGATGCTAAAGTTTGCTTGCTTGATTGCTTAAGATTGATGTTCAAAATGTTGTGTTTAAAATGTTCAAGCCAAACTGTTTTTATAGAAGATTTTCAAAACTCTGGTTTAATCAATCTGTTAAAAGATTCTTTTAATCTGTTAAAAGTGTAGTTTAAATCTGTTAAAACTTCTTTTAATCCATTAATACGTTCTTGATTCTTTAACAGATTTGTTTTAATTGATACGACAACGTTTGTATCAATTAAAACTCTTTACAAAAAATCTTCTAATTTGATTTAATCGATTGTTTCGCAATTCAATCGATTAATATACTGCAAAACTTTCTTGTAAAACTTTCCAAGTTATTTTAACTGATAAAAATAAGTTTTAATCGATTAAAACGTTTTGTAGAAATTTTCTAAATTGTTTTAATCGATTGAAACGAGATTTAATCGATTAAAAGAGTTCTGATCGGTCATAACTAAATTCTGATCGATCATAACTGATTCTGATCAGTCATAATTGCATTCTGATCGATCATCCTGAATGTTAAGTGGATTTAATCGATTAAAACCAAGTTGTATCGATTAAAATACTGCAAAAACACTTCTCTGAACATTCTAAGTGATTTTAATCGGTTATTTCAAAACTGTATCAGTTAAAAACTTGTTTAAGAAAGCTTTTGTCAAAATACTTTGTTTTTAACTTGTTTAAACGATTTTAGAGGCATTTTGCAAAATCTTTTAACTGAAGAAACCTCATGCAGCAGAAAGGATAAAAATGATTATACCTAAGCATAGCAGCGGACACACTAATATTTCTACTCTTTTATCTAAGTGACTGTTGATCGCTACAAAGTTGACTTTGACTTTATCTTTGACTTCATCAAATCAACAGGATCTTTGTCAGAGTATTTCAATAAGATCTTCATCACTTACAGGGAAATTTCTTAAGAAGAACATAACTAGCCAGATTAAAAGGTACAATGATAAAAGAACTGATTTTATTCAAAATACTTATACTTGTTATTCTTGTGGTAAGCAGGGACATATAAGAAGTGAATGTCCAGAAAAATCCAAAAATCAAAACAAGAAAGATATGAAGTACAAAGGGAAAAAGGCCTACATAGCTTGGCAAGATAATGATTCATCCTCGAGTTCTGAATCTGAAGGTGAAGAAGTGAATTTATGCTTAATGGCTGGCTGTGAATCCTCTTCATTCCATGTAAGTTCAACCCCCATAGAGAATGAAATGAACTACAACACATTATTAACTGCTTTCAATGAAATGCATGATGAAGCTAAGAATTTATCCTATACAAATAATCGGTTAAAAGGACTAAATAACCGGTTAGAGAATAGGGTTAAAGTTCTGGAAGAAGAATTATTAGAAAGCAAAACAAATATGGAAAATAATCTACAAAAATTCATCTTTTGATAATGTTACTGCTAACAAAAATTGTGAAAAGTGTATCTCTCTGCAGAAAAAGGTTGAGTATTTGATTAAAACCTTATCTAAGTTTACTCAAGGTAAAGAAAATTTAGATACACTTCTTGGGTCTCAAAACTATGTTTTTGATCATAATGGAATTGGTTACAAACCTAAGTTTGGGGTTAAAACTAAAAGGTATTTGAACTTCTTTTATTTCAGAAAATCAACAACATCTCCCTTCTCATCTTGTCATTATTGTATGAAAAAAGGTCATACTGTAAAATTCTGTCATATTAGAAAATATTTTGTGCCACAGGCTAAAATGAGATGGGTTCCAAAATATGTTAAACAAAAAATTTGACCACTAAGGACCCAAAGTATTTAAGGGTACCAAATACTTGATGCTTGATTTTTCAGGAACAAAAACAAGAATCACTTTGGTACTTGGACAGCGGATGCTCAAGGCATATGACAGGTGATATTTCCAAATTTCAAAAACTGAGATTGAAGACTAGAGGTCACGTGACATATGGAGATAACAACAAGGGAAGAATCTTAGGTTCTCGAGATATAGGAGATGGTGAAACTGTGACCATTCACAATGTTCTTCTTGTTGAAGGTCTTAAGCACAACTTAATCAATATAAGTCAATTATGTGATCTTGGTCACAAGGTTATCTTCAAACCAGAAATCTGCCTAATCTGTGAGCCAAAATCTGACACGGTAATGTTGGTTGGTAAGAGATTAAACAACATTTACATGCTAGATATCAAGCATTCTATCTCATCTCAAAGCTGTCTTCTTACTAAAGAAGAAGAATCTTGGTTATGGCATAGAAGACTTGCACATATTCATCTTAATCATCTTGACAAACAAATTACTAAAGATTTAGTTTCTGGACTACCTAAGCTTCAAATTCTGAAAGACAAAATCTGTGAAGCTTGTTTAAAAGGTAAACAATCTAGAAAATCCTTTTCAAATAAAAACATTATTTCTACTTGTAGACCTTTGGAACTGCTCCACTTAGATTTGGTTGGTCCTTCAAGAAACAAAAGCCTAGGTGGTAATCTTTATATCATGGTAATTGTTGATGATTTTTCAGATTTACATGGACTATTTTTCTAAAAGCCAAATAAGATTCTTTCAAATCTTTTAAAAATCTTGCCAAGGTTTTACATAATGAGAAAGGTTATTTCATTACTTCTATTCAAAGTGACAATGGTGGAGAATTTGTAAATGAAAAGTTTGAATTATTTTGTGAAAAGTATGGCATAAAACACAACTTTTACTGCTCCAGAAATCCTCAGCGGAATGGTGTTGTGGAAAGGAAGAACAGATCCATTGTGGAACTTGCTAGAATAATGCTTTGTGAAAACTCTTTACCTAAATACTTTTGGGCGAGATGCTGTAAACACTACTTGTCATGTTTTGAATAGAGTTTTGATTAGACCCATTCTTAAGAAAACCCCATATGAACTTTACAAAGGAAGAAAAACCCAACATAAACTATTTCAGGGTTTTTGGATGTACATGTTTTGTTTTAAACAATGGGAAAGAAAATATTGGCAAGTTTGATGAAAAATCGATAAAGGGATCTTTCTTGGCTCTTGGCTATTCTTCTAACAGTCATACATATAGAGTCTATAATTTAAGACTAAAATGCATGTTGAAGAATCGGTACATGTTGTTTTTAATGAGTCTCCTCGAGTGTTCGAGTAAAACAACGAGTGCGCATATGATGAAGAATTAAGCTGATAATTCTTATCGGTTAAAACATTCGAGAGATACGGGTCGATTATCTCGTCGAAGAAGGTGATCAATCAATTGATCCTACAAAAAGCTGATCCACCGAAAGAATTGTTGGAGAACAGGGAAAAGGATACCTTGGATGAGTTTCCTAAAGAATGGATTGTCCCAAGAGATCTTTCTCTAGACAATGTTATTGGGCAAATCAATAAGGGAGTATCCACTAGAAATTCTCTTAATCAATTCTGCAATCATATGGCATTCATTTCACAAATTGAACCTAAATCTGTTAAGGATGCATTAAATGATGAATATTGCCATGCATGATGAACTTAATCAGTTTAAAAGAAATAATGTGTGGGAATTAGTTCCTAAAACCAAAGATATCAATATAATTGGTACTAAGTGGGTATTTAAAAACAAATTAGATGAACACGACATTATTACTTGAAATAAAGCTAAGTTGGTAGCCAAAGGATATAATCAACAGGAAGAAATTGATTTTGATGAAACCTTTGCACCTGTAGCTAGACTTGAAGCTGGTAGACTGTTATTAGCTTATGCTTGTATTAGTGGTTTCAGATTACTTCAGATGGATGTCAAGAGTGCCTTTCTAAATGGACTCATCAATGAAGAAGTCTATGTTTCTCGACCTCCTGGTTTTGAAAATCACAAACATCCGACCATGTCTACAAGGCTGAAAAAGGCTCTTTATGGATTAAAGCGAGGCTCCTAGACAATGGTATGAGAGGCTAAGTAATTTCTTAATTGATCAAGGATACAAATGAGGTGAAGTTGACAAAACCTTATTCATTAAGAAATCTGGATCTGACATTATTCTGGTGCAGGTTTATGTTGATGATATCATTTTTGGTTCTACTAATAATGCCTTGTGTAATAAATTTGTTAAGGAAATACAAAGTGAATTTGAGATGTCTATGATGGGAGAACTGAATTTCTTCCTTGGTCTCCAGGTTAAGCAATTAAGGAATGGTATTTTCCTAAATTAATCTAAATACTGTAATCAGTTGTTGAAGAAATTTGATATGCATAATTGCAAAGAATCCTCCACACCCATATCTACTAACTGCTGTCTAGATTTAGATGAAAAAGGGAAATCTGTTGATCAAACTAAATATAGAGGTTTGATTGGATCTCTTCTATATCTGACTGCTAGTAGGCCTGACATTATGTTCAGTGTTTGCCTTTGTGCTAGATTTCAGGCAAATCCAAAGGAATCTCACCTCACTGCTGCTAAAAGGATTCTCAAGTATCTTAAAGGAACCATTAATGTTGGACTATGGTATCCTGAAGGTGTCTCTCTTAAACTTGTTGGATTTTCTTATTTTGACTTTGCAGGTTGTAGATTGGATAGGAAAAGTACCTCTGGTACATGCCATTTACTGGGAAGCAGTCTCATATCATGGCACAACAAAAAACAAGCATGTGTAGCTCTTTTAACTGCAGAAGCTGAATACATTGCAGCTGGGAGTTGTTGTGCTCAGAGTATCAACCTCAAACAACAATTGAAAGATTATAGGGTGTTTCTCAACACGGTACCTCTGGTTTGTGATAATACTAGTGCAATCAATCTAACTAAAAATCCTATTCAACACTCTAGAACTAAGGATATTGAAATTAAACATCACTTTATTAGAGAACATGTATCTAGGGGTGATTGTGAAATTTTATTCATTGATACTGAGAAACAATTAGCTGACTTGTTCACCAAACCACTACCTAGAGATAGACTTAATATGCTTAGAACTGAATTAGGAATTTTGGATCTATCTAGTATTGTATAATTGATTCTTTATTATGGTTCTGTGCTTTTTAACAGGTTGATAATATGTTTAATCGATTAGTTGTTTGAAATTTTTGAAATATTTTTCAAACTATGTGTTTTAATCGATTGAAATTGCGAAATAATCTGTTGATTTTCTGATTCTCAATCTTTGTTCATGATCTATTGCCAAATTAATCGATTAAATAGGTTTTTAATCGATTTATTTAAATAACTCTTTAGCTCTGCATGTTTTATTTTTTGAATTAATTGATTAAATCTTCGATTTAATCGATTCATTTTACTTTTGATAATCTGCGTCTATATCATTAATTGAAAAATCAATTGATTTTATGGAAAATCAATTGGTTAATTTTTCTAGGGCTAGTATTGTATGCTTTGCTTCTGATTATTTACTGCAGATTGAGTTAAATGCCTGTGCAACTACAAACAACTTCAGCTACTCTCTTAAATGTAATGGTTATCCAATAAATGCTGAAAGATTGTGATTGGAAATCAGAGGTGAAAAAAATGCAGGTAATCGAGTGTTGCAGTACCCATTGTTCTCTCTCTCTATCTTTTCCATCTCTGACATAGGGAACAGAACTGAGGTAATTTACTAAAAGACAAATTTGACTATTCAAAGTAGATGAAGAGTCTGGTTTCTCCCATTCCTTTTAGTATGCATTAGTTGATTCGAAAATCTTGTATTATCTCTTGGAAAAATATTCTCTTTTCTGTATTCGGTTCACCTCTCAAACATCATGTTCAAGCGCACCAAATCTGGAAGGAGGAAGTTCAGCAGAGGAGAATCCTCAGCTGCTGTCAAAGAAACATTAGGAGGAGGGCACATTGAAACCTGGTTCAATGGGAATCAAGAGAAGTGTTAGAATCGCGCAGCGGAATGTTCGCGTGGTCGGACAAAAACCAAGAGGGGGGGGTGAATTGGTTACTTAATAAAAATTAGGTTTTCAAAATTTTCCCCAAATTTTACCGATTAAAAACTGCGTAAATGTAAATAGAGAAGAGTAGAGAAGATTACACAATAGGTTTATACTGGTTCGGATCAAAAGACCCTACGTCCAGTTGCTAATCACTCAAAAGAGGATTAACGCTGTCACTAAGAACAAAGTTGTTACAACACAAATTATAATGAAAAAGATAAAGTTAAAGATAAAACCTCTCTTGAAATCCACAAGAGATGATAAACGACTTTCCACGGAGACGGCACGACACACAATCCACTAAGAACTCCACTTAGTGATTCTTATCGCTTCTAGCCTCACACCAAGTTTCCAAAAGCCCAGAAGAACGACTTTCCCCGGAGACGGCACAGCACTCAATCCACTAAGAACTCCACTTAGTGATTCTTATCGCTTCTAGCCTCACACCGGAGTTTCCAAAAGCCCCCTTTCCTTGCAACAAACGGTTCTACGGCACTCACGACACTTAACTTTTGTATGGAAAGAGTTGTTCTTTAGTTGTTCTACTTTTACGAGTGCCAAAGCGAGTTTAAGTAGGGAAATTAGGGTTAAGGAATTGGAGATTTCGAAACTAGGGTTCTTGGTAATTGGGTTTTCGAAAATAGGGTTAATTTGAAATTTAAAAACAAAAAGCAGATTGAAATAATCGATTAAATGGAGTTTTAATCGATTAAAACGAAGCCAAATACGCGAGAACCCAATCCTCTCGGTTTAATCGATTATTTGGTGAAATAATCGATTATTTGACCTTTTAATCGATTATTTTGATGTTTTAATCGATTAAAACGGTGAGTATATCTTGAAAATGGTTTTCTCACTTGTTTTAATCGATTATTTCCCTATATAATCGATTAAAGCCGAGCCTGCATGATAAATTTGAGCATTTTGAAGCTTCTAAGTTACGAGACTATGTACAGGCTATCTTAGACTCTATAATTACAGACTCAATCAAACTAAAACGAGTTATTACAATACGAGAAAACATCAATCTTCAATCTTCAATACTCTAAGTCTTTAAGCTCTTGGATCATCATCAAAATCAACATTCTTCATGATCATTATTTGCAACATCAAGTCCTTGAATGTTCAACAATCTCCCCTTTTTGATGATGATCAAAATTATCTTTTTAAAGCCCTTGTAATAACCTGTTTCATCTGTCATACTAACAAACACATTAAACATACCGAGATAACATTTAATATTGAATCATAGGCTTTAAATTTTTCTCCCCTATTTTGATTATAATCAAAAAGAACTCTGCAACATCAATCATAAGAGCTCCCCCTCAAAATATGCATAAGTTAGAGAAAGCTCCCCCTCAATCATAGCATGAAAGAAACATCATATTTTACAACATCAAGACAATAACAAAAGAAAATTCATCAATTATCTCTACATTAGACAACTTTAATCGATTATTTCCAGTAAATAATCGATTTTTAGAGGCATTTAATCGATTATTTCACGAGATAATCGATTATTCCGAAGGAGAATACCCTGTTTTGGACGTTTTGAGGAAAAATAATCGATTATCACTTCCGAGTAATCGATTATTCCGAAGGCTATATTAAGTTTTTTAAGGTTTTTACACATTATAACCTATGAATATCCTGCATCACGAATTTAATCATAACAATCATCCAAAATCATTCAAATTAAGCAGAATTTAAGCTATTTCTAGTATCCCTAAGTCTCTTCTAAGATCATAGAATCTATCCTTGGGTAGAGGCTTAGTAAATATATCTGCTAATTGACGTTTAGTGTCTACATACTCTATCTTACAGTTTCCTTTCTTGATATTATCTCTTAAAAAGTGATGTCTAATCTCAATATGTTTAGTCCTAGAGTGCATTACTTGGATTTCTAGTTAAGTTGATTGCACTCGTATTATCACACATTAATGGAATGTCATTTAAATATATGCTATAATCCTCTAATTGTTGTTTCATCCACGGAATTTGAGCACAACAACTACCAGTTGCAATAAATTCAGCTTCAGGTGGTAGATAAAGCAACACATGCTTGTTTCTTAGAATGCCATGATATTAAGGATGAACCTAACAAATGACATGTCCCACTAGTGCTTTTCCTATCAATTTTACATCCACCATAATCGAGCATCGGAATATCCTAATAAACTAATACAAGCATCGAGACGGATACCACAAGCCAAATCCGGTAGTTCCTTTTAAGTATTTTAAAATATGTTTTACTTGCAATTAAATGAGATTCTTTAGGACAAGCTTGAAATCTAGCACACACACGAGACAGAATGCATAATATCGGGTCTAGTAGCGATTAAGTATAATAGTGATCCTATCATACCTCTATACATAGTTTGATTTACTTCCAAACCTGATTCATCCTTGTCTAAATAGCATGAAGTTCCCATGGGTGTGTTAGCTTCCTTTGAGGTGTCCATACCAAACTTTTTTAGAATTTCCTTGCAGTATTTAGTTTGAGAGATGAAAGTGCCATCTTTAAGTTGCTTGATTTGTAGTCCAAGGAAGAATGTCAATTCTCCCATCATAGACATTTCAAACTCTCCCTGCATTATCTTAGCAAATTCTACACATAACAAACTATCAGTTGATCCAATAATATATCAACAAGTAACACATCTTTGATCTCCAAAGTGTTTGCACCATGATTGCTCAATTGATTGCTTAAGGATGTGTGAAAACTTATATTCAATGTGAGTTTAGAAAGTTCAAGCCAAACTGTTTTCAATAGAAGATTTTCAAAAGCTGCTTGGTTTAATTAATCTGTTAAAAGTTTCTTTTAATCTGTTAAAAGTGCGATTTTAATCTGTTAAAACATCTTTTAATCGATTAAAACGCGAGTGTAGAAAAAGTTTTTAAGTTGTTTTAATCGATTGAAACGAGTTTTTAACCGATTAAAAGAGTTCTGATCGGTCATAATAAAAATCTGATCGGTCATCCTGACTCGACCGGTCATAATTAAAATCTGATCGATTACATTTGCTTCTGATCGGTCATAATTTGATTCTGATCGATCATCCTGACCCTTTAAGTAATTTTAATCGATTGAAACGTGTTTTTAATCGATTTAAACGTTTCTGACCGCTCATAATAACAATCTGATCGGTCAAAATGAGTTCTAAATGGTTTTAATCGATTAAAAACCAGTTGTATCGATTAAAATGTCTGTAAAAACACTTCTTTGACCACTCTAAGTGATTTTATTTGGTTCTTTCAAAGCTGCATCGAGTTAAAAACATGTTTTAAGAAAGCTTTTGTAAAAATACTTTATTTTGAGATCTGTTTAAAACAATTTTAGAGGCTTCTCGCAAAAATCTTTAAGAGAAGAATCTTTATGCGATGAGAAAAGATAAAATGATTTTACCTAAGCATTTTGTTTAAAACATACAAAATGATCCATTTTCTTTGAATAAATAAAAGAGACAAACAGATTTATTTAACTATTGGAACCCAAATATATTTACCTTTTGGAATACCAAAATGTTTAATTTTACACTTATTTGAAGTGTGACCTTGTTTCATACAATAGAAGCATGCATTTGGAGTAGCTTTAGAATAAGATACATTATTAACATGACATGCTCTAGTTCCTTTTTCTACCCATATTCTTTTCTTTTTAGATTTACTCTTTTTCAAAGGAACTCTATGATTTACATTATTTTGAGCAAAAACCATTTCATTCTTCCTAAGATCATCAATTTCTTTTTCGGCTTTGTCAAGCAAATGGTTAAGAATATCTATGTCATATTCATGCTCTTTACAATTTGCACAAGCTAAGTCCTTATTCTCATCTAAGCATACAATTTTCGTATTAGCTACCTCCTTTTCTTCTAAACATGCAATTTTCAATTTTAAGGACTCATTTTCCTTTTCAGATTTTCTTAGATTCTTCTTTACTACTTTATATTCCTTTTTCATATCCATAAATGCAGTAAATAACTCATTATAAGCATTTTGTAATTCATCATGATCATTTTCTTCACAAGAGGATGAATCGGAATCACTAACCTCAACATCCGAAGAATTGTTGTTATTTGCCATCAAGCAAATGTTTGCTTCAATTTCGAGTCGCTTGATTCGAATTTGAATCACTTGTCATCCCAAGCAATATATGCTTTCTTCTTGAATTGCTTTTTGCCCTTATGTTCATCATTTTTCTTGTTTGGGCATTCGGTCTTCATATGCCACGCTTCACCACAACCAAAGCATTTTATATTAACGGAAGAATTTTCTTTTACCTTTCCCTTACCTTTGAAAGGATGTCTTCCTTTTGCTTTCATCATCTTGGTGAACTTCTTTATAAAAAGACTCATCTCTTCTTCATCAATTTCGGAGTCTTCTTCTTCTTCTTTCTTATTATTGCTTTTTGAAATCTCGGTTTTGAAAGCAAGGTTCTTCTTTTGATATTGACCCTCTTCCTCATTTAGTCTTCCAAGGTCAAGTTCATGCTCCCTAAGCTTTCCAAACAACGCCGCCATAGACATAGTGGCAAGATTTTGTGACTCCGAGATGGCCGTCACCTTTGGTTGCCATTTCCTATCCGAGAGATTTCAAAATTTTAACATTTAATTCATCAACGTCAAAAATTTTACCTAGTCCGGTGAGATGGTTCACGATATGAGTGAAACGTTTTTGTACGTCAAATATCGTTTCGCCTGGTTGCATCCGGAACATTTCGTACTCTTGAATTAGAGAATTTTTACGTGCTCTTTTGACGTCGTCGGTTCCTTCGTGGGTTACTCTAAGCATTTCCCACATTTCTGTGCACTTTTACAAATAGAAATTCTGTAGAACTCATCAAGGGTTAGAGCGAGATGAAATAATGTTTCTAGCCCTAACATCAAATTGTACTTTTCGACTTTCGTCGGCAGTCCATCTATCAAAAGGTTTAAGAACGTCAACACCGTTCTACGTAATTTTAGGAACAAATGGACCGTTTAAAATTGCGTCCCAAACACCTCTATCAACGAGACTCTAAAAATATTTGCATACGTACTTTCCAAAAAGGATAATTTTGACCCGCAAAAAGTGGGGGTCTGTTGATAGACGCACCTTCGGCAAAAGTTTGATTTTGTCCGACCATTTTCGAAAATATTTGAATGACTATCAAAGCAAGCTCGATACCACTTGTTAGAATCGCGCAGCGAATGTTCGCGTGGTCGGACAAAAACCAAGAGGGGGGTGAATTGGTTACTTAATAAAAATTAGGTTTTCAAAATTTTCCCCAAATTTTACCGATTAAAAACTGCGTAAATGTAAATAGAGAAGAGTAGAGAAGATTACACAATAGGTTTATACTTGGTTCGGATCAAAAGACCCTACGTCCAGTTGCTAATCACTCAAAAGAGGATTAACGCTGTCACTAAGAACAAAGTTGTTACAACACAAATTATAATGAAAAAGATAAAGTTAAAGATAAAACCTCTCTTGAAATCCACAAGAGATGATAAACAGACTTTCCACTGGAGACGAGCACAGCACACAATCCACTAAGAACTCCACTTAGTGATTCTTATCGCTTCTAGCCTCACACCAAGTTTCCAAAAGCCCCGAAGAACAGCTTTCCCCGGAGACGGCACAGACACTCAATCCACTAAGAACTCCACTTAGTGATTCTTATCGCTTCTAGCCTCACACCGAAGTTTCCAAAAGCCCCCTTTCCTTGCAACAAACAGTTCTCGGCACTCACGAGCACTTAACTTTTGTATGGAAAGAGTTGTTCTTTAGTTGTTCTACTTTTCCGAGTGCCAAAGCAGAGTTTAAGTAGGGAAATTAGGGTTAAGGAATTGGAGATTTCGAAACTAGGGTTCTTGGTAATTGGGTTTTCGAAAATAGGGTTAATTTGAAATTTAAAAACAAAAACAGATCGAAATAATCGATTAAATGGAGTTTTAATCGATTAAAACAGAGCCAAATACGCAGAACCCAATCCTCTCTGGTTTAATCGATTATTTGGTGAAATAATCGATTATTTGACCTTTTAATCGATTATTTTGATGTTTTAATCGATTAAAACAGTGAGTATATGCTTGAAAATGGTTTTCTCACTTGTTTTAATCGATTATTTCCCTATATAATCGATTAAAGCCGAAGCCTGCATGATAAATTTGAGCATTTTGAAGCTTCTAAGTTACGGACTATGTACTGGCTATCTTAGACTCTATAATTACAGACTCAATCAAACTAAAACAGAGTTATTACAATACAGAAAACATCAATCTTCAATCTTCAATACTCTAAGTCTTTAAGCTCTTGGATCATCATCAAAATCAACATTCTTCATGATCATTATTTGCAACATCAAGTCCTTGAATGTTCAACAAGAAGATGGGGTTATTCATTCACAAAATGAGCAGAAAACAGATTAATATTCCCAAGATTCTGAAATTCTCGTGGTTGGACATTGAAGGGTTCAAAGGGGTTCGAAAGCTGCTGCAACACCAGAAACTTTAGAAGTTCCTAGAGCTCAATGGTAGAATCTATCCTGACCTTATCAAAGTTTTCTTTACTAACTTGTCATTTGAAGGTTCTACAGTCAAAATTCAAGTTAAAGGAGTGGAAATTGAGATTACTCCCACTGTTTGGAAAAATGTTGTTGGACTCAAGGATGAAGGGGTAAAAGTCACTAAAGGGTATACCTCTGATGTAGAAGAATTCAACAAATTCCAATATTTTCGTTCTTGTTTGAGAAATAAGCATGACTCTGTGAGTTCCTTCAACACTGGGAAGCTTAACCTTGAAGAAAGAGTACTTGCATTCATAGTGGCCTAGCAACTTACTCCCAGGGGGAGCAATCATGCAGTACTGAATGAAGGTGACTTGGTACTGATGTATTGTATCCACCACAGAATCAGAGTAAACTGGGTATTTGTTATCAAGGACCATATGATCAAAGCAAAAAGGCTAAGTGATTTTAGGTATCCCTATGCTATCTTAATTTCTAAATTTCTAACTCATTTTGGTGTTGACTTAGAAGGAGAACTGTCTAAAATTGTTCGCCCCACAAATGAGATTAACAACTCCATCCTTCATAAAATGGGATTCATTAAGATTGATGGTGATTGGATTTCAAAAGAAGAAGCTGGGAGAGATGAAGAAGAAGAAGAAGAAGAGGAAGACAATGAGAATACTGGTGCTCCAAGTGCTACAGAAGCAAGAAAGACACATCCCATGAAAGATGTTATGGCTCAGCAGTCTCCATTGGAAATGATTCCTTTTGTGGCACCACCTGACCGTGGAACACCTCTTTCACAGTTCGAAAGGACTATGCTGCACCAAATGAATGAAATTCAAACTAATCAAAGGAGGTGCATGGAGATGACATATGCTCTGCAAGCTCGCCAGCATCGGTTTTATGAAGACTCCATTGCCAGATTTCAGCATATTGATAATCAACTGGAGGATATCTTCAACAGAATTGGAGACCTCCAATTCAATCAGGGTCCCTGGGATGGTGATGAGTGAAAATTCTTTTTAAAAGCTTTCTTTCACTTGTGTTTTTTGTTTGTTTTAATTTTGGGTACCTGAATGGTACTTATGGCTTGTATTTGAACACTTTTTGATGAAGTCAAAGAGGGGGAGAAGTATTCGCTTTATACTGACACTACACACACACGTCACAAAATCATATGTCTCTGTTATTGTTTCTTTTATGCAGGTGCAGTGGTTATTTGTCTCCATCAAATAGGGGGAGATTGAAGCACTTGTTAGATTTGATGAAGACATATAAAGTTTATAAAGTTTATTTTGTGGTTGTGTAGGTAGATAGGTTATAGGTTTGAAATTTAATCTCTTGATAATTTCAGTATATCTTGTGATAAGCGCCTATAACTATTGCATTTCATAGAATTTATCTTACTGCATGAAAAACCAATCTTTAAGCCTTGAAATAACAAACTGAGTTTTTCAATCTGTTAAAAAGTAGTTTTAATCTGTTAAAATCACTTAAAATAGGAAATGTATATATACAGAAAATATTTTAATTGATTGAATCGTAGAATCAACAGGTTAAAATTTTCTTGATGGTTTTTCCATATTAAGGGTTTCACAGTATTAATCTGTTGAATTGATAAATCAATAGATTAAAATGTTCTAATCCATTTTTTATTTCAAACGTATCTCAGATTTTTAATCTGTTGAAATCAAGTTCAATCTGTTGAAACAGAGAGATGTCATTTTTCATCTTAAAGTATCTCAGATTTTTAATCTGTTGAAATCAAGTTCAATCTGTTGAAACAGAGAGATATCATTTTTCATTTTTAAGTATCCCATAATTTTAATCTATTGAAATGAATTTTAATCTGTTGAAATAGAGAACTACCATTTTTCTTCTAACTGTTTCAATCCATTAAAAGCTCGAATTAACCGATTGAAAGAAGTTTTAAATAAAATCAATCGATTGAAACATTATTTTAAATCGATTGAAACTATCAGTTTCTCTCTTTTACCCTATAAATACAGTTTTGATTTATCTTTCAAATACACAATTTGGAAAACGACTGAAAGCAATCTTGGAGCTCTCATATTCGTGTTTTTCTCTGAGCATTCATACACATTTCATATCATAAGGCGTTTTGATCAAGATTGTTGAAAGATCTTCAAGAGAGAAAGTTCTGAGTTAGAAAAATTGCTTCTGGACTTCTATATTATAAAAGATGCAGTCCAGGTTTACTCTTTTCATACACTTGTACGAATTCTATTTATGTAGATTGGGTTTGAATCTGCACTGGTTACAGTAATTGGGTTTGGTTGCTGGGTGGTTTTTCAAGAGTCTATCTTGTGGTGTTGTAAGGTAGTTCTTGGGGTAGATTGGTGTATATCTACTGGCTTTTATTTTCACTTGGTATTAGTGGAACTTGACAGATTTGTCAAGAACTGGATGTAGCTCTTGGGAAGAGTGAACCAATATAAACTCTTGTGTTGTATTTCTCCTTTTATCTCTTTTCATTTCTGGTTTATATTCTTACTTTGTTTAAAACCAAATCTGCCTAATAAAAGATTGGATAAAGATTAATCATTCTTCCACAAAGAAAGAGGGTTTTTCGAAAAATATTTCTAAAGTTCAATTCACCCCCCCCCCCTCTTGAACTCAACCATTAATTCTTACATAATCGATTAAAATCACTTAAGATATTTAAAAGTGTTCTGGCAGTATTTTAATCAATATAACTTATAAATAATCAATTAAAACCACTTAAAGTACTTTTTAACCAATTAAATCTCATATATGATCGATCAGAATAATTTTAATTGATTAAAGTGCGATTTAATCGATTAAAACAACTTAAGAGAATTTTTGCTAATTGTTTTAATCGATTAAAACTTGTTGTTATCAGTTAAAATCACTTAGAAAGTTTTATGAAAATATTTGGCAGAATTTGAATCGATTAAAATGTGAATTAATCGATTAAAACAACTTAAGGGATTTTTTTACAAAGTGTTTTAATCGATTCAAACGTTATCGTATCAGTTAAAACAAATATGGAAAATGATCAAGAACATTTTAACAGATTAAAAGAAGTTTTAACAGATTAATTCAAGACTTTTAACAGATTAAAAGATTATTTTAACAGATTAATTAAAACAGGAGTTAGAACAAATCTCTATATAAACAGGATTGCTTCAGTCTTTCAAAATATACTTTTGTGTAATCAATCAAGCAATCATAAGAGCTACTTTTAAGAAAGAATCATGCAAGGTTTGTGAAGTTTTTCAAAGTTCTTTCTTGAGTCAATTTTTGCATTTCTTTTGTGAAGAAACTCATTCTGCAGAGCTGCATAATCCGGGTTTGAGTATTCTAGTTTCTTCTCTTTGTTTCTTTACATTTCTTTACTATATATTGTGGGTGTCTGGAAGTGTGGGCATTGGTTCTGTGGCTGGAATTTGGCTGCAAGTTTATTCAAGAATTAGAACTTGGTTCTTGGTGAAGGTTTAGGTGCAAGAACTGGAATTTGGTTCTTGTGGTAAGATTGGGTGTCTGGAATTGTTGGACACTAGTTCTGTAGCTGGAATTTGGCTGCAGGTTGGTTCAAGAACTGGAATTTGGTTCTTGGTGAAGGTTTAGGTGCAAGGACTGAAATTTTGGTTCTTGTGGTAGGTTGGGTGTGTGATTGGAATCTGTAATCTGTAAAACATTCAATCTAGTGGAACTCAGCTGGAATTTGGCTGAGAACTGGACGTAGCCCTGGGATTAGGTGAACCAGTATAAATCTTGGTTGTATTTTTCTAAACCGTACTCTCTTTAATTTTGTTGTTGTCTTTATTTCAATTGCTTGTTTTTGCTTGATTCAAGATTTGGTCAGAACTCTTAATCCTTGAAATAGATAATTTGTAAATTGCGAAAATCTTTCAAAGATCAATTCACCCCCCCCCCCCCCTCTTGATCTCAACCTACTTTTCTAATAATTGGTATCAAGAGCAAGGGTCTTGAAAAATACTCAAGACTTTCGGTCCAAATCTTTCATGGCTGAAAACAAATTACCTTTTTCTGAGGAAGCTTCTATTAATAGACTTCCACTATTTTGTGGTACAAATTATCCATTTTGGAAGATTAGGATGAAGATCTTTATTGAATCTATTGATAGAAATGTTTGGGATATAATTGTTAATGGTCCATTAATTACAGAAAAAGAATGGTCTAGCTTAAATGATGAAGAGAAAAGAAAAGTTCAAAGTGATTGTACTGCTAAAAACATAATTACTTTTGCACTAAACATGGATGAGTTTTTCAGGGTTTCTCAATGCAAATCTGCCAAGAAAATGTGGGAGTTCTTGTGGTTACTCATGAGGGAACGACTGATGTAAAGAGAGCTAGAAAGCATACTCTCATCAGAGAATATGAGTTGTTTAAAATGCAAAACGGAGAAAGTATTGCAGATGTGCAGAAACGCTTCACTCACATCAGCAATCATCTAATGAGCTTAGGTAAGACTTTTGATAAAGAAGAATTAAATATAAAAGTTTTGAAATGTCTTGACAGGTCTTGGTAGCCTAAGGTCACAACAATATCAAAGTCAAAAGACTTATCCATCATGACAACAACATCCTTATTTGGCAAACTCAGAGAACATGAGATGGAAATTAACAGATTCAATGAGCAAGAAATCTCTTAAAAGAAAGGTAGAAGCATAGTGCTCAAAGCTGAAGAAAAATATCAAGAATCAGAAGAAGAAAGTGAAAATCTTGGACTGGTAGTCAAAAAGTTTAACAAGTTTCTCAAGAGAAAGATCCAAGATAAAGAAAAACACAAAAGGTATGAAAAGAAATCTGATTCCTTTAACTATAAGTGTTATGGTTGTGATAAGAAGGGTCATGTAAGAATGGAGTGTCTAGAAAAGAATAAATACAATGACAAGAAAGAAGAAAAGATCAAAAGAAGATCATATATAGCACGGGATGACAATGATAGCTCATCAACAGAAAATTCTGATGATGAAGAAGCTAACTTGTATCTAATGGCTAACCAGATTTATCAAAACAACAGTGTAAGTTCTAATTCTTCTTCTAATTTTGTGAATTATAACATATTACAAGAAGCATTTAATGAAATGCATGAAGAAACCAAGAAACTTAAAAGAGAAAATGATAGGCTAAAAGGCATGAATAATTGGCTAGAAAATAGAGTTGATTCTCTTGAAAAGAAAATTCTTGAAGATGAAACTGATCTTGACTTCTTAAAATTAATCCATGATAATTTTGACTGCTTATGTAACAAACCATGTAATAATTGTCCAAATTTACAAAAGAAGATTGATTTTTTGTTACAAACTGTTTCTAAATTTACACAAGGTCAAACTACTCTTGATGTTCTTCTTGGGTCACAAAAACTTATTTTTGACAAATCTGGCATTGGATATACATCTAGCAAGAAAACCAGAAAAACTGTTGAAAATAGGAAATCATACTCATCATCTGTTATTAAATGTTTTTATTGTATGAAAAGAGGTCATTTTGTTCAATTTTGTAGAATCAAGAAGTATGCTATACCAAGAGGAAGAATGAAGTGGATTCCCAAGAATTCATTTCAAATAACTTGATTAGACCCAATGATTATAAAAAGGTTACCAGATATATGCTTGTCGCCGCCGTCAAAAAGAGGCGGTCGGAGCGACGCGATGGTTCTGAATTTTCCGTTTTTCGCATTTTTATGGGTGATGTTACAACGCCTTTAGGTTGTCCGATAATCGGGCTGAATCGAAGGGCGAGGTTTTCGAAAAGGTGTTCTTAGGTCGTCCGATAACCGGGCTGACCTAAGAACTAATTTGAAAGGGTTCTTATGGAGTCGCCACCGATGTTTTTACCGGAAACATCGAAAAAGGAGAGAAAAGGCGTTGGTTTTTTCGAAAACCAACTTTGGTCGTTAAAACCAGAGTTGGGTAAGGGAGTTAGTTACGTGTAAGGGAAGTGTTAGTTCCCTTACGACGCCCCTTTCGGGTTCCCTATGATAGGCCAGTTATTTTATAGATAAACTTTCGAAAAAGACACTTTTACCCTTTTTATTTGCGGAATCAAAATAATGACTACATGACCCTAATAACTATTGCGCAATTTAATATAAATAAAAGACAGTAAAAGAGAGGGAGAGAATGAAGAAACCTCTGAAGCAAGCTTTTTGATTAATTCTCTTGAAAATAGGGTGCGTTTTGGCAGCCCTTCGCTCTTACAACGCCGAAAATCGCTCTCGAAACGCTATAAAAAGCTCTCTAAGACACTCAGAAACTCCGGAAATGCTTCGGAGGGACTCTAGGAGGAGAATTTGAAGAAAGTGTAGAAGGGAAAGTGGAAGAACTGTGTGAAATGAAGGGGGGAGCGCTCACTATTTATAGGGATTCGCGCCTGTCAGGTCGAGACGGCGGTCTTGACTAGCAAGGTCGAGACGACGGTCTCAACTCCTAAAGGCGAAAATCCTTATTTTTGTACAGAAAATCCTTCCTACTCTAACATGGGGCCTAATAGTCTCTCCTAGTGGCTTTTTAGGCTTCGTCCATCTTCAAATAGTAGGTCTTCTGCTCTTATTTTGAGACCGGACAAGATTTAGGGTCTACAACTGCCCCCCCTTCACCTGACTAGCCGATTATTGGCCTGTTGTGCCAAGAAGATCGGCTGGAGGGTGAAGGAGTTGGCCCTCTTGCCCGGTTGTCCTTCAGATACTTTGTCTTGCGGTAGATGATCCTCTGGGGAAAGAAGTTGTGCGCCTCTAGGATGCTCCTTCTGACGGTAGTTGATCCCTTCGATTGATGAGTATGAACCCCCATCTAGTTTGACGAGTATGAACTCCCGTCTGGTAAGCCCCCTTTTGTAAGACTTGATGAGTACACACTACCATCTGGTGTTTGACGAGTATGAACCCCCGTCTAGTAAGCCCTCTTTTGTAAGGCCTGATGAGTACACACCCCCATCTGGTGTTGAGTCCACTTTGTAGGACTGCTGGTGGTGGCGACTTACTGCTCTAGCTCATGCGCCGGGTGAGAAACCTTGGGATGCTCCTTTGATGCGGTAGTTGACCCCTTGGTTGACGAGTATGAACCCTCGTCTAGTTAGGTTCCTCCGGATGCTCCTTCTTGCGGTAGCTGACCCCTTGGTTGTGGTGGCGGCTTACTGCTCTAGCTCATGCGCCGGTGGTGAGATGTGTTCTTTGTTTTTGTTTTTGTGACTTTTCTGGGATAGTCATTCGGTTTGTGCCGGGGATTAGTTTGGTAGTCATCCAGCTTGTTGGTCACTGGGTAGTCTTGCTTATTTGTCGCTTGACTTTTGTTGGTTGTCGAAGAAACTCTTGGTCAATGTGGTTGACTTTGTTTTGTTTTTAATCCTGTCTTTTTTCCGCAGTTTTATCTTTTTTCTCACGATTTCGGATTTTGGCTTTTCCGAGATTAAGCGTAAGTCTTTTTACTTTTTAGTTTCTCTTCGTTACGCTGACTTTTTGAAAAGACAGAAAAATGTATGAAAGAGAATTTTATTTATGATAAAGCTTTGATTACAACATTTATTTTTGAGTACTATCCCTAAGACGGTGGACTTGAGCCGGGAGACGATCCGGGAGGAGGGAATTGCCGGTACATGTGCCTCTGAAATTCTGCCTGGTCTCGGATTGCGTCGAGGTGTTCTTGTCGGAACATCGCCAGGTCTTGCCTTATTCCCTCTTGTATCTGGCCGAAGGTCTCCATCCTTGTATCGAAGGCGACCTGCCTTAAGGACATCTGGTCGAATTGTTGGCGCAAGCTTTATATGTTGCGGTTGATGCCAGCAAAGTCGTCTGTGTACTGCTGCTGTTGCTGATGTTGTTGTTGCTGTTGTTGTTGTTGTTGGAACTCTGGGGGTGTCAAGAGATTTTGCATCGCCACTATGTCCCGGAGGTCTAGAGTTATGTCCAGTGAGGGGTGGAGGATCAACCAAGACCCTTGGCGGAGCAACATCCCCATGCTGACCAGGATGGACTCGTTGATAGTCTCGGGTCGAAGGTTGGAGGAGAGGTCCTCTCTGCCGCTGCACCCCCATTTTTCTGCTAGCGGAGTGATGAGGTGATCCATGAGGATGGCTCCCACGGGACGACTCCCAAAGTCCTTGAGGGCCTTCACGAAGAAGTAGCCGGGGTTGCACCGGCGCCCTTGGCTCATGCAGTAGAGGGCGAAGAGATCTGGGTAAGTTACCTTACCATGACTCTCCTTCCGCCCGTGGACAGTCCCAACCAGCAGCTTGTGGCAAATGCAGAGGGCGGGAGTAAGTGCGGAGCCCTTCAGCAGGGACGACAAGGTGCGTATCCCGGTGAGTTCCTCCCACATTTTGTTGGTGGTGAGGGTAATGGGGCGCTCGCAGATGGCCTCCTGGTATTCCCGAGTCAGGACATCCTCGGGCCGGACGAATCCAATAGATACATTGTACTCGTCCAGGGTTGTCGTCCAGTACAACCCATTCATGAAGTAGGACACCATCTTCGTCGGCGGGAGGCCCGACACCATGGTGGGGAGCTCGCAGTGGGCGATGGAGGCGAGGAATTCCATCACTGCTTGTGGGTAGACGTGGGTAGGGGGAGACTGGAGGAGGAAACGCCATCCAATGCTGTCGAGGTAGGCGCGGACCTCATCTTCTTAACCGAACTCGGCGAGGATGATGAAGTCCAGACTCAGCATAGGGTGCCAAGTGTACCCCTGAATGTGTTCTAGGCAGGCTTGGTGTAAGGGCGAGAGTTGAGTTAGATCTTGCGGAGTTGGGGCCGTGGAGCTACTTGGGCCAGAAGAACCCCTTCTCTTTCTGGATGCTTCACCTCTATGCATTTTAGGTAGTAGAATGCTCAAATGTGAGAGAAAGGAGTATAGGAGTGCAGGAGAAGTGTTTGAGAACCCCCTCCAAGGCCCCCTATATATAGAGTTTTCGACCGGATTCGGGACCACCGTTTGGGAATTCGAGATAGCGGTCTCGATTTTGCGGCATTCGGGACCGCTGTCTGGAACTTTGAGATGGCGGTCTCGACTTTGGCTTCTGGCGAGACGTCCCTCTCGCCAAGCGAGAAGGCGGTCTCGTCTTTGTCCAAATCGAGACGGCAGTCTCGAAAGTCAAGACGATGGTCTCGTTCTAGCACGAATCGAGACGGCGATCTGGAATGTCGAGACGACGGTCTCGCTTTTTAGATGGATTTTTTTTTGTAGAAAACAGGACCTTGTTAAAAAACATTTCATGCATGCAATGTTTTCATGTTTGATGTCCTATAATGCCTATTTCATTAGTTTTTCAGAAGGATTAACTGGTGCGTCTTGTAGAGACGGATGCCCTCTGATGATCGTTTTCTGTTGTACTTGGTTGTACCGTTTTGGACTTAATGTGACCAAAGAATGACTTTCTCTTTCCCTTTTTTTCTTTCTTTTTTCTCTTTTTTTTGGAGAGCACGCTTTGCCATGTTGGTGTCCCTTTTTCTTCACTTTAGGGATTTTAATCTTCTTGTTGACTATATGCCTCCATATTCCCAAACTAATTGTTAGAATAATATTGTGAGGGTCAAGAGAAAAGAAGTAAAGGATAAATTCAACGGCTTGTGTTTTAGATAGTTGATTTTATTCGAAAAGGATTTTGTAAGCATGGCTGGCTAGGGTTAGGCTTAGGTGTTTAAGCTTTTGTCTAAGCAAACGTTTTTCTCTCTTTTGTTTGGATTTGCACCTTAGCCTATTTTCATTGCTTTTTATGGCTGATCGATTTCCCTAGATCTCCCTTTGGGTTTTCGAACTAGGATATTGTGTTTTGGTCCTATCTTTTGTCTAGGTTCCTTTTTTTGTTTAGGGAATCCTAGCGGACCTTATTTTGTAACCCTACTTTTTGCCTAAGCTACCCTTTATTTTTGTTCATGTGTCCTAACGGGTTGACCCTATCTTTTGCGTAGCCCCCTTAGTGGGTTTCCTACCGGGTATATTGCCCTTTTTCTTTTGGCCTTTGGCTCATATGGGCTTTTTCTTTCCTTTTTGTTTTTTTTTTCACAATATTGGCGAAACACGGCTTTATTTATGGTGAGGTAAAGCCTTATTTTGTGCTTCTAACCGACCAGCTTGATTGTAATGGCAATGCTACATTTTGATTATTTGGCCGCACTTTTATTCTTCCTCTTTTTTTCTTTTTTTCTTGTTTAGACAAGGTTATTATGAAGTAGTAAGAAGAGAAACAGATAGTAAGAAATGTATTATTTATTAATTAGTAAGGGAATATGTGCCCTGAAATGCCCGGGGGTCGGGCTAGCCCCAGGGGATAATCTCTAACAATCATTGGGTTTACATCCCTTAAGTGAAGAAAAAGATTTCCTAATGACTAGGGTAGCTCTTGACGCTTGCATCCCTCCGCTTCGAAATATCTGCTTGAGTGCGTGGAGGGGAGACATCCCTTTTCTTCCTTCTGCTCGGCCCTTTGTTGGGTCATATCCTAGGCCATACTTAAAAGGATTATCTTTGAATTCCGGGGGTTCCCTTATCCCTTGGGAATCTGTCCCCCGTCCTTGGCCAGGATGGTAACCATGTTTTATCATCATGCGAGCTACCTTCGTATTTTTGGGAAGTCTCTCTATACTGGCAATTTCGAGCACTTGAAAAGATGTTTCAAGGGCCTCTTCAGCCGCATCCACATAAGGTTGGGTAGACGGTTCACTAATCATGATATCGTATTCTGCTTGGACCGTGACCAGTTTGTCATCCACTATAAACTTGACTTTCTGGTGGAGCGTTGAAGGTACTGCCTTAGCGTCATGAATCCAAGGCCTGCCGAGGAGACAATTATATGCAGGAGTAATGTCCATTACATGGAAATCGACGTTGAAGATAGTGGGTCTGACTTGGATTGGCAAATTAACTTCTCCCACTACTTCTCGTTTTGATCCGTCGAAGGCTCGAACGATAGTGCTGCTTGGGCGCAGACGGGTTCTTGAATAGTAAGTTTGTCGAGTGTGCACTTGGGCATCACGTTCAAGGATGACCTGTTATCCACAAGAACTTTGGCGATGAGGTACTCCTTGCACTTGATGGAAATGTGCAAGGGCTTGTTGTGGTTTGACCCCTCGAGGGGGATTTCTTCCTCTGTGAAGGTGAGGTGATCGCTTGCCGTAATGTGACCGACGATCCTCTCGACCTTTTCTTGGGATATGGTGTGAGGTACATGCGCTTCACTCAAGACCTTCATTAGGGCATTTCTATGTGATTCTGAGCTCATCATTAGAGATAACAGAGTTATCTTTGCAGGTGTATGATTAAGCTAATCGATAATGGAATACTCGCTTTGCCTTATGAACTGGAGTAATTCGTATGTCTCCTCCTTGGATTCTTTATTTTCTTTTTCTTCGATCTGTTTATTTTTTCTTTATTCTTGGAGGCATCTTCTTGTAAGTCCTTGGGGGAGTAGATCCTTCCGCTTCTAGTCATGCCCACAATGCCGGCTATATTGGAGATATCTTCTTCCGTATCTCCATGGTACAACTTTATTTGATTCGTAGGGGAAAGAACGTGGCATAAATAGTCGTACGGGCGTCCTTGCCCCCTCTTCCTTATTGGTTTTGAGGACCAACGGTCGAGACTTATTACCCTCTTGTGGTGGATCGACCGTTGGGGATAGCTTGATTAAAAGCGTCGTTCTCTCCATTCTTCTGATTTGGAAGACGTGTCAGTTAATCCTTCCTTTTTATTATCTTGTTTATTAAAAGTGAAGGAGGGGAAGTTAAACATGAAAATGAATGATATGCATGCAAGTAGACAATCGTTGAATAAAGAAAAATTTCATTTATCCGTAGAAGGTGTCCATTCCCCTATTCCATACTACGAAGCAACTTTTGACAGAAATGGAAAAGCCTAAAGAAACCCACAGGCGGGTCTTGATCTCTATGTAATTCCCTTTCGACTTCCTGGACGTGATGAGCGAGTGCTTCGCTTTGCTTCTGGACCGCCTGGCTCATATCTTCACTGTATTTTTGAGCCTCTTTGATCTTCGCCTCTTGATGGACGACCAAGGCTTGCAGCTCGTCGAGCTTTGCAAGGGCTCGATCCTTTTATCGTAGTACTTGACCATACTAAGCTAGCCCGTCTCTTTCTTTGCAGCGTAGCTCAGTGAGACTTTTGTTGAGTCTCCGGTTGGCCTCTCGCTCTTGGCGTATTTCTGATCGAGTCCTTGTGAGATCTTGTAGCAAGTCTTTGATTGTCCGAGCTTGTTTTGTACATTTAGCTTCAAGGTGTGCTGATTTGGCGGTTATTTCTTGAAGTTGACTATCCAAGCTGGTTCTAGCAGCTTTGGATGCTCGGATAGCTTGCTCGTTAGAGTCATCACATTGATCCTTAAGGCGCTCTATTTCATGATCCTTTTTCTTGCATTGCCTCTGTAGACCATCTATGGTGAGGATAGATTCTTATTCTCTTTCTTCAAGGGCCCTCATCTGGACTCCCATGATTTCTATCCTCTGGGTCAAGGCATTGACTTGAGTTTGCAGCTCTTCACTATTTGCATGTGTAGCGAGTGAGGTGGATGGTTGAGACATCCCTCTTTTCCATCTCCACTCCTCGTAGTCACTGGAGACAGCTACTCGAGCTTTTCCTAGCTCTCCATCTCCTATAAAGACTGGTTTCTCCCATGCTCTTCTCACAGCCAGTGAATTAGCAATCGTGCATGGGTCTTCGAAGAAACACAGTCCTCTAAGCTCCTCTCGGAATATTGTAGTTTGAGTCCTCATGAGTTGTCTCATAGCTACTCTTGGTGAATAGGCTATACAACCTCTGAGTCCTATCAATGGTATGCTCAGGTAATCTCTACATCTTATGAGGACTGGGCCGGGTCGAAACCAAGGGCAAACCCAGGATAATTGGTTGGCGTCCCATTGTTCCAACTCGTCCTTCCACTCTAAGGTTAGACGTCGGTGGAGAAGGATTTTGGAGAAGCTCCTCAAAGGGTCGGGGAACATCCCCATGTGACTAGAGGCGTAGAAATGTGTGATTCCCCACACAAAAAGTAGTGAAGAGCAACATCGGAGTGTTTTTCCTTGCTTCTGGCGGCAAAATTCCACCGAGAGCAAGGTGTCGGCAAGAATTGCAGGCAAGGGACTCTTCGAGTTCACGTCCCAGGCAAAAAAGGCGTCCATGATGGCTTGATCTACTGTGTCGATATGGAAGGGAAACAAGATTGTTCCAAATATAATTAAAGTCAGGGTTTTGTTAAAAGCAGTCCATTCTGCCTTTTCAGCCAAAGAGGACAGATGGTCTTCTAACATTGAGACTTTCCAACCCTGGATGTTCCCTTTTTCTATCATGGTAGTCTGCCGGAATGGCAATCGGATGATGGCAGCAATTTGTGCTGTAAAAGTATATGCCTCGTGGCGAATATGGACCCCGGCTGATTTGGGCCATTTTAACATAATCTCATACTCCTCCAAAGTGGGCACCATATCGAACTGCGGGAATTCAAAACAGCGTAGACTTGAGTTCCAAAAATGAACTAAAACCCTGATAAAGATGGGATCGACACAGATCTTCAACAGGTCAAGGATCCGTCCATAGGATTTTTCGAAGTCGGAGTGGACCTCTGGTGGTATTTTTGCGCAAAGCCATTTCAGCTTCTCAGTATGGTATCGGGGAATGTCCACTTTCTTCAATTGTCTACTAGTCCCCTCCATTTTCTAAAAACCAAAATGCATGTCTTATGAACATGATGCTTATTGTAGGTATGAATGTGAGTGTTTATTTTTCCTATTTATCATGTTTTATTTCTACATGATGTATGATGGTATTTACGTATTTATTTTTCGAAAAATAAACTACCTATATGGATGATTTATGAATTTTATGTTTATGAGCAAGGTCCCATTTATTTGCTTTTATTCTTGGAGCCTTTTATCTCTTCTGTCGGACTGCGTGGCTACTTAGCTTACAAAGAACCTGAAGCTAGGCTAGCTAAAAGGTAGACTATCCGAGATAAAATGGTTTATTGCGAAAGAATAATGTTTAGTGTCCCTTATCTCTTCTGTCGGACTGCGTGGCTACTTAGCTTACAAAGAACCTGAAACCAGGCTAGTTAAAAGGCAGACTGTCCGAGATAAGGGTGTTTATTGCAAAAAAGTTTTTTTTTTTTGTGATTTTTCTGTTGTTTGGTTATGCTATGCAATCAAATGCAACAAACAAATGCACATACAATTTAGTCATCCACGAACACGTGAGGAGTCATTTTAATCATGAGGTAGGGTTTTCCTGCAGAAAAGTGTGTTGGAAAAGGTAGGTTCTAACTGTTCTCACCAAGGCTTAGGCCCCCAAGGTGCCCCCATTATAGGATCCCCACTCTCCAGCCTTCTGACCATGCTTAGCACTAAGGCCATAGTCAGTCTTTGTGCCAAAAGAGGAAGGTTATCACCTTGAGTGGTGGTTTCCGATCACACCAGTGGGCTCAAGACCATCACTACGGCGAACCGTACCTGCCACCCACTCCCTATGTATTTCTCACTTGCCCCCGGGTATAGAGGGAACTGTTGTGTGCAAAGGTTTGTGTACAATTTTTATTTCAAACAATTGCATAAAATAAACAAACAATAGTTATTAAAGCCAAGTAATTAAAACATGTTATAATACAAGGTAGGGTAAAAGCAAAATTTCTTAGTTTATTTATTAAACTGGCCCATCACTAAATGGGATCAACTCTCTAGGCTTCCCTAGTGAAGTCGCCATCTATCGCCGCCGTTAAAAAGAGGCGGTCGGAGCGACGCGATGGTTCCGACTTTTCCATTTTTCGCATTTTTATGGGTGATGTTACAACGCCTTTAGGTTGTCCGATAATCGGGCTGAACCGAAGGGCAAAGTTTTCGAAAAGGTGTTCTTAGGTCGTCCGATAACCAGGCTGACCTAAGAACTAATTTGAAAGGGTTCTTATGGAGTCGCCACCGATGTTTTTACCGGAAACATCGAAAAAGAAGAGAAAAGGCATTGGTTTTTTTGAAAACCAACTTTGGTCATTAAAACCAGAGTTAGGTAAGGGAGTTAGTTACGTGTAAGGGAAGTGTTAGTTCCCTTACGACACCCCTTTCGGGTTCCCTATGATAGGCCAGTTATTTTATAGATAAACTTTCAGAAAAGACGCTTTTAACCTTTTATTTGCGGAATTAAAATAATGACTACATAGCCCTAATAACTATTGCGCAATTTAATATAAATAAAAGACAGTAAAAGAGAGGGAAAGAATGAAGAAACCTCCGAAGCAAGCTTTTTGATTAATTCTCTTGAAAATAGGGTGCGTTTTGGCAGCCCTTCGCTCTTACAACGCCGAAAATTGCTCTCGAAACGCTATAAAAAGCTCTCTAAGACACTCAGAAACTCCGAAAATGCTTCGGAGGGACTCTAGGAGGAGAATTTGAAGAAAGTGTAGAAGGGAAAGTGAAAGAATTGTGTTAAATGAAGGGGGGGAGCGCTCACTATTTATAGGGATTCGCGCCTGTCAAGTCGAGACGACGGTCTTGACTGGCAAGGTCGAGATGGTGGTCTCGCCATTCGGGACGGTGGTTTCACCTTGAATCAATGGTGAGATGACGGTCTTGTTTGGCGAGACGACGGTCTCAATTTGCCAAGTGGCGAGAAGGCCTTCTCGCCAAACATGAAGGGGGTCTCGCCAAACGAGATGGCGGTCTCGACTTTGCCATTCAGCGAGACGGCGGTCTCGAATCCTAAAGGCAAAAATCCTTATTTTTGTACATAAAATCCTTCCTACTCTAACATGGGGCCTAATAGTCTCTCCTAGTAGCTTTTTAGGCTTCGTTCATCTTCGAATAGTAGGTCTTCTGCTCTTATTTTGAGGTCGGGCAAGATTTGGGGTCTACAATGCTAAATTTGTTTTACAGGAACAAAATCTGGAAGTTCTTTAGTACCTAATCAACAAATATTGATTCTAGATTCATGGACTGAGTATTTTAATTGATATAAAATTGTTTTAATCGATTAATTTCACTTAGAGAGAATACGAGAAAAGTTGTCTGTATAGTTTTAATTGATTATTCTACGAATTAATCGATTAAAATATTTTCAGGATCTTAGTATAGTTTTATTCTCTCTGTGTTAATCGATTAAAAAGAATTTACATCAATTAAAATCATTAAAGGGTTAAATTTAATCGATTCTTTTTCGGTTTAATTGATTAAAATTATGTGATCATTTCATTAAACATATACAATACACATTTAATTGATTCTTTTCTGCTTTAATTGATTATTACACTGTTGCTACTTTTGACCTAAGATTCTAGATCAAATTAATTGATTGATTTGATAATTAATCGATTAATTCGCTCTTGGAAATCACTATAATCTGGTTTAATTACAGAATTTTTAGCAAATCAAAGGTTAATTTTTCTTATCACTTTTGTAAAAAGCATTTACTATGTTTGTTTGACCAAGTCAATGTCTATCCAATTAACAAATTAACTTATGTACCCACTGTCCAAAGCATGTACCTCTACCTTCGGTCAAGGGAACATTATCAATTAAAGCTGAAACATTGCAGTTCTGACATTTGGATTTCAAAAATTTGAAATCCGATTTTCATTCATCAAACAAGGTTCTGTACTCAACCATTTCTCAGTCTCTTCTCTTTCTCCTGTTTTCATATCTTTTCCAAATTTCTTCTCAAATTTCTGCTTCAAACATGTTTAAAAGATCAAAATCAAGGAAGAAACATAAAGGGGAATCTTCCTCTGCTGCCAATCCTGGTGGACATTTAGAAGCTTGGTTCGATGGTGATATTGGCATAATGAATACCTTCATTACTGAATTTAGTCAGAAGCAAATTGTAATTCCCAAGTTTATAAAGTTCAATTGGCTAGATGAAGAAAGATTTACAGCTTTAAGAAGTCAACTGAAAAGACAGAAGCTAAAAACCTTCATGGAGTATACTAGGAATATTCAACCTGATTTGGTTCATGTTTTCTATTCCAATTTGACTGTAAATGGATCTACCATAAAATCTCAGGTAAAGGGAGTTAATATGGAAATCACTCCTTCTGTTTGGGAGCAAGTTGTTGGTCTCAAAGACTCTGGTGTTAAAGTATCTAGAGGGAATGTCTCTGACTTACCCGAGTTCAACAAGATACAATATTTCAGATCCTGTCTCAAAGACCCAAATGATTCAGTAAGGGGTTTAAATGCTGGAAAATTGATGCTTGAACCAAGGCTACTAGCCTTCATTGTTGCATGGATACTAACTCCTAGGGGGAGCAATCATGCATTGCTAAATGAAGGTGACCTCGCTCTCATGTATTGCATTTCAAATTGTATTCGGGTCAACTGGGTATATGTGATCAAGGATCACATGTTGAAAGCAAAGAGATTATCCGATTATAAATTGCCATATGCCATGTTAATTAACAATTTCTTTAGATATTTTGAAGTAGACCTTGTAGGAGAAAATGTGGAAACCCTTAAAGCATAAAACGAGATTGATGATTCCACTCTACGAAAAATGGTGTTCATCAAAATTGATGATGAATAGATCTCCAAAGCTGAGACTGGAATGTCCGAAGATGAGGATGAAGATGAAGAAGAAGCTGATCAAGGTCAAATTCCTTCTTCTCCGGCTGCTGCTGAGGTTCCTGAATCCACTGGTGGTCAAACTTCCTATGAGAACATGGAGATCACACCATACATGGAGCAACCTGACCGTGGAACTCCTCTCTCCCAGTTTGAACAAACCATGCTCTCTCAAATGGCCTCATTGTAAGAAAATCAAAGGAAACACATGCAAATGACTTACCAGCACTTCCAGCAGACCAACACACAATTCTCCAACCTGGGAAATCAAATTGCTGACATTTATACCAAATTGGAGGATATGCAATTGAATAAGGGAAACTGGGAAGAGTAAGTCTCATCAAGAAGGGTCTTTTCTATCATAATCTTTTTCTATTTTTCATTTGTTGTCTTTTCTTTATTTGATGTTTTGTTTATGTTGGTTTGTACAATTAACTGGTCTTTGATCATAAACACTCTTTGAACATCCTTAAATATAATGTAGGTATGTTAATTTGAAATTAGAATTGAATTAGAGATCCTAGATAACACATTCTAATAGCTTTAGCTGATAAAAAATCATTTTAATCGGTTAAAACCATTAATAGGCACATTTACATAAACAATTCCTACTTTTTTAATCGATTATTTTACGATGTAATCGATTAAAAGCTATAGGTTATGGATTTGTATCAAACTAAAATTGATTTACATCAATTAAATTCACTAAATTAAGATGTAACATTTTGGTTTTGTGCAGATTTTTGCTTAAATCTTGATCTATCAATATCCATATGTATAATTTTCAATTCTCTTTTAAAAACATCTTGTGGCTATTTTGAATTTAACATAAGTAACTTGTCTTTTGGGATCAAGACAAATCATTTCTTTAGTGATCTTGTTTTAAAAGGTGAATGTGAAATTTTCTTTATAGAAATTGAGAAACAATTAGCTGATATATTCACAAAATCTATTGCTCGTAATTGATTTTGTAAAATCAGAACTGAATTAGGAATTTTGGATGCATCAAACATCACTTAGTTCTTATTTCTGAGTGTTTTAATTGATATAAACTAGTTTTAATCGATTAATTTCATTAATAATACTACTTGTTCAGATCTGTTGTAATCGATTAATTTTGATTTAATCGATTAAATGCTCCTAGGATTTCAACGTACATCTATTTTAATCGATTAAAATGTTATACTGTATCAATTAAAATCATTAACATGATCAATTTAATTGATTATGTCCTGTTTTTAATCTATTATTATTCTGGAAAGAAAATTAAAGGCTTTAGTTAATGGTTATTCTTGTAACATGCTACTAAAGCATGGTTCCCTTATCTTTACACGTGTCTATTGTATTAATTACAAACGTGTTAACGAAGATAAGTTTGAATCAACTTTAATTAATTCTTAAATGAATAATACATTTCATTGTTATCATGAAATTTTTTTTTTCATGTTGTTTTAAAAATAAATTTTACATACCATGCATATTGCTTGTTTTACTCCTCTCTTCCCTATTTTTGATGAATTCAAAGGGGGAGAAATGATTAATTTTGATATACTCACTATTTTAGGGGGAGAAATGATTAATTTTGAATACTCACTAATCTATATATTCAAGTGACTTCTTCTACAGAATCGTTCAAAGAGATGTTTGTCTTCATCAAATAGGGGGAGACTGAAAGTGATGAAGATCTTATTGAATCATTTCATAAAACGAAGATCTTGTTGATTTGATGAAGTCAAAGGCTATTGTGGTGAAGTCAAAGGTTACTTGGTTAAAAGGATAGAGTGATTAGTGAGTCTGCATCTATACATAGGTTTAATTATTCATATCTCTCTGCTGCATGAGGTTTCATCATTTAAAAGTTTTTGAAAATGCCTCTAAAGATGTTTAATCTGTTAAAAACCAAAGTAATCGGTTAAATGGTTTTTAAGAAATTGTTTTAATTGATATTATATGAGTTGTATCAATTAAAATGTTCTTAAAACTTACATAACAAGTTTTTAACTGATAGGTTTTCAAAATAATCGATTGAAACCTTTTAAAACATTCACTGGAACTGTTTTAATCGATATACCTTTGAATTAATCGATTATTTTCATTAAAGGAGTTTTTGAAAACCTTACGCAAGTATTTTAACTTATATAGTTTCGAAATAATCGATTAAAATTACTTAAGATATTTTAAAAAGTGTTACGCAGTATTTTAATAGATATAACTTTGAAATAATCGATTAAAACCACTTGAAGTACTTTTTAACCGATTAAATCTCATATATGATCAATCAGAATAAGTTTTAACCGATTAAATCTCATATATGATCGATCAGAATAATTTTAATCGATTAAACTGCGATTTAATTTATTAAAACAACTTAAGAGAATTTTATGCTAACTGTTTTAATCGATTAAAATTGGCTGTTATCAATTAAAATCACTTAGAAAGTTTTATGAAAATATTTGGCAGAATTTTAATCGATTAAAATGTGAATTAATCGATTAAAATGTGAATTAATCGATTAAAACAACTTAAGGGATTTTTTTACAAAGTGTTTTAATCGATTGAAAAGTTGTCGTATCAGTTAAAACAAATCTGGAAAATGATCAAGAACATTTTAACAGATTAAAAGAAGTTTTAACAGATTAATTCAGGACTTTTAACAGATTAAAAGATTATTTTAACATATTAATTAAACCAGCAGTTAGAAAAAATCTCTATATAAATAGGATTGCTTCAGTCTTTCAAAATATATTTTTGTGCAATCAATCAAACAATCATAAGAGCTACTTTCAAGAAAGAATCACGCAAGTTTTGTGAAGTTTTTCAAAGTTCTTTCTTGAGACAATTTTTGCATTTCTTTTGTGAAGAAACTCATTCTGCAGAGCTGCATAATTCGGGTTTGAGTGTTCTAGTTTCTTCTCTTTGTTTCTTTACATTTCTTTACTGTATATTGTGGGTGTCTGGAAGTGTGGGCACTAGTTCTGTAGCTGGAATTTGGCTGCAAGTTGATTCAATAACTGGAATTTGGTTCTTGGTGAAGGTTTAGGTGCAAGAACTGGAATTTGGTTCTTGTGGTAAGATTGGGTGTCTGGAATTGTTGGGCACTGGTTCTGTAGCTGGAATTTGGCTGCAGGTTGGTTCAAAAACTGGAATTTGGTTCTTGGTGAAGATTTAGGTGCAAGGACTAGAATTTTGGTTCTTGTGGTAGGTTAGGTGTGTGATTGGAATCTGTAATATGTAAAACATTCAATCTAGTGGAACTTAGCTGGAATTTGGCTGAGAAATGGACGTAGCCCTGGGATTGGGTGAACCAATATAAATCTTGGTTGTATTTTTCTAAACCTTACTCTCTTTAATTCTGTTGTTGCCTTTATTTCAATTGCTTGTTTTTGCTTGATTCAAGAATTGGTCAGAACTTTTAATCCTTGAAATAGATAATCTGTAAATTGCGAAAATCTTTCAAAGATCAATTCACCCCCCCCCCTCTTGATCTCAACCTCCTTTTCTAATAGATGGCGCATTAGTTCTGTTAGCTGCATCATTTGCTCCTTCACAAAATTAAGCTCAGCGATGAGCTTACAGTTTTGTTCCTCTAATTGCTCCATTAATCGCGTCATTTGCTCCTTTATGGCATTAAGCTCAATGGTGAGCTCACAATTTTGCTCTTCCAATTTCTCTATCCTCTTGGCCTTTTGCGCGCAAGTGAGGACAGGAAGAAGACCAACCACTTTCTAGAATGCACATGAATTTAAGAAAAAAAAAATTGAAATGAAATGAATGATTAGTGTAGGATAGATATGTCTTAAGAAAATGGCTTTGGTATCCTCTTAAAGCTTACACTTCACGGAGCGCCATACCCACTTTGGTATAATGGTTTCCTCCCCATCATAGATTTGACAAGTGTAACAAAGGTTACCATATACCTTAGCACACTTGTCCCTTCCTTGTGGAAGATTACAAGTGCACTTGGGTCTCTTTCACCTTTGTCTTAGGGATATCTAATGTCCCCTAGCATGGGTGTGTTTATGCATGCACTAGTACAAAAAGGCGAAAAATGTTCAAAGTAAAATAACTTTTGACTAAAATGTCGGATTTGGACGCACAACATATCAAAACGAAAAGAAAAAAGTGAAGAACAAGGAGTAAATACCCAAAAGGGATTTGTCCCAATAATTTTCCCATAAAATGATCCTAAGACTTATTAAAACTCATTCTGCACTAGTGATGAGAGATTTATTAAGATGATGTGTATGCATACTTTCCTTATGCATTTATTTTCTCTCCTGATTTTACCACTTATGAGATGATGCAGGTATGAATGGTTGACTTTGTCAAAAATCTTTTTATAAATTTTTGTTGTTTCTAAATGAATGCTTTGACTTTATTAAAATGAGTTTTATTGTATTTTACTTTTTAATAACAAGGTAATGATAACATGTAAGAGATTCAATAACATTTACATGTTTGACATTACTTCTACTGCACATAGTTGTCTTCTAACCAGAGAAAATGACTATTGGCTTTGGCATAGAAGACTAGCTCACATACATATGCACCATTTGAACAAATTGATTTCAAAAATCTTATTATGGGGCTACGTAAACTCAAAATTTTGAAGGACAAAATTTATTATGCTTGTCAAAAGGGAAAGCAAACACAAAAAATTCTTTTTCATAGAAAAATATTATGTCAACAAAAAAACTTCTTGAACTGTTGCACATGGATTTATTTGGTTCTTCCAGAACTATGAGTTTGGGAGGCAACTATTATGCTTGTAGATGATTTCTCTAGGTTTACTTTGACTCTTTTTCTTAACTCTAAATCGGATGCATTTAAATCTTTTAAGAAACTTACTAAGGTTTTTCAAAATGAAAAAGGTCTTTGCATAACATCTATTCAAAGTGACCATGGAGGAGAGTTTGTTAATGAATAATTCAATCATTTTTGTGAAACATGGCATCAAACATAGTTTTTTAGCACATAGAAATTATTAACAAAATGGTGTTGTTGAAAGAAAGCATCAATCTCTTGAGGAGTTAGTTAGGACCATGTTGAATAAAAAAAAATTTTCCTAAATATTTTTGGGAAGATGTTGTCAACACAACTTGTCATGTTTTGAATATAGTTTTAATAAGACTTTTTCTCAAAAAGACTCCCTATGAATTATACAAAGAAAGGAAACCTAACATTAACTACTTTAAGGTTTTCAAATGTAAGGTTTTTATTTTTAAAAATGGTAAACAAAACATTGAAGAGTTTGACTATAAATTTGATGAAGGGATATTCCTAGGTTACTCTACAAATAGTCATGGATATAAAGTTTATAACAAGAAACTTCAAACAGTTAGGGATGACAAAACGGGTCAGCCCGCTCTGCCTTTGGCCTACCAAAAATGGGGCAGGGTGGGCTAACCCGCTATAGTCATGACGGGCTATAGATATTGGTTTGTCCTGCCAAAGGACGAGTTGGTAGGTTGACTAGCCATAATTTAAAAAAAATAATTTATTTTTTTAAAATCCAAAATTTGAATAAATTTAATAATAAGATTATATTTATTTATCAATAATTCAACATATATATTTCAAACTAATAATATAAATCAATACATTGTTTTAAGAAATTATAATTTAAAGCAAAAATAAAATTTATATAATAATAAATATATATAAATATATATATATATATATATATATATATATATATAAATAACGTCAAAACTTGTAAAATTTATATTTTATATTGAAAAATTCAAATACCTATATCTTTTTTATTTGATAAAACTTCACATTACTCTCGCATTGAGTAATTTTAACATCTTTAATTCAAGTTATAAGGATAAGAACAATCAAGTACTTGGAGGAGATGAGTAAGGAGAGAGAGGAACTTATGTTTGAGTAAGGAGAATGTTTCCTATAATAAGTGAGAGTGAGACTTTTTAATTCTCTTTTTACAATTTTTAACTTTATATTAACTATATTATAATAAAAAAATTATTTTTTTATTAATTAAGTGGGTCACAGGCTAGCCCGACAAATTGGCGAGACGGGCCAAAGTGGGCTAGAGGGTTGAAAACATCAACCTGTCCTGCCATATTATAGCGGGTTGACAGTTGTCGGCCCTACAAATAGTAGAGGAATCAGTGCATGTTGTTTTTGATAAATCTAGTGTAGATATGCAAAAAAAGAGTGCAGATAATGTAGATGAGGAAATTTTGACGGATAACTTTTACAAGTTAAAATGGCCAAATGAAGAGATAGAAGATTCTAAAAAGAAATATGTTGCAAAGATTGTTGAACAACCTGCTAAATCCAAGGCTCAACTACCTAAAGAGTGGATGACTTCCAAAAATTTGTCATTGGACAACATAATTGACAAAATAAATAAGGGAGTTTCTACTAAACATCCCTTATATAAGTTTTGCAATCATACAAATTTTATCAATCTTAGATGCATTGAATGTTGATAATTGGATAAATATTATGCATGAGGAGTTAAACCAGATTGTAAGAAATGATATTTGGAAATTTGTGCCTAAACCAGAAAACTCAAATATAATTGAAACCAAGTTGGTGTTTAAGAATAAAATGGATAAACATGGTGTGATAACTCGGAATAGGGCTAAACTTGTAGCTAAGAGATATAATCAATAAGAAGGAATATATGATAGTTTAGAAGACGTCAGATTATTACTTTCTTATGCATGTGTGAGTGATTTCAAATTACATCAAATGGATGTAAAGAGTGTCTTCCTGAATGAATATATCAATTAAGAAGTATTATCTCTCAACCTCCTATTTGAATATCACAAACATCCAAAGCATGTGTACAAGTTAAAGAAAGCATTATATGGCTTGAAGCAAACTCCAAGTCAGTGGTATGATAGGTTAAGTAATTTATTAATCTCTCAAGGATATTAAAGAGGTGAAGTAGATAAAAACTTATTCATTAAAGGACTAAAATATGATATTATCCTTGTCCAAGTATATGTAGATGATATTATATTTGGAGCTACTAACAACAACCTTTATGATAAATTTTTAAAAGAGATGCAGAATGAATTTAAGTTATCCATGATGGGAGAGTTGAATTTTCTTTTCTTGGACTTCAAGTAAAACAACAAAATAATGACATCTTTCTTCATCAGTCCAAATACTACACATAGTTGCTAAAGAAATTTGACATGGAAAATTGCAAAGAAGTTGTCACTCTCATGTCAACAAACTGTTATCTTGATGTTGATATAAATGGGAAACCTGTTTATTAAACTAAATATAAAGGATTGATTATATCTTTCCTTTGTTTGACTGCTAGTATACCAGACTTTATGTTTAGTGTCTGCTTATGAGTCAAGTTTCAGGCATCATCAAAAGAATCATATTTTACAACTGCCAAGAAGGAACTATCAATGTTGACCTTTGGTATCTAGGTGAATCATATACTAGACATTATGTTTAGTTTCTGCTAGTATACTCAAGTACCTCAACGGAACTATCAATGTTGACCTTTGGTATCTAGGTGAGGCTCCACTTAAAATGGTTGGATTTTCTTACTCAGATTTTGTAGGGTGTAAATTGAATAGGAAAAACACCATTGGAACTTGTCACCTCTTAGGAAACAACTTAATTTCTTGGCACAGTAAAAAGTAAGCTTGTGTAGCCTACTCAATAGTAGAAGTTGTTATGCATAGTCTTTGTGGTTTAAGCATTATAGTCTTTGTGGTTTAAGCATTATAGTCTTTGTGATAACACAAGAGTCATTAATCTTACTAAGAATCCTATTCAATATTCTAGGACAAAGTACATTGAAATTAGACATAATTTTATAAGAAATCATGTTTGAAAAATGGATTTGTGAAATTATGTTTATTAAGACAAATAAACAACTTATTGATCTATTCACAAAATGGCTTAGGGACAAAATAAATATGATTAGAATTGAGAATTCTAGATATCATTAACATAATATAAATATCACACTATCATTCGTTGTATGCATGTTCTGGGCATTTTAACATATTAAAAATCTAAAATAATAAGAAAACATGTTTTACAATCTCACTATTTTAATCTGTTGATTCAAAATAAACTATTAAAATCACTTAAATCAATATATTTAAAAAACTTCCACTAATTTAATCGATTAACTTTTCAAATTAATCAATTAAAAATATTAAAACAATTTTATTTAAAAAACTGACACTAGATTAATAGATTAATTGAGATTTTTTTATTAGTTAATTTTATTTGTACTCAAATATAACTCATATCTTCACGATTAATTATAGAAATAATTGATTAAAATATCTTGACTTACATGTTTCTTTCATCTAATTATATTTTAATTGACTACTTGCTAAAATAATTGATTAAAATGTTATTGGAATCTCTATTCTCTCAATAACCCTTTGCAAAAAAGTCAGATTTGTCCAATACTCACATTAATACATTCTGGAATCACCTCTCTCGTGTCAAAATTCAAAGCAACTGAATCACGCATTATGGACTGTTTTGATTGGCAAGAGAAAAAGTTAACTTTGACCGGGTCAAACATCAGTTAAATGACATTTTAATTGATATAATAAACATTGCTTTATTCTAGTACCATTGTAACTAACGAAGGGGACAAGGATGGGATGGTATCACACTTATTACACGTTTCTGGTTGGAAATCAACGCAGTAAAAGAAAAATTTTACTGCTTTTTACTTACTTCATAATTATAAACTGATCTATGGTTTGTGCTTCACATTATAACTCTTTTGCACCAAGTTTCTCTCTTCTAGATTAGTAAAATCCGAAATCTTCCCATTATCTCATCATGTTTAAGTGATCAAAATTCAGTAGAAAAATGAGCAGAGGTGAATCATCTAATCCTCCACCTGAACAACCCCATGGTGGTCAACAGAGATCAAGACATGATGAATGTCTTCATACAAGATATGAGCATAAAACAAGTAAACATTCCTAAAATCTTGAAATTCTCCTGGCTGGACGAAGAGAATCACTACTAGAAAAATGTGAAATAGTAACCGAAATCAGATGACCGAAAAATTTAGTTACTATCAGTGATCGAATCAATAACCAAATTATTATTTTTTAGTCTAGTAATCGAAATAGTAACCGAATTTTCGGTCACATAAAATCGGTTACTATTTCGAGTCACTTTATTATTTAATTTATTTTTTTAATTAATCTATATTTAATTTATGTAATTATTAATTTTTTTTATATTTAGTAACTGATTTAGTGACTAAAATTTCGAGTCACTAAAAAAATAATTTTTACACCGATAACTATTTTTCATTTATATAAATATTTTATTTAAAATATTTTAAATATAAATTTACTTAATAATTTAAAATAATTGATAACATTTTTAATAACATTATAAATATTTTAAAAAAATTGTTTACTAACTTATTAAATAATTTAGTAATATAATTATTTGATTTTATTTTTTTATTTAGCATGTGAATAAAAAAATTAAAATTGATTATTAAATTAGTCACAGAATCGGTCATCGATTCGGTCATCGAATCCAGTCACTAATTCGGTCATCGATTCGGTCACCAGAATCGGTCACTAATTCGGTCATCGATTCGGTCACCGAATCGGTCACTCGATTCGGTCACTAATTCGGTCACCGAATCGGTCACTAATTCGGTCACTGAATCGGTCACCGATTCGGTCACTAGAATCGGTCACTAAATCAATAATTAAATTAATTATTAATTTAGTCTCTTTATATATATATATATATATATATATATATTACTTGTATGTTAATAAAAATGTATTTCAATGTATTTATAAAAAATTAAAATTATTTTAATTACTTGAATTGATATTTTAAATTTATATTAATATCTTGAATAATTTAATAGTTGGATATATATATATATATATATATATATATATATATATATCACTTTAATTTTTTTAATTAAAATTAATTTCATAAAAAATTAATATTTGAAAATTAAAATGCAAAATATATATATATATATAAATTTATTTATTTTTTTAAAGATGATATATTCAATGTATGTTAAAAAAGTTCAAGCCAAACTGTTTTTATAGAAGATTTTCAAAACTAGCTGGTTTAATTAATATGTTAAAAGATTCTTTTAATCTGTTAAAAGTGCAGTTTTAATCTGTTAAAACTTCTTTTAATCCACTAATACGTTCTTGATTCTTTAACATATTTGTTTTAAGCTGATACTGACAACGTTTATATCAATTAAAACACTTTACAAAAAATCTTCTAAGTTGATTTAATCGATTGTTTCACGATTCAATCGATTGAAATACTCGCAAAACTTTCTCCTAAAACTTTTCAAGTTATTTTAAGCTGATAAAAATAAGTTTTAATCGATTAAAACGCTGTGCAGAATCTGTTTTAATCGATTGAAACGAGATTTAATCGATTAAAATAGTTATGATCAGTCATAAATGCATTCCGACCGATCATAATTGAAACCATATAATAGCGGTTCAAGGGTTAACCGCTATCTAAGTCATATTTTAAGAGCGGTTCTGTGTAACCGCTATCTAAACGTCATCTCGCTTGAGCGACAACATTCTCGCTCGAGCGAAACGCCCCTGCACAAAATTAGTACTCTCGGGTTGTATTTCGCTTGAGCGAGTCTATCTCGCTCGAGCGATAGTTGATTCTGATCGATTATATTTTCGAAATGATCGATCATATTTGATAATTTTTTCAAATAATTAATTATAATCGATTAGTTTTCTAAATTATTGATTAGAATTGATTAGTTTTTCAAATAATATATTAGAATTGATTAATTTCTGAAATATATACTAAAAAAATATAATTAAAACTATAAATTAGTTAAGAATATTGACTATTGTAAAGATAAAGTAGAAACATGGGAGGAGATGAGGATGATAATATAATGATAGAACTTACAAAAATGTAGAATTGAGAAGTTTGAAACAAATAAAAATAAGAAAATAGATATTTAATTACACTTTTAATAAATTTAAGATAATACTAGTTTTGATTTTTATTTTTAAATATTTATTTTAAATATTTAAAACAGAGAAACTATAATTTTAGTTTCTAGCTACTTGAATTTAAAGAATTAAATTTATTATTATTTAATCTTTTAATTTGTAGAATTAAACTCAATATAATTGTTAAAAATACTTTGTAGAGGCATTTGAGAAAGGTTTTGTCAAAATACTTTGTTTTTAATTGTTAAAAACATTTGTAGAGGCATTTTGCAAAACATAATTGAGATGATATGATAGCGGTTCCACCTTAACCGCTATCTAAGGTATAATTAAGATAGCGGTTAATGGTTAAGCTGTTATTAGAAGTGCACTTTTAAGAGCGGTTCTGTGGAACCGCTATCTAAAATGTATTTCGCTTGAGCGACAATATTCTCGCTCGAGCGAAACTCCAACTACATGCAATTCGCATTCTCGGGTTGTATTTCGCTTGAGCGACACTACTCTCGCTCGAGCGAAATACGATCCTGATCGATCATAACTTGAAATGACCGATCATAATTGAGAGGATATAATAGCGGTTCCCTCATAACCGCTATCTAAAGTGCATATTAGATATTCGACGTGTATTTCGCTTGAGCGAGACTACTCGCTCAAGCGAAATCCGATTCTGATCGATTATATTTTCAAAATTACCGATCATATTTGATAATTTTTTCAAATAATTAATTATAATCGATTAGTTTTCTAAATTATTGATTAGAATTGATTAGTTTTTCAAATAATAGATTAGAATTGATTAATTTCTGAAATATATACTAAAAAATTATAATTAAAACTATAAATTAGTTAAGAATATTGACTATTGTAAAGATAAAGTAGAACATGGGAGGAGATGAGGATGATAATATAATGATAGAACTTACAAAAATGTAGAATTGAGAAGTTTGAAACAAATAAAATTAAGAAAATAGAGATTTAATTACACTTTTAATAAATTTAAGATAATACTAGTTTTGATTTTTATTTTTAAATATTTATTTTAATTATTTCAAACAGAGAAACTATAATTTTAGTTTCTAGCTACTGAATTTAAAGAATTAAATTTATTATTATTTAATCTTTTAATTTTAGTATTAAAATTTTAAATTATATTTTATTAAATTAAAATAATTACAATATATTTTTCTCCTTTGAGAATGAACAATATAATTAAACTCAAAATTGACAATATTATAATATATTTTTGAACTCTTTTGGATTAATTTCTTTTTCCTAATTTTTTATAAAGTTAATTTTAATATTTAAAAGTATTTAACATTTTAAATTCTGAAAGGTTTTCTCTAATAGAAAATTTAAAAACATAATATAAAGAAAATAGTTAATGTAAGTTTTAATTATGATCGGTCATAACCGCATTCCGACCGATCATAATTGAAACCATATAATAGCGGTTTCGGTTTAACCGCTATCTAAGTGAGCTTTTAAGAGCGGTTCCCCTTCTAACCGCTATCTAAAATGTATTTCGCTTGAGCGAAAAATTCTAGCTCGAGCGAAACGCCCCTGCACAAAAGTGGCATTCTCGGGTTGTATTTCAGCTGAGCGACTCTAATCTCGCTCGAGCGATGGTGCAACCATTGTTAGTAAAGATATGTAAAGATATGTAAAAATATAAACATATAAATATATATAAAAATATGTAAAGATATAAACATATATCTTTAATATTTTGTAAATGTAAATATAATTTATATATATTTTTAAATCTTTTTCTAATATTTATTTTTAAAAATATAATATTATTTTTAAAATTTAATATTTTTTTTCAAATATATAAATATATAAAGATATAAATGTATAAGGATATAAATAAATATATAAATATATCAAAATATAAAAATATAAAAATATAAAAATATAAATATATAAATATATAAATATATAAATATATTAATATATAAATATATAAATATATCAATATATAATATATAATATATATATATATATATATATATATATATATATACAAATATATCAATATTATCCCCTCATATATTAATATACATTATTAGCATAATTTTAATTTAATTAAAAATTAGAATACAAATATACTATACTATACTAATATACCATTATATTATTTTCATTGTATATAAATTACAAAATTAATAATTTATATACTATATTATACTAATATATTATTTGTATACTATACTAATAGTATAATATACTATATTATAATATTATTTGTATAGAAAACTAATATATTTATATATAAATATGAAGATATAAATATATAAAAATATAAATATATGTAAAAATATATAAAGATATAAATATATTAATATATAAATATATCAATATTTAAATATATATTAAAATATATAAATATATTTTTATTTATAAATTTTATATTTATATATTTGTACGGATATACATTTATTTGTATATAAATATAATTTATTTGTAAGTTATTATTAAAAGATCCTAGTAGCTCGGTGGTTGGAGTTTCAGCCTCCAACTCTAAGGTACCGACTTCGAATCCTGACAATGACAATAAACCACCTAATAATAAGTTAAACTTCTAAAAAATATAATATAATTAAGAGATAGGGGAAATAAATATAAATAAAAACTTAAATAAGTAAAAATATAATATCATTAAGAGATAGGGAAAATAAAAAATAGATATAATAAAAATGTAAATAATTAACTTTTTCATTGATTCGATGACCGATTTGGTTGGTCACTGAATCGATCATCGAATCGGTTACTAAAATCGGTGACCAAGGAAATAGTGACCGATTCCGAGTTGGTCACTATTTCGGTCACTATTTTAATTAGTAACCGATTTTGCACATTTAGTGACCGAATTTTCGGTCACTATTTGATGTTTTTCTTGTAGTGAATTCTAGTTAACCAATCAAGCACATCATCAAAATCCTATAGTTAAGATTCACCTTTACTGACCACATGCAAGTAACCTTAAAACACATGCAAAAGTCAAAACTCCACATGCACCCCACCCTAAAAAATAAAGGTAAAGAGAAACTTATTCAAATTTTGATAGGGTAAAAGTCTTTTTGATCTTTTTTAGAGCACCTGCTTGGATCTAAAAAATTGTGAGAAATAGTTGAGGCAAGAGAAGTCAAAGGTTTAGTTTAGATAGATTATGATTTTATATAAATGAATTTTGAATAGTTAAAATTTTTATTTACAATCTTTTTAATTTAAATGATAAAATTTTAAACCGCCTTCACTCTTAACCTTGCCAAATCTTGCTCTTTATATAAATCATTTATTGAAATGGTTTAAGGCTTTACTAAATTTAACAATATTTTTTTTATGTTATTAATGTTTAATATAATATAAGCGTATGACATTAGAAAGATGATAGCAATATTTTGTTATACATTTATAGTTTTATTACACGTTAAAAATATTGTTCACATGTTTTATTTTTTATTTTCAAATATTTTTTTAATTGTAATAAATTGGATTCAATGTAAATAATAATTTTAATTTCGTATTTTTAGCTCATTTGATTTTTACTTATTTTTTTTGTTAGAATATTTTGGGAAGGAGTTAACACCATTGTCAATTTTACCAAGGGAACCAAAATAATCATAGAAAAGAATATGATATCATCTTTAATTTAAAATATTAAGACATTAGATTTTAGGAAGACTTTCTTGCTCAAATAGAAATATTTCTTAATTATGAATATTCCAGTGATATCTTTATTAGGGAATACATCTCTTAATGAGACTCTTACTAATACCATTATTCATTCCAGTAGGATACACTTTGCATAAACGAAAGCTCTTACATTGTACTTGACTATATCGGTCATCAAACTAATCAAGTTCGATATCACTATTAGGAATTTTTTAGAGAAAATTTAACTAAGGAAAATAAGATAAACCATATAAGAGAATATAACACCACATTTAATAAAAAAAAACTTTAAGACATTAGATTTATTAGTCTATTTTTACTTATATATTATACAACTTCGTTATTTTTATCTAATTTACACTACAAGAAAAAACACAATTAGCGACCGAAAAAATCGGTCGCTAATGGCAAAAAATCAGTCGCTATTCTGTTAGCGACCGAAATTAGCGACCGAAATGGTTCGTCGCAAAAGGTCAAGTCGCTAATTTGTTAGTGACCGATTTACATTTCGGTCGCAAAATAGCGACCGATAAGGTAATCGCTAAGGTGGTCGTTAAATAATTTGGTTACTTACTCCTTAAAGACCAAAATAGCGACCGAAATTAATATAATAAATCGGTCGCTAAATCGGTGGTAAAGTTTAAAAGAATAGCGACCAGATATATTCGATCGCTAATATATTAATTAAATTATTTAAATAATAATTAAAATCGATTCGCTAAATCGATCGCAAAAATAGCGACAGAAATTAATATATTAAATCGATCGCTAAATTGGAGGCAAAATTAAAAATAATAGCGATCGATATAATCGGTCGCTAATACATTAATTGAATTATTTAAATAATAATTTAAATCGGTCACAAAAATAGTCACGGAATAATTTTGGTCGCTAAATTTGAATTGTATATTATAATATATTTGTAGCGACCAAAAATTCGGTCGCTAATCTAATCAAATCTGAAAATTTTCATTTAAAATTTTGTATATCCAATTTTGCAAAATTTGTACCTGCTTAATTGATCCAAACGAACACAAATGAAAACTTAAGAACTAAAGTCAAATTATTCAAATCATAATAAGAACAATTCAAAGTCATGACGAAATAAAATATTTCTAAACAACTACTCAAGATTCAAAGTCTTAATATCATAAAATTGAAAATTAGTCCTTTGGTATATTGTCGATATCATGTTGACTTGTAGTAGGATGACTATTCATTTGAATATGTTGTAAAATAAGCTGCATCTGCTTCATCTGCTCATCTTGTTGGCGTTGGTTGTTCCTCAACTCCTGCATCTCTTCTTGAAGTGTCTTCTCCTTATTATTCTTTGCCACCAATTCAGCATTTAACTTTTCAATAGTCTCACGCATTTGTTCAATTTGATGAAGTACTGGAGTTTGAGTAATAGAAGATTGAGAACCTGATGTAGTAGTAAACTTTTTGCTCAATGTACCAAGTCCATACACATTTCCTTTTTTATTTTCACCTCCAACAACTGAAAAGTATATTTCATTATCATCAATAGAGACAATAGGAGACTCTTGTGAAGATGAGCCTTCACGCAAGTTATGTTGATGGACTTCTTCTCTGCGCTGCATATATTGTTCCTAAAAATGAAGTGAAATATAATTATTATGAAGAAAACATATATTGAATAATAAACTATAACTTAGATGTTAAACATACAGCAAGATAACGAGTTTTTTCATTGACCTATTGTCCAGTCTTTAATTTCTTTGTCCTCTCAACAACCTCCCAAACGGTTGGTTCCCGTTGAAACTCCGTAGTCTACACATTAAAATGAGACAAAATTCATTACCTAAAGTCTAATATATTGTATTAAATTACTTATATAAAAATATAATAAACTTACCATCTTCTCAAAGTGAGCTGCGAGTAGATATGGAACCCCCACGATGAGTCGAGGCACCCTTATCAACAGCTCGATTAGCCTTGGCAATGGCACTCTTGTTTTGGAAATCTGGAGAACTCCAATGTAAGTCCAAAGATGCTCAAACAGTTGGCGGTATCTAGATCCCCGTATCCTTACCATTCCTAACTTTGTTCATTGAGTTTTTAAAATTCGAGAACCTTTCTTATCAAAAATAGATCTTATGGCTTGCTCTTGTTCCACATCCCATATATACTCTTTACGCATAAAAAAATACACAACAAACATTTAATTTATAAGAATGAAATGACATTGTTTAATGTAACTATAATTCAAATTACCTTGAACTCTCCAAACCATCTATCTCGAAGCTCAAGTGAAACCTTTCTCCAAGTGGGACTTGGTTCATCAAATTTTTGTTTGATGATTCTAGAGATTATAGCAGGAGGACCATTTGCTTGGTATAAACCTATGTTGAAACATATTGTGGGATTGATATTATTAAGAAATTTCATATTAAAGAATTATAATTAAATTAAAACATACTTACTCTCCTTTGTCTGCTTGTAACCATGGCATTTGATCAACCATATTTCCGGACTCAACCTCGGTTGCGGCCGACCGAGTACTGTGTAGGTTGACCAAATGTCACCTCGATAGAGAAGGTAGTAGGAATTGTTTCTCCTACTATAGCTACGGGAGATTCTCGCTGAGTTGAGGGAGGTGTGCGTTCTACAAACATAGGATTAGTAGACTCCATGGATCTTGGTCGAACGGAACTAGGAGAGTTAGGGTTGGGTGAACCTCTATCATCAACAAGTACACCTCGACCACCACGATGAGGTGGTCTACGACCACCACTTCTACCCCTTTGTGGCATCTACAAACGGATCTTATTACACATGTAACATGCATAAAATTAAACAATTGAAACAATGAATTACCTGATTTTGTTTTCTACACCCAAACGTGTCAGTTAGCTTACCACTCATTCACTACAAATAATTAAATCATAATCATATCAATATATATATGTATATATATGCAATATTAAATAAAGGTGTACAATCAAATTTAACAATTGTAAAAATAATTTTAATGCATGAATTACCGAAGTATCTGTATCATCAAAATCACTCTTAGTCTCATCCTCACTTGAAATATATTCATCCTCATCTTCATCTATATTTCTTTCATTTAGTAATTGTATATTTATTTCTTCTCCCCCACCATTAACATCAGCAAGGGAATCATCAATGAAGTTAGGATCAACACGAAGTACTACTTGAAGTCCTACAAGCTCATCATCTTGGTATGGAGTCTCATGCTCAACTTGACTGACTATATTATCAATGATTCTACTACGAGATTTTGTCTTTATTACACCCAACCAACCTCGGTGTCCCTCTGGATAACTTGTGTAATAAACTTGTTCTGCTTGTTGTGCAAATATGAAAGGATCATATGCTTTATTATATCTTCGTGATTGCTTTACTTCCACGATTCCATACTTATTATCTACTTTGGTTCCTATATTAAGAGTATTGTCAAACCATTCACACTGAAAGAGAACTAAATTCATCAATGGCAAACCAGGTATACTCTAATTGAATAATATTAGACAATGATCCATAAAAATCGACTCTAATTGACCATTGGTTCCTCGTACATAAACACCATAGTTACGGGAATTCATGCCTTCACTCCAAACAATAGTGTGGAATTTGTATCCATTGATAACATACATAGGCCATGATTCAACTTTTCTCTTGGGACCCCATGCCATATTAACCAATAATGGATCTTCAATATTATTTTCTGGATTTAGAACCTAAAGACAGCAAAGTCCTTTACACATTAGACTATGTAAGTCAGAATAAATATTTGTAAGACATATAAGTCAAAAACTTACATATTTTTTAAACCATTTAGGAAAATGGGATGAAATGTCTTGGTCAATTTGGGCACCAGAAATACTAGGATTTAGTCTGTCTTAAATATTCAATATAAATACTGCAAACACGTAACAAATTACTCAAACCACACAAAGTAACATGAGTAATTTTTATGTGAGAGGAGTGAAAACATCTTACTCAAAATATGGTTGAACCTCTTCACAATTTTGAAGAACATATAATTTGGCGAGCATCATAGTCTCTTTGGTGCGAGAAAATATGTTTGAGATTTTCCAATTGGTCTTCCTGGGTAGTTGAAAATTGAAATAGGAGGAGGGGATGAAGAACCTTCACCTACATGAACATTTCTAGGAATCCTAGTCCTTCTTGTTTCAACATGATCGGGATAATAAAATGAGGCAAATGTAGATGTTTCTTCCACCAAGTAAGCTTCACAAATAGAGTCCTCCACCCTAGCTTTATTCTTCACTTTCTTTTTTAGGGAGTGTAAGAATCTAAAAAAGAATACAAAAATGGAGTCTTTAAAGAACATATAAAATACTTTAGAAATGGAGGGTGAGTAGTTAGTGTAAACATACCTCTCAAAAGGATACATCCAACGATATTGAACTGGACCACCAACCTTTGCCTCATAAGGTAGATGAATTGGAAGATGTTCCATTGAATCAAAGAAGCTTGGTGGGAATATTTGTTCCAATTTACACAATAAGACATGTATATTTTCTTCCATAACTCGTAAGTGTTCAATATTTAGTGTTGTGGAAGTCAATTCTCTAAAGAAAAGACTAAGTTCAACTAGTACTTTCCAAATTGATTTTGGCAATGAATCAAATGCAATTGGAAGTAATCGTTGCATGAACACATGACAGTCATGAATTTTCATACCATGTAACTTTCCTTGATTCAAGTCGACACATCTACCCAAATTGGAAGCATATCCATCTAGCAATTTAAGTTCTTTAACCCACTTACAAATAGAGAGTCTTTGGGATTTGGTGAAAGCATATGCTGCCTTTGGTTTGATAAGTTTTCCACGTCCAATGTCTTTCAACTCTAGCTCTTTTCGATTACATATTTCAGCTACATCCAATCGAGCCTTGTTTGTATCCTTATTTTTGCCTTTGATATCCATGACGAGTGTCAAACACATTCATGAACACATTTCTTTACGTGTGCATAACATCAATATTATGACGTAAAAGTTGGGTTTTCCAATAAGGCAACCTCCAAAAATACTTTGCTTCTTCCAATTATGTGTAATACCATATCCTGCAATATTGTCTACTTGTTGTAATTCATAGCAAACTGGTAAGTGTGCCACCCTATTCCAGACATCAAGACTAGATAAACATGGAGGAGGGGGACCAATCTCAACAACGTTCTTCTTGAATGCCTTTTTATTCCTCCTAAATGGATGGTCTTATGAAAGAAATTGACGGTGACAATCAAAATAGGAAATCTTGTGGCTATGACTAAGAGAAAATGTCTTTGTTCTTTCCATACATATAGGACAAACAAGTCTACCAGCAGTCGTCCAACCTGATAACATGCCATAAGCTAGGAAATCATTAATTGTCCACATCAAAGCAGCTTTCATCATAAAATTTTTCCTCAATGACACATCATAAGTCAATATCCCTTCATTCCATAAGGTGCACAAATCATCTATAAGTGGTTGCAAGAATACATCAATCTTATGTTTTGGATTTGAAGGACCTGGAATTAAAATTGTCAAAAACATAAATTCTCTCTTCATGCACATGGTAGGTAGAAGATTGTATGGAGTTAGGATAATCGGCCAACAAGAATAAATTTTGCCATACTAACCAAAAGGATTAAACCCATCAGCACATAACCCTAATCTGACATTTCTTGGGTCTTGACTAAACTCTGGGTGAACAGTGTCAAAGTGGTTCCAAGCTTCCCCATCCGATGGATGACACATAATAGTGGGGTCCTTTTCATTCTCGTTATGCCATCTCATGTGAGGTGCAGTGGCCATTGAAGAGTATAACCTTTTGAGTCTAGGAATAATTGGAAAGTACCACATTTTTTTAATAGAAATCTTTTTCTCAACTCCCCTCCTAGTGATAATCTTGTATCGATCCATTCCGCATATCAAACAATTAGTTATATTTTTAGATGAATTTTCATTATAATACAACATGCATCCGTTTGGACAACAATCAATTTTGAGACAACCCAAACCCAATTTTATCACTGACTTCTTAGTTTGGTTAAAATTCGTAGTCATTCGATGATCTTCTGGCATAGTCTCTCCCATAAATTGGATCATTCTATTAAAACATCCTTCAGTCATATTATAATCAGATTTCAAGCTTAGAGCTTCCAAAGATGCTGACAATTCAGAGTGATGTGTACATCCTTCCCACAACGGTGCTTGCGCAGCAGCAAGCATGTCAAAGAATTTTTTAGTATCAGGATTAGGGTTTTCTGCCATGTCCTCTTCTCTAATTTCACTCTCGGTTTGAAGTTGATATCCAAGTGACGGTCCGACATGATCCATAATCATTTGATGGAAAGGACCTAATTCTTCCCTTTGTTGAAAAGTTCCATGTGATCTCTCAACAACCACTACAGGAAATTCTGGCGACTATTCACCATGGTTTGTCCACCAATAATAATTAGGCATGAATCCCTCTTGATAAAGATCCCATGCAACTTGATCAACAAACTTGAAAACTTTACACTTACATTTAACACAAGGACATCTTAACATTTCACCTTGTTCTTGAAACATAGGTTGAGCAATAACATATTGTAGGAAATGATGCACTCCTTCTCTAAATTCATCTGTTAGATGTTTGTTACCATCCAATCTTTGATACATCCACATTCTACCAACGAGGATCTCCATTCTTGCAAATTAACTACAACAATCAACATAAGTGAAACTGCATTATTCACTTTATGTGATGCAGTACTTATGTTTTTCTATTCTTGCAAATTAACTACAACAATCAACATAAGTGAAACTGCATTATTCACTTTATGTGATGCAGTACTTATGTTTTTCTAATACATTTTTTCCAAGGTATTTATCCAGTACTTATGCAGTACGTATGATACAGACCACCAAATAATTGTGTAAGTAAACCCAATAATTATGAAATTTCTTTTCACTAAGATCCAACAGATAATTAAAACAAATTACAAATGGTTAACCTGAGGGCGTATAGTCTCAACAAGTTTCCAAATTGGTCTGTCAAGCACCACCAAATCCGCAGTAAGAGGGATCCAAGAACCTATCTACTTCACAAATCCACCTACAACAAACAATAAAGAAATTTTGTCAAAATTATATCTCCTATATTATTCACAATGCAAGAGAATAACGAGTATATAGTGCCACCTTTCTTGGGCCAAACAAGCCAAACCTTGGTTGAATATACATTCAAGCACATGTTTTACATATAGTCTCACGTACATAAGAGAACAAAAATGCTTGACAAAAATCACATAGAAATGTTTGTTTAAATATATATATATATATATATATATATATATATATATATATATATATATATATATATGGAGTGAATCCCATCCCGGATGAACCAGACATCAATTCACCTGGTAACAAGTAACCACTCAAGGTCGTTTCCGTGGCAGAGGTTGCGGAGGAGGTTAAGAAGAGAGGTGTGGCGCGGTGGCTCACAGGGTGGCGTGCGGTTGACGAGGAGCTTTGGTGGAGGTTGGATTAGGGTGAGGGCTGACTTGGGGGGAGCAGTGAGGGGGCTAGGGCTCGCCAGGAGTGAGGAGGAGATACTGGCCGTGGGATTTGGAAGATGAAGAGGAGTGGGTGAGTGAGGCACAAGACTGAGGGTTATTTGGGGATAAGTGGGGCGACTGGGATGGGGAAAACAGAGAACAAGATGGCCACGGGGATGACTACAGAGTGGGTGCTTGGGGTGGCGGGTAGGGAAGAATGAGAGAAAAAGAGTGAAGGTCTCGGGGGGGGGGGTTTATTAAAAATAATATTATATTTTTAAAAATAAATTATAGAAAAACAAATATTAAATATTAAAAACAAATATTAAATATTAAAAAATTTAAAATTTAAATATTAAATATTTAAATTTTTTTTTAAAATATAAATATTCAAACAAATTATAAAAAAGTTATATTAAAAAATACCAAAAATTTATACTTTAAATAGATAAAATATATTTAAAAAAATTTCACTGGGACCGCTCTGAAAAGTGAACATCTAATAGCGGTTAACGTGGAACACGCTAATATATATTTTCAAATATAATCGATCATTTGAAAATTTAATCGATCATAATGAAAACTTACATTAACTATTTTTTTGAATATTATGTTTTTAAATTTGCTACTAGAGAAAACGTTTCAGAATTCAAAATGTTAAATACTTTTAAATATTAAAATTGACTTTATAAAAAATTAGGAAAAAAAATAATCCAAAAGAGTTCAAAAATGTATTATAATATTTTCAGTTTTAGTTAAATTATATTTTTCATTCTCAAAGTAGAAAAATATATTGTAATTATTTTAATTTAATAAAATATAATTTAAATTTTTAATACTAAAATTAAAAGATTAAATAATAATAAATTTAATTCTTTAAATTTATTATTTAGAAACTAAAATTATAGTTTCTCTGTTTTAAAAAATTAAAATAAATATTTAAAAATAAAAACTAGTATTATCTTAAATTTATTAAAAGTATAATTAAATCTCTATTTCTTAATTATTTTTTTTAACTTCTCAATTCTACATTTTTGTAAATTCTATCGTTATATTATCATCCTCATCTCCTCCAGATGTTCTACTTTATCTTTACAATAATTAATATTCTTAAATAATTTATATTTTTATTTATAATTTTTTAATATATATTTGAGAAATTAATCAATTATAATCTATTATTTGAAAAACTAATCAATTCTAATCAATTATTTAAAAAACTAATCGATTATAATTAATTATTTGAAAAAATTATCGAATATAATCGATTATTTGAAAATTTAATCGATTATAATCTATTATATATTTTCAAATACAATCGATTATTTGAAAATTTAATCGATCATAATGAAATATGTGGTTATATATGATAGTCGTTCCACTGGAACCGCTCTTAAAAGATAACATCTAATAGCGGTTAAACCTTAACCGCTATCTAAAATATATTTTAGATAGCGGTTAACGTGGAACCGCTATTATATATTTTCAAATAAAATCGATCATTTAAAAATTTAATCGATCGTAATGAAAACTTACATTAACTATTTTTTTGAATATTATGTTTTTAAATTTGCTAATAGAGAAAACGTTTCAGAATTCAAAATGTTAAATACTTTTAAATATTACAATTGACTTTATAAAAAATTAGGAAAAAAAATCCAAAAGAGTTCAAAAATGTATTATAATATTTTCAGTTTTAGTTTAATTATATTTTTCATTCTCAAAGTAGAAAAATATATTGTAATTATTTTAATTTAATAAAATATAATTTAAATTTTTAATACTAAAATTAAAAGATTAAATAATAATAAATTTAATTCTTTAAATTTAGTATTTAGAAACTAAAATTATAGTTTCTCTGTTTTAAAAAATTAAAATAAATATTTAAAAATAAAAATAAAAACTAGTATTATCTTAAATTTATTAAAAGTATAATTAAATCTCTATTTTCTTAAAAAAAAAATTTAACTTCTCAATTATACATTTTTGTAAATTCTATCATTATATTATCATCCTCATCTCCTCCCATGTTCTACTTTATCTTTACAATAACTAATATTCTTAAATAATTTATATTTTTATTTATAATTTTTTAATATATATTTGAGAAATTAATCAATTATAATCTATTATTTGAAAAACTAATCAATTCTAATCAATTATTTAAAAAACTAATCGATTATAATTAATTATTTGAAAAAACTATCGAATATAATCGATTATTTGAAAATTTAATCGATCATAATGAAACATGTGGTTATATATGATAGCGGTTCCATCTGAACCAGCTCTTAAAAGTGAACATCTAATAGCGGTTAAACTTTAACCGCTATCTAAAATATATTTTAGATAGCGATTAACATGGAACCGTTATTATATATTTTCAAATATAATCGATCATTTGAAAATTTAATCGATCATAATGAAAACTTACATTAACTATTTTTTTGAATATTATGTTTTTAAATTTGCTAACAGAGAAAACGTTTCAGAATTCAAAATGTTAAATACTTTTAAATATTAAAATTGACTTTATAAAAAATTAGGAAAAAAATAATCCAAATGAGTTCAAAAATGTATTATAATATTTTCAGTTTTAGTTAAATTATATTTTGCATTCTCAAAGTAGAAAAATATATTGTAATTATTTTAATTTAATAAAATATAATTTAAATTTTTAATACTAAAATTAAAAGATTAAATAATAATAAATTTAATTCTTTAAATTTATTATTTAGAAACTAAAATTATAGTTTCTCTGTTTTAAAAAATTAAAATAAATATTTAAAAATAAAAATAAAAACTAGTATTATCTTAAATTTATTAAAAGTATAATTAAATCTTTATTTTCTTAATTTTTTTTTAACTTCTCAATTCTACATTTTTGTAAATTCTATCGTTATATTATCATCCTCATCTCCTCCCATGTTCTACTTTATCTTTACAATAACTAATATTCTTAAATAATTTATATTTTTATTTATAATTTTTTAATATATATTTGGGAAATTAATCAATTATAATCTATTATTTGAAAAACTAATCAATTCTAATCAATTATTTAAAGAACTAATCGATTATAATTAATTATTTGAAAAAATTATCGAATATAATCGATTATTTGATAATTTAATCGATCATAATGAAATATGTGGTTATATATGATAGCGGTTCCACTTGGAACCGCTCCTAAAAGTGAACATCTAATAACGGTGAAACCTTAATCGCTATCTAAAATATATTTTAGATAGCGGTTAACGTGTAATCAGTTATTATGTATTTTCAAATATAATCGATCATTTGAAAATTTAATCGATCATAATGAAAACTTACATTAATTATTTTTTTGAATATTATGTTTTTAAATTTGCTAATCGAGAAAACGTTTCAGAATTCAAAATATTAAATACTTTTAAATATTAAAATTGACTTTATAAAAAATTAGGAAAAAAAATAATCCAAAAGAGTTCAAAAATGTATTATAATATTTTTAGTTTTAGTTTAATTATATTTTTCATTCTCAAAGTAGAAAAATATATTGTAATTATTTTAATTTAATAAAATATAATTTAAATTTTTAATACTAAAATTAAAAGATTAAATAATAATAAATTTAATTCTTTAAATTTAGTATTTAGAAACTAAAATTATAGTTTCTCTGTTTTAAAAAATTAAAATAAATATTTAAAAATAAAAACTAGTATTATCTTAAATTTATTAAAAGTATAATTAAATCTCTATTTTCTTAAAAAAAAATTTTGAACTTCTCAATTATACATTTTTGTAAATTCTATCATTATATTATCATCCTCATCTCCTCCCATGTTCTACTTTATCTTTACAATAACTAATATTCTTAAATAATTTATATTTTTATTTATAATTTTTTAATATATATTTGAGAAATTAATCAATTATAATCTATTATTTAAAAAACTAATCAATTATTTAAAAAACTAATCGATTATAATTAATTATTTGAAAAAATTATCGAATATAATCGATTATTTGAAAATTTAATCGATTATAATGAAATATGTGGTTATATATGATAGCGGTTCCACTTGGACCAGCTCCTAAAAGTGAACATCTAATAGCGGTTAAACCTTAATCGCTATCTAAAATATATTTTAGATAGCGGTTAACGTGTAATCAGTTATTATGTATTTTCAAATATAATCGATCATTTAAAAATTTAATCGATCATAATGAAAACTTACATTAATTATTTTTTTGAATATTATGTTTTTAAATTTGCTAATAGAGAAAACGTTTCAGAATTCAAAATGTTAAATACTTTTAAATATTAAAATTGACTTTATAAGAAATTAGGAAAAAAAAATCCAAAAGAGTTCAAAAATGTATTATAATATTTTCAGTTTTAGTTTAATTATATTTTTCATTCTCAAAGTAGAAAAATATATTGTAATTATTTTAATTTAATAAAATATAATTTATATTTTTAATACTAAAATTAAAAGATTAAATAATAATAAATTTAATTCTTTAAATTTATTATTTAGAAACTAAAATTATAGTTTCTCTGTTTTAAAAAATTAAAATAAATATTTAAAAATAAAAATAAAAACTAGTATTATCTTAAATTTATTAAAAGTATAATTAAATCTCTATTTTCTTAAATTTGTTTTTTTAACTTCTCAATTCTACATTTTTGTAAATTCTATCGTTATATTATCATCCTCATCTCCTCCCATGTTCTACTTTATCTTTACAATAATTAATATTCTTAAATAATTTATATTTTTATTTATAATTTTTTAATATATATTTGAGAAATTAATCAATTATAATATATTATTTGAAAAACTAATCAATTCTAATCAATTATTTAAAAAACTAATCGATTATAATTAATCATTTGAAAAAATTATCGAATATAATCGATTATTTGAAAATTTAATCGATCATAATGAAATATGTGGTTATATATGATAGCGGTTCCACTGGAACCGCTCTTAAAAGTGAACATCTAATAGCGGTTAAACCTTAATCGCTATCTAAAATATATTTTAGATAGCGGTTAACGTGTAACCGCTATTATATATTTTTAAATATAATTGATAATTTGAAAATTTAATCGATCATAATGAAAACTTACATTAATTATTTTTTTGAATATTATGTTTTTAAATTTGCTAATAGAGAAAACCTTTCGAATTCAAAATGTTAAATACTTTTAAATATTAAAATTGACTTTATAAAAAATTAAGAAAAATAATAATCCAAAAGTGTTCAAAAATGTATTATAATATTTTCAGTTTTAGTTTAATTATATTTTTCATTCTTAAAGTAGAAAAATATATTGTAATTATTTTAATTTAATAAAATATAATTTAAATTTTTAATACTAAAATTAAAAGATTAAATAATAATAAATTTAATTCTTTAAATTTATTATTTAGAAACTAAAATTATAGTTTCTCTGTTTTAAAAAATTAAAATAAATATTTAAAAAGAAAAATAAAAACTAGTATTATCTTAAATTTATTAAAAGTATAATTAAATCTCTATTTTCTTAAAAAAAAAATTTAACTTCTTAATTCTACATTTTTGTAAATTCTATCGTTATATTATCATCCTCATCTCCTCCGATGTTCTACTTTATCTTTACAATAATTAATATTCTTAAATAATTTATATTTTTATTTATAATTTTTTAATATATATTTGAGAAATTAATCAATTATAATCTATTATGTGAAAAACTAATAAATTATTTAAAAAACTAATCGATTATAAGTAATTATTTGAAAAAATTATCGAATATAATCGATTATTTGAAAATTTAATCGATTATAATCTATTATATGTTTTCGAATATAATCGATTATTTGAAAATTTAATTGTTCATAATAAAATATGTGGTTATATATGATAGCGGTTCCACTGAAACCGCTCTTAAAAGATAACATCTAATAGCGGTTAAACCTTAACCGCTATCTAAAATATATTTTATATAGCGGTTAACGTGAAACCGTTATTATATATTTCAAATATAATCGATCATTTGAAAATTTAATCGATCATAATGAAAACTTACATTAACTATTTTTTTGAATATTATGTTTTAAAATTTGCTAATAGAGAAAACGTTTCAGAATTCAAAATGTTAAATACTTTTAAATATTAAAATTGACTTTATAAAAAATTAGGAAAAAAATTAATCCAAAAGAGTTCAAAAATGTATTATAATATTTTCAGTTTTAGTTTAATTATATTTTTAATTCTCAAAGTAGAAAAATATATTGTAATTATTTTAATTTAATAAAATATAATTTAAATTTTTAATACTAAAATTAAAAGATTTAATAATAATAAATTTAATTCTTTAAATTTAGTATTTAGAAACTAAAATTATAGTTTCTCTGTTTTAAAAAATTAAAATAAATATTTAAAAATAAAAATTAAAACTAGTATTATCTTAAATTTATTAAAAGTATAATTAAATCTCTATTTTCTTATGTAATTTTAGAAAATTTTTAATGAAAATCCAATATATAAAAAAGTTGAAATTTTTAAAAGGCACAACCTTAACTTATATTAACTGCTTTTTTGAAAAAACTGACTGAAAAAACTTGGCTTTGAAAAAAAAAAGTTAATAATTTTAAAGTTATTTAAGTGATGAAGTTTCCAAATGTGATCTATGAATTTATTGAGTAAAATTGGAGGTAGGTTGAATATAAATTTAAATATATTTTTAATTTATTTAAATATGGTTTATTTTTAGTATTTATAAAATAGATTAGTTTTTAATTTTTAATTTTTCTAGTAGTCTATTTTTAATCTTTGTTATTAATGATGTTAAAAATGAGAAAATATTAATTAGTATACTTAAACTAATGTATATTGATTATCTAATGTCTATTGATATACTTTTTTTTGTATATCAATTATATGAAAATAACCATGGTTAAGTAATTAATAATAATAAAGCAATAAATTTAAAGATTAGATTAAAAATAAAGTTTTATAAAATAAAATTGTAATAATTTGATTAAAATTTTATTTTTTTAATTAATTAAGTTAATGAGGAATTAAAATGTGATCATTTGATGTGTTAATTTTTTTAATATAAATTTTTAAAATATAATTTAATTTCAATTGAAATTGAAATTGAAAAATAAATTAAAGAATATTTATTATTAAACTTTTCTTAAACAATGTATTGAATAGTTAATATTACTCTAGTCTTAATTTATTACAATTTAAATTTTTAATAAATTTGATTTATTTTTAATAATATTTTTATTTTAGTAATTTAAAATTAAAGTTAATCTTCATTTTGTTAATATTGAGACCAAAGTTTATTTTTAAAGTATCTTTTAAAAATTAAATTATTTTTAAAAAATATACTAAAACAATTAAAGTATATTTATAAAAAAATAAATTAAAATATAATAAAAAATAATGTTCATTAGCGACCAATTTAAATTCGATCGCTATTTTCTCATTAGTGACCGATTTTAATTCGGTCACTATTTCAATTTGTAATTCGGTCGCTAAATCGATCGCTAAATGATTTTTTTTATTTTAGTGTGGAATAGCCATCGATTTAGCGACCGAAAATTTGCGACGCAAACTATTGGTCGTTATTTCGGTCGCTAACTAAAAAATGTGAAGCCAAATTATATTTCGGTGGCTAAATCGGTCGCTAAATTGTGACCGAATTAATTAGGTCGCTAATTCGGTTGCTAATAGCGACCGAATTAAATCGGTCGCTAAATCGGTTGCTAATTGCGATCGAATTAAATCAGTCGCTAAATCGGTCGCTAATTGCCACCGAAAAAATTCGGTTGCTAATTTCGTTCGCTAAATGTGTTTTTTCTTGTAGTGTTAGAACTTTATTCACATTTGAATTATAACATTTTTTTCATAACTGTTTTTTTATAGTTTGATTGATTCTAATTGTGTTAAATTATACATTTCTAGACCTTTGAAACAAGTATATGATTTCATGTATTTAGAATCTTTTGACATTCTCTCCTATGGTTGAAAGATGAAACAAATTTATTGTATTTTTGTACATGAGTTGTTATTAGGTTAACATTTTATTTTTAACTTAAACTTTTATAATTGAACTTATAGACCTAATATTAGATACTCCAATTAAGTCCACTCATACAACACTAATTAGAGTTCATATATAAATTTATTATTGTGTAATTAGAGACATGTAAATCATTCTTTTAGTTTCCTGTTTAGAAAATCTCTTCTCCTCAATTTTCATAATTTTTTTTTTTGGGATTATTTTCTCTTTTGTATTCTTCCTTCTTTATTAACATAACTAAATCTAAAATCTAATTCATAAAATCAAGAATCTAAACAAAAATTTGCATGGATCATTTAATGCTTCGTTTTTATTTTTTCTTCTCTATGAATTAATGTTTGCATATTATAATATTATTCTACGATTCTGATTTTTAAAATATGAATTAATTAAATTTTAATTTGATAATTATATAAACATTAAATATTTTGATATAATTTATAATTTTGATTTAAATTTTTTTATATTAAATTAATTAATTAAACCGATTAAATATTCAAATTTAAATATGAATTTTAAAAAATTACGATATGATGTATTATAGGAATCTTGAACATGAGAAATGTTTATTTTTTCACTTTCATTTTCTTGTATTCATGAATTATTGTATTTCAATTACGCTATATTTTAATTTTGTTACATTTTAAATCAAAATTTCTAAATTAATTTATAAATAAAGAAAATTAAAGTTGATGTTTTAATTTTAAAAATATGGTGAATATCAAAGCGGTCGATTCCAGTCTTGACCAATAATTTTTTTGTTTCCTATATATTTAATTATTTGTTTTAATATTTATAAATTAGATTTAAGTAGATTCCAAATTATATATATAATATTTATTTGGATTTATCCAAATCTAATAAATAATTAAATTTAAATATTTAGAATAATTGGAAAAGTTAAAATTATAAATATATAAATAATTTAAAAAAAAGTTTGGGGTGGTGACACCTTGCAACCTTCCGCCCCTACCTGTTACAACATCTTGATATGATAATTTGTAAATAAAATTAGATTTTGTTGAATTATTTGTATATGATAACGTTATTTTATTTTCTTTAAGTGAAAAAAATTACTAAATTTCTTTTAGGTTTGGGAGGATCTAATAAATCTTTTTTAAATTTGGAATCCAATTGACTTAGATGAAAGAGTAGAAAAATTTAGTAAAGTTCATTTCTTTAGTTTTGTAACGACTCTAGAAATCGCTACTATAATGATGTCTTCGCAAAGTAGTAAACAAGTAAATAACAACATCTATTTTACGTTATATTATCTGTAATTGTAACATATATTGAAATTCCAGCTTCACTAACGAACTTCAAAATATAGTAACATAATTTATTTATATATTATACATGTAAAAGTAGCTCCCTCGAAGCTATCCCACTCGAACTATCCTCTCTGTCCAGATAGTCACATCACCATCTCTCAACTCTTGATCTACTCCCACATAAAAGTGATCATCGCAGTCTCATCCACATGGAAAAATAGGGGTAAGTATTAAATCATTCGATATAATAAAACAGATATAGAAGTAATAATTATATATTATGATCAATTACGAAATTATCAACACACTAAGACACCTTCCGGAAGTATACCCTAACTATGCTCGAACTCAGAGGCTATCATCTGTGGGCACATTGTGATCGGTACCCGCAGTACCATTCTGACCACCCTCCACACAGAGTAGGATTACTGGCGCCCTTCATCACTCATACTGGAGTACCCCTCCGAGCGCGCCACCAGTCATCCCCCCATCGACTTCTCACCACCTGATCTCGTAGTCTACCTGACCCGACCAATCAGTGAAGTCTGGGACCTCATTCAGAATCCTCCGACATAGTTATTACACTAATGTACTCTGTACCACCCCGGGTACCATTCAAACATACAAAATTTATTCACATTTGCCGGATTCTGGACCACCTGTCCTCACGGCTCATTCGGGTCAATAAAAATAGTATTTGACTGATTCTGGCACCAACCTTCTGGCTCAGTCTAGCCAATATATAACGTCTCAGGACTGATTCTGGGCATCAGCCCTCAGGCTCAGTCTGACCCACACACGTCACAACACTCTACTTTCATTCTCTCTCTCTTTATATATATATATATATATATATATATATATATATATATATATATTTTCCTAAAATCATTTCCGAAATCAATAAATTACTATTTTGCCCTTGATCTTTAAAAAAATCCCCACCATATCCCTTTCTTCTTCCTTCTCTCGCTCAAGCGAGTACACCGGTTGCTTGAGCGAGACATGACCCGAGAGTCCCCTTTGTTTGAGGCTTCATCGCTCAAGCGAGTACACCGGTCGCTTGAGCGAGACATGACCCGAGAGTCACCTTTGTTTGAAGACTTCGTCGCTCAAGCGAGTACACCGGTCGCTTGAGCGAGACATGACCGGAGAGTCACCTTTGTTTGAAGACTTTGTCGCTCAAGCGAGTACACCGGTCGCTTGAGCGATAAAGGACACGAGAATCCCAAATTTTCCAGGTATTCTCGCTCAAGCGATGTGTTTTTCGCTTGAGCGAATTTTGCAGATTTTCCAGTCCTCCATTTTCAAAATCCAGATTTCAAATTTCTCAGTTTCAATCACCCAAATTAGTTCCAAATCAAAATTTAACCATAAACATGTTCAATTTAAGTTAAAAACAACAATTTTAGTGTATAATTCATCCTTAATTTCAAGAATTTCAAAAAAACTTTCAAACGGTGAACAGTTCATCAAAATCAGAAATTCTTCAAAATTAGACAGTCTTCAAAATCAGACATTCCAATAATTCATATCTCTACTCCTATTCCTTATTCACAGAGTACCCAGCAATTCAATTTCATATATTGAATGAATTAAACTTCCCCTTACTTGGTATGGTATTTCTACCGAAGTTTTCCCCACTTAATTCAAGTTTTCTCCCGTTTCACCAGATCCTGCACGAGTAGAGTCTCGTTGCTTGAAATTTAGACAATAGAAGAAGAAGGATGAGAGGAAAATTTTGATTCCCCTCATCCCCCGCTTCTGTATTCATATATAAGAAATATTTTACTGTGCATGAGAAAAACTTCGTTACAAAGTTTTCTTGCATAGTAATATTAATATAATATTAAAATAAGGCATACGTCACAATCTCCCCTCCACAAAAATTTTCGTCCTCGAAAATGAACTTACTTGGAAATAGATATGGATAAGACTCTCGCATCTGATCCTCCATCTCCCAAGTGAAGTCTCCGGATTTCTGATCCCATACTACCTTCACCATTGAGATAGTTCTACCTCTAAGTTGCTTCAGCTGAGAATCCTCTATCCTCACTGGTCTCACATCAACGGAGAGATTGTCTCTAATCTGCACATTGTCTGACTCCAGGACATGACTGGGGTCATGTACATATTTCCTCAACTGAGATACATGAAATACATTGTGCAGATTCGCCAAATGAGGTGGCAACGCTAACTGATATGCCACTGGACCTACCTTCTTCAAAATCTGATATGGGCCAATAAACTTGGGAGTCAACTTCTTAGATTTAATTGCCCTTCCTACTCCAGTAGTAGGTCTGATTCTCAAAAATACATGGTCTCCCCCCTCAAATTCCAAAGGTCTCCTCCTCTGGTCCGCATATGATTTTTGTTTACTCATAGCGGCTCTCAGCTTCTCTTGTACCTCCCGGACCTTCTCTGTAGTCTGCTGGAGTAGCTCAGGTCCAATCAACACTTTCTCCTCATCCTGATACCAACATAAAGGTGTTTGACACCTCCTCCCATAAAGAGCCTCATATGGTGCCATTCCGATACTGGCATGATAGCTGTTATTATACGTGAACTCTATTAATGGAAGGATCTCATCCCAACTTCCTAGATTATCCAACACACAAGACCTCAACAAGTCTTCTAGTGACTGGATGGTCCTCTCTGACTGTCCATCTGTCTGGGGGTGATAGGCTGAACTCAACCTAAGTCGGGTACCTAATGCCTCTTGTAAAGTCTGCCAGAATCTTGAAGTAAATCTAGGATCCCTATCCGAGATAATGCTAGATGGTACCCCATGTAATCGAACAATCTCGCGAATATATAGTTGTGCCAGTTTAGCCATAGATATCCTCAGATTTACAGGGAGGAAATGTGCACTCTTCGTCAATCTGTCCACTATCACCCAGATCGAATCGTACCCTCGAATTGTCCGTGGTAAATGGGTAACAAAATCCCTGGTAATGCTATCCCACTTCCATTCAGGTATCTACATTTGTTGTAGCATTCCTCCCGGCCTTTGGTATTCCACCTTTGCTTTCTGACAAGTCAAACAAGCAGCCACATACTCTGCAATATCTCTTCTCATACCAGACCACCAATAAACCTTCTTCAGATCTTGATACATCTTAGTCATATCAGGGTGTAGACTTAGACGACTCCGATGACCTTCATCTAGTATTGCTCTCTTCAATTCCTGGTCAACAGGAATACAAATCCTTCCTCTAAATCTCAGAATATTATCCTCACCCATCTTATAGTCAATGGTCTGCTCGAATCCTAGCTGATTTATAACACTTTTCAATGTCATATCACCTTGTTGTCTATCTCTGATCATCTCGAGAAAATCATTAGTAATGGTAATGCTACCACAACTAATACTAGTATCACGAAACTCTACATCTAGATGCAAATCCCTGAACTTCTCAAGTAATCTCAATTCATCCATCATCATTGCTGACATCTGAACTACCTTCCTACTCAAGGCGTCAACCACCACATTCGCCTTTCCTGGATGATAAAGTAACTGAAAGTCATAATCCTTCAGAAACTCCATCCATCTTCTCTGTCTCATATTTAGCTCTTTCTGATCGAATAAATACTTCAGGCTCTTGTGATCACTAAAAACTTCAAATCTGACTCCATAAAGATAATGCCTCCACATCTTGAGAGCAAACACCACTGCTGCTAGTTCTAAGTCATGAATGGGATAATTCCTCTCATGAATTCTAAGTTGTCTTGACGCATATGCCACCGCCCTTTTATCTTGCATCAAGACACAACCTAACCCCTGAATAGAAGCATCACAATATACCTGAAAAGATTGAGTCACATCTGGGATCACCAACACTGGGGAACTAGACAATCTTCTTTTCAACTCCTGGAAACTCTCCTCACATCTATCTGTCCAAGCAAAAGGTTGATCCTTACGGGTCAACTGTGTCAAAGGAGTTGCTATCTTAGAGAAACCCTCTATAAATTTCCGGTAATATCCTGCAAGTCCCACAAAGCTACGCACTTCCGTCACTGTCTTAGGGGGTTCCTATTTTAACAATGCATCTACCTTGGTAGGATCTACAGATATCCCTTCTGCCGATATTACATGTCCCAAAAACTGCACCTGTTCTAACCAAAACTCACATTTTGAAAGTTTGGCATACAATTGTTTCTCTCTTAACACAGCCAACACCGCCCTCAGATGTTCTTCGTGTTCTTCCCGAGTTCTAGAATAAATAAGAATGTCGTCTATAAAAACAACAACAAACTTATCTAAATAAGGACGGAAAATCCTGTTCATATAGTCCATAAATACGGCAGGTGCATTTGTTACTCCAAACGGCATGACCACATATTCATAATGGCCATATCTCGACCTGAACGCCGTCTTTTGTACATCCTCTTCTTTAACCAGTATCTGATGGTATCCAGATCTCAAATCAATCTTAGAAAAGATTGATGCTCCCTGTAACTGGTCTAATAAATCATCAATCCTCGGCAACGGGTACTTGTTCTTGATAGTCACCTTGTTTAGTTGCCGGTAATCAATACACAACCTGGAGCTCCCATCTTTCTTCTTTACTAGCAATACAGGAGCGCCCAGGGAGATACACTCGGGCGAATGAACTTCTTTTCCAGCAAATCTTCTACCTGGTTCTTCAATTCAGCCAATTCTGCTGGAGCCATACGGTATGGTGCCATAGAGATTGGGCCTGAACCAGGAATTAAATTAATCCCAAATTCGACCTCTCTCTGAGGTGGTAGCCTTGGTATCTCATCTGGAAACACATCAGGAAATTCTCTCACAACTAGTACCTCTTCCAGGATATTTTCCTTCATTTCATCCATCTGATTCAGAATCAAATAACACTGAGCTCCCTCTCGTAGCTCTTTCTGAACCTGCTGAGCTGATGTAATAAGTTCATCTCCTAATTCCGGATGTACCAATCTCTTCTGTCCACAGTCAATCAGAATGCGATTGGTAGATAACCAATCCATCCCTAAGATTACATCCATATCCTTCAAAGGTAAACCGATTAAGTTCACCTTGTACTGTCGTTCTTCTACGACAATTGGGCACCTTAAACACACATAGGAAGACACCACCAGTCTAGCTGCTGGTGTAGATACCCTCAATTCATAGGGTAGGTCACACACAGGTAACTTAAGTTTATCCATACAATTATCAGAAATAAAAGAATGGGTAGCTCCTGAATCAAACAAAACTCGTAGAGGTATATCAGAGATAAAACACAGACCTTGCACTAAATTCTCTGACCTCGATGCCTCTGCTCCTGACAAGGCAAACACCCGTCCTGTAGCTTTGGGTTTCGCGTCACTCCCCCTGGGTGCTAATGATGCCCCAGCTGAGACTATAACATTGGAATTCTGTGGACAGTCTCTAGCCATATGTCCTGGCTTCTGGCAAGTGTAGCAAAGACCTGCCCGAGAAGTCTGGGAAGGATTAGTGAAGGCATTCTGTGGGCACTGATTCCTGTAATGAGGGCCTCCACATTGAAAACATTTTACCCCGGATACAGATCCCGATGATCGAGGTGTTGGGGTAACACTGCCACTCCTGGAAGACTGGGGGCGTGAATAAGGCATCCTCCTCTCTGATCTACTACCCCTACTCGGGACCCCACTTGAGTGGGTCCTCATCACTCTGACTCCTCCCTCCTGGAGTCTCTCTATTGTCTTCGCCTTCTCCACCAGCTCTGGGAATCTCCTGATAGAGAAAGGAACCACCATGAGCTTGATCTCAGCCCTCAAGCCTTCCTCAAACTTCCTGCAAAGCCACTGTTCTGAAGTTGTACCTGTGTAGAAACGAGATAAGTGCTCAAATCGTATGGCGTAATCATGCACCATCATATTACCTTGTCTCAGACTCAGGAACTCAGTCTCCTTCTGAAATCTAACACTGTCAGGGAAGTATTTCTCCAGAAATCTCTCACGAAAAGTTTCCCAATTACACACCTCCCCCCGTGCAATCATCATCCTTTGAGTCCCTGACCACCAGAACTCAGCCTCATCAACTAGTAAGTATTTCCCGAATGTCAATTTCCTGTCTTCCGGGCATAAGGTAGCCTCAAAAATCTTCTCCACTTCACGCAAGCACTTCTCTACTGCATCTGGACCCAAATCTCCTCCAAAACGAGGCGGATTATGCCTCATGAACTCAGTCAGCCCCATCTGCTCTAATTGGTGATATCCAGCAGAGGATGATGCCATAGTTGGCCTCCACTGCGGGTAGGTAGCCTGCTGCTGCATGGCAGTTGCCAACATTTCCATTGCCCTGGCTAGGGCATCTACACTCGGTGGAGTAGGAGTAGGAGTAGGAGGTCGCGGTGCCATCCTATATCAAACGCAACCATCAATACAGAGCAAACATTCTCGCACTCGCAATCAGAGTATAATCACAACGGACTTATCATAGGTTCACTACCCATCCCCACAGATTTACAAGGATACTACCGCTCTGATACCACTATTGTAACGACCCTAGAAATCGCTACTATAATGATGTCTTCGCAAAGTAGTAAACAAGTAAATAACAACATCTATTTTACGTTATATTACTGTAATTGTAACATATATTGAAATTCCAGTTCACTAACAGAACTTCAAAATATAGTAACATAATTTATTTATATATTATACATGTAAAAGTAGCTCCCTCGAAGCTATCCCACTGAACTATCCCTCGCTGTCCAGATAGTCACATCACCATCTCTCAACTCCTGATCTGCTCCCACATAAAAGTGATCATCGCGAGTCCCATCCACATGGAAAAATAGGGGTAAGTATTAAATCATTCGATATAATAAAACGGATATAAAGTAATAATTATATATTATGATCAATTACGAAATTATCAACACACTAAGACACCTTCCGGAAGTATACCCTAACTATGCCCGAACTCAGAGGCTATCATCTGTGGGCACATTGTGATCGGTACCGCAGTACCATTCTAACCACCCTCCACACGAGTAGGATTACCGGCGCCCTTCATCACTCATACTGGAGTACCCCTCCGAGCGCGCCACCAGTCATCCCCCATCGACTTCTCACCACCTGATCTCGTAGTCTACTTGACCCGACCAATCAGTGAAGTCTGGGACCTCATTCAGAATCCTCCGACATAGTTATTACACTAATGTACTCTGTACCACCCCGGGTACCATTCAAACATACAAAATTTATTCACATTTGCCGGATTCTGGACCACCTGTCCTCACAGCTCATTCGGGTCAATAAAAATAGTATTTGACTGATTCTAGCATCAACCTTCTGGCTCAATCTAGCTAATATATAACGTCTCAGGACTGATTTTGGGCATCATCCCTCAGGCTCAGTCTGACCCACACACGTCACAACACTCTACTTTCATTCTCTCTCTCTTTATATATATATATATATATATATATATATATATATATATATATATATATATATATTTTCCTAAAATCATTTCCGAAATCAATAAATTACTATTTTGCCCTTGATCTTTAAAAAAAATCCCCACCATATCCCTTTCTTCTTCCTTCTCTCGCTCAAGCGAGTACATCGGTCGCTTGAGCGAGACATGACCCGAGAGTCCCCTTTGTTTGAGGCTTCGTCGCTTAAGCAAGTACACCGGTCGCTTGAGCGAGACATGACCCGAGAGTCACCTTTGTTTGAAGACTTCGTCGCTCAAGCGAGTACACCGGTCGCTTGAGCGAGACATGACCGGAGAGTCACCTTTGTTTGAAGACTTCGTCGCTCAAGCGAGTACACCGGTCGCTTGAGCGAGACATGACCGGAGAGTCACCTTTGTTTGAAGACTTCGTCGCTCAAGCGAGTACACCAGTCGCTTGAGCGATAAAGGACCCGAGAATCCCAAATTTTCCAGGTATTCTCGCTCAAGCGACGTGTTTTTCGCTTGAGCGAATTTTGCAGATTTTCCAGTCCGCCATTTTCAAAATCCAGATTTCAAATTTCTCAGTTTCAATCACCCAAATTAGTTCCAAATCAAAATTTAACCATAAACATGTTCAATTTAAGTTAAAAACAACAATTTTAGTGTATAATTCATCCTTAATTTCAAGAATTTCAAAAAAACTTTCAAACGGTGAACAGTTCATCAAAATCAGAAATTCTTCAAAATTAGACATTCTTCAAAATCAGACATTCCAATAATTCATATCTCTACTCCTATTCCTTATTCACAGAGTACCCAGCAATTCAATTTCATATATTGAATGAATTAAACTTCCCCTTACTGGTATGGTATTTCTACCGAAACTTTCCCCACTTAATTCAAGTTCTCTCCCGTTTCACCAGATTCTGCACGAGTAGAGTCTCGTTGCTTGAAATTTAGACAATAGAAGAAGAAGGATGAGAGGAAAATTTTGATTTCCCTCATCCCCGCTTCTGTATTCATATATAAGAAAAATTTTATTGTGCATGAGGAAAACTTCGTTACGAAGTTTTCTTGCACAGTAATATTAATATAATATTAAAATAAGGCATACGTCACAAGTTTTGTCGCTATTCTTTCAATCTTCAATTCATAGAAACATAAAATGTCATGGCAGGTAAATATTAATTGGTTATCCTCAAAGAAAAATATTAATATTAGGACACTTGTTTAATCAGTTTCAGGACTTTTTTTTTAGTAATTTTTTTTATTTTACAAATCAAATTGCTTGTCTCACTTCCATCTGAATTTTGTAGTTCATTATGTTTATTCTCAACCATAAATTTTAAGATGAATGACGAAATTTGTAATGTTATACATATTTTAATGTAGTTTATCATGTTTAACACATATTTTAATGTTATATGCTTTATTTCACTTGTAACGTTATGGTTTTATTAATTATTATAATATTATTAGGATTAATTCTCATATTTAAAATATTTTTTGTTTTGAATTTTTATTATTTATAATTTTGTCATTGAAAGATATTTTGGTGGGTGGATTGAGAGAGGAAGATATATTTATAATATTGACTTTTACGCGATATAAAACTTATAAAATTGACTTTTACAAAACTTATAAATATACTTGAAATAATACTATTTCATTTTTACATTTTATTTAGGTTTAAATTCACTTTTAGTCTCATAGTTAACAAATATATAATTTTTAGTTTTTACCAAATTTTAATATTATATATTTGTATTTTTCAATTTTAATTTAAGCAAATTTAATAAATTGTTGATGTATATATAATTTGCACTAATAATATATCTGTTGTTGATTTGAATAAGTATGCTCTGTGATTGCGGTTTCGTACTGATCCTCCACATCAGAAAGTTTTAAAAATCTGTTAAAGGTATATTGGTTGGAAATTTGAGCAATTAAGTTTTTCCCATTTAGGTTTCTTTAAGAGTAAAAGTCAGTTCAGATCACTACTGTCAGGTTCAAATCCTGATGTGTTTAGTGTGAAATAACAAAGTACTAAATTCATATTTTCTGAAAACTAGATTGTTCTCGAAAGAAAGAAAATTTTATTAATTAAACCCTGCCTTAGAGTCTTTGAGGAAAGATAAACATTGGTAAGCCGGTATAGGTTGTAAGACCAATTGAGTGGCAGTAAACCCTGTGGTATTCCCATAAGTCTTAGACCTTGGCCTTAGGATGACAAAATTAATAAAATTACTTTCCAAAGGGAAAGAAAAGTTTGAAGAAAATAAGAATACAGAAGAAGAAACTAGTAACATGAGTATAGTACACCATGAACTAATTATTCCCGAAATAAAAAATCAACTTAACAAATGGACCCTTCCAAAACTTGAAATATCAACCATTTATAAAACCAATTGGAAAGACATGTTTAAATATGAATATATAGTAAAAAATAGTAGATAAAGAAATAGAACTACAATCGAGTCATGAGAGAATACCATTAATAACAAAAAGCCTAATAGACGAACATATAAAAGAATATAGATATCTTCATATAGGATCCATACAAATAACAATAAAACCTCTTTTTAGAAAAGGAATAGATACACCAATGTTTGTATCCTTAAGAGATAATAGATTAATAAAACTTGAAAATCAAATATTAGCAATGTTCGAAACAAATCTTCATAGCGGACTAGTATATATAAATAATTACCCAAATTATTCAATAGCTCTTAAAAGTCTTCATAATACGGAAAATAATATACTACTAGATATCAAAATCTCAAAAAATGTATGAAATCCAAAATCAATACCTATAACTATAATATATAGAATTTATTATAAAATAATGAAAACTCAATTGGCACCAGGAGCCTTATTAAAGTCCCCAAAAGATGAATCAACTATGTTACTAGTAAACCTAAAAAAGTTAATGCAGTAATACCAAAAACCTTAAAACACACTGAAATATCTAGTGATCTTAGCTGTAGAAGTTGAAAACATAATTGAATATAAATCAGGAACAATAGAAGTATCCTTTGCTCCGATCAGAAGAGCAAATTCATTAAGAGGAACATCTAATAGATATACTTTTGTAACAACCAGAAAATCAGTAGATCAATCTAGTTTAATACATCATAGAAGTTTAAAACTGAAAGGAATAAAACAAGACCCTACAATTCCAATGCCGGAATACAAATACGAAAATATAGAATCCATAATTCTCCTTGTGCTTCTAAATTACATCAAGATGATAGTATAATAAATGTAATAACCAAATTCGAAATAAATAAAGACCTTTTAAGACAATAATTTCTAGATAAAAAGAACCAAGAAAAAAGAGAATGATTCTTTAAGACCTTTAATCAAAATGAATTAAAAGAATACCGAGAAAAATATATAACCACTTAGAATTAATTCAGGAAAATATACTCTATTTCATATGTTTGAAGAAAATTGTTTAGAAAATGTACAAATAAATGTATTACAAAATGCTGAAAAAATATGAAAAACAAAAAATAAAGAGATAATTAGTAAAATCCCTCCTCTAGAAGAAGTAAGATTTCCTAACATTGAAAATAAAGAAGTGATTGCATCACCCTTCAAAATGATAGGAGAAAAAAGGAATACAAGTGACATCCCTAACATAAATGATATTCAAAATCTTCATAGTCCACTAAATTTTACAAATCAAATATTACACCAAATAGCTCAAAAAACTATTGAAGAAGAAATTTCACAAAATAGTAAAAATCAGTTAGGAATAAGCTGACCTACAAAAATCTTTAATAAACCCTATAAGATTATCCGATAAAGAATACAAAAAATTTAAAATAGGAAATCAATCAAATAGAATATTAGAAGAAACAAATAAAAAATTAGAACAATTAAATGTTATAGAAATAATGGAAGAAGAACTAGGAAACCTAGAAAATATAGATTCTGAAGAAAAGATAAATAAAATAGGAAGTAAATTTAATGCAAATCCATCTACCCATAATATGTCAACCACTAGGAATTATTACAGAAGACCAACCTACCCGATATACAATTTAAATGGAATTTAGAAAGTTCATCTGCCTTTAATGGAACGGGAATAACCGAATGGAACATAGATGGATTAACTGATTATCAACTATTAAGAAAAACTAATGAAATGGTCATGATCGCCTCAGCTTATAGGGCTAAAAACTCAAAAGAACAAACAATACAATTATTAATCCTAAGATTTACCGGATCCCTAAAAGGATGGTGGGAAAATCACTTATCCGCAGATCAAAGAAGATTTATTTTAACAACAGTAAAATAAGAAGAAAATAAACAAATACTACTAATGGTAGAAACATTAATAATATCAATTATTCATAACTTCATGGGCAATTCAAATACCTTTGAAGAAAAAACTAGTACCCTGCTACAAAATCGAAGATGTCCCACTCTAGGAGATTTTCGATGATATGTAGATAATTTCATAATCATGGTAATGACTAGAACAAACTGCAAAGAAACATTTTGGAAAGAAAGATTTATTTTTGGATTACTTCCAGTATTTGCAATAAAAGTACGCGAAATATTATCCCAAAAATACCCTGAACCCTTACAAGATATAACATATGGAAAAATAATTTCAACTATTAAAAACACTACCTTAGAAATATGTAATAATCTAAAGTTAGAAAAACAAATTAAAAAACAACAAGAAAGTGGTACAAAAGATTCACGAGATTCACGTATTCAATATATATGGATATGAAAAATTAGACCCTCCTTCTAGAAAAAATAAGCAAAAACAAATAATCAAAAGAAAATTTTCTCATAATAATACCAGAAAAATCTCTAGAAACTTTAAAAGTAAAATAAGATAAAAAAACACCTATAAGTAATAATCAACCTAATCCAAAGAAAGGAATAGTTTGCTATAAATGTGGAAGATACATACATATGAAAAAAAGACCGTAGAGTCCGAGAAAAGATACAAAATCTAAACATGAGTGAAGAAGTAAAAAATCAAATAGCAAAAATATTATTATACGAATCAGAAAAAGATATAAATAATTTAATAGAAACCAATAATAGTGAAGATGAAAATACTACTAACTTCGGTGAAAATAAAATTGAAGAAAATTGTGATTGCATATTTAATATTAATGTTTTAACCACTGAAACAATAATAGCCTTAGAAATAGTAGACAAACTTCCTAACGAAGAAGATAAGTTAGAATATTTAAATAAATTAAAAACTCTAATACTAAACGAAAAAGACGTGGAAACTTCATCAACGAAGTAAGTAGTTATGATTTTTCAAAAATATTAAAAAAGACAATAAATAAAGAAAAACCGAGTAAATTTGCAAGATTTACAAAAAGAAATAAGTCTTTTAAAACATAAAAATTATGAAATTTTACCAAAAATATAAAAGTCTTACTCTCAGTTACCCTTCACACCTAAGAATTATAAAATTTTGCTCAACTATGGGAATAAGCTGGCTTTTGGCCAACATTCCCGAAATACATCAACACAAAACCTACCCTAAAACTCTATGCTTAAAAACCAAGGTTTTTTGGTGGAAAAAAAATTGAAACTCAATATGTAGAAGGAAATTTTGAAAATTGGAAGAAAATGAGCTTTATTACAAAAAAATAGCGCATTTCAAAAAAAAAAATTCATCCACATAAGAAAAAGGAAAAGTCATCATAGATTTATCCAAAATCCCCTTAATAAAATAAGAAAATGCCCAATTAAAATAAAAAAATGCTTAAAGTATTATCCTCGTTGGGCTCAGATGAAGAAGAAGAAAGCGAATTCATCATCAATCTACAAGATGTCCAAGATCCCTATGAAGATGAAGAAAATATTGACTTTGCTCAATTTTAGCAATCAACCCCAAAAAAGTTAAAGAAGAAGATTACTGATATTATGCAACGAAAATCAACAATGAAAGAACTACAAAGGAAGATTAATCAAATTATAAGAAAACTAGAAGACGTGGATCTTCACCAGCCCACCTTCTAAAAACAATATCCTAGTAAGCAGCTGGGCTTAGTTGGCCTTTCGCGCCAACAGATGCTAAGGTCCCACACCTCAAAATAAAGCATTCAAGTAAGTAGTTGGACTTATCTAGTCATTCGTCCAAAAGATGTTTGGGTCCCACCCAGTTGAAAAACCAGTCACTTGTAATTATTTCATTTTGTCTTTAGCGTCGGCCGTCGAAAGTAAGACATGTCAAGTTGTAATTATTGAGTCGGACACCAAAAGTAAGGTATGCCACTTAAGATGGAGTAGAGAATAGTTGGTAACTTTATCTATAAAAGGGTTCATTAAAGTAGAAAGAGATATAGCTCTCCAGAACCTTAAACTCTATCTTCCTCAGTCAATTCCCTCGTAGCCTAAGTTCGTCTTCCCTATCCTCAAATATCTTGAATTTTTGTAAGCCTTCTTTAAATATATTGTAATAATACTATTTTATTCACGCATTTATTTCTCTTTTTAATCCACTCCTCTACTTTTATGTATGGGCATATTATATATATATATATATATATATATATATATATATATATATATATATATATATATATATATAATCAAATAGTTAATATAAAATATTATATTTAAGAAAAAATAATATTAATTATCTATTCGTGTAAAATAGTAATTGTGAAATTTAATAACAAATTTTAATGATTGCTTTTGTCAGATTTTACATAAATATTTTTTAAAATATGCTAAAAAAATAAAATTTACTTTATATATATATATATATATATATAAATATATTTATAAAAATATTTTTTTTAAGTTATATATTAATTTATGTATATTTATAAACTGTAAATTATACATTGTCATTTTTTTCTCTTATAACTTCCTATGAATAAGTTTATAAAAGTATTCAAAATTTATTATTTTAAAATAAAAATAATAAACCATAAAAAAATTATAAATGTTTAAAAAATATTTTTTTCTTCAATATAATAATTTAATTCAAGTTTAAATTTAAAAAATGGAATCAAATTATTTATTATATATATATATATATATATTATAATTAGAGTTAATTATCAATTAAGAAGCATATATAAATGTAGTTTTTAAAAATTACTTTATGATTTAATTATATTATAATTACAATAAATTTATATTTTTATAAACACTTAATAATAAAATTATATCATAACTTTTAATTATAAGATTATATAATTCGTTTATAAATAATAAAAATTAAAATGACACATATTACAATAATTATAAAAAATGACAATAATACTGTCTTTGATAACTTTTCATTTTCAGATATTTAATTTTGTTTAAAATATTTAAAATTTATAATAGCAAAAATCCTAAAGTTTATTATTATTTTGATTTTATTTAAATTTATAAATTAAAATCAAATTAAACTAAATGTTTAACTGTTGTGAGTGAGTTTTGAACTTTCGAGAACTTACATGGTGTAAGTGATCACTTTTAGTCAAATCAATTTTCTTGCAATAACGGATTAGGCCGGAAGTTTGAAATAGTTATTTATAAATAAAAATAATGTATAATTTTTTTAATAAATTAATTAAAATAAAATAATTATTAAATAATTATAAATAATTATTAAAAAATAATAAATAAATAAATTACAATTTAATATTTTAGTTACAAAATTAATTAATAAATAAAATTTTTTAAGATAATAATATCTTTAAATTAATATTTATTTTTTCAATAATATATACTTTAATATAATTATAAAATATTTTATTATAATTTTTTGATACAAAGTTTTGAATTTAAATTAATTAAATAATATTATATTAAAAACAAGTAAAAAAATTATATATATATATATATATATTACTTTTTTTATTCATCTACATATATTAGGCATTATTCAATGGATACTTTTTATATAAATGAAAAGAATATTATTCTAGATCTTTAAAACTAATCATATATTTATTTTGATAAACTTTAAGGTGAAATTAGAAAAACTTAATAATTACAATATTAACTATCATCTTTTTAATTTGTTTGACACTTAATCTATCATACTTGAGTTATAATACTGTTTTCTTAACAAGTATGTTTATTTATGTTTGTGAAAATTTTATTATTCAAATAAGTCATTTTGATTAAATTAATAAAAAAGGTGAAATTATAACTAATTTTGAAAATATTGGTAAATTATTCTAATTTAGACCGTCTTTTAAAATACATAACTTAAGAAATCCTTAGATAATTTTTTATATAAATAATTGATTTTTACAAAAGATTTAAAATGTATTATATCAAATATAGTTAAAAATAAACTAGTTTTATTCATTAGACTGAATGATTTCTAAAAGCCATGACATTAAAATATTTTCCAAAGTCTAAACATCAAAATAATATAACAATATTGATTTATGTGTTATAATAGAATATACATTCTCTGTTAGTGATGGTAAAATAAATTAGGTTTACCAGGTTGGTCCATCAACCCACTTGTAAATATGGTAAAATGAATTGACATTTCCGAGTGTGTTATGACATCTCCTAAATCTGGAAATCTAATGAACCAACCAATGAGACAAGACGGGTTAGTCCGTGACCCCCTTAACTGATAAAAAATTATTTTTATTATAATGCAATTAGTTACAAAGATAATATATGAGATAAAAATTTGTAAAAAAAAATTTCAAAAGTTTCACTCTCACTCACTAACTACATGAAACACCCTCCTTTCTCATCAAGCACAAGCTACAATCAACATATTTTTTCTTTATTCATATTTCTTCATAATCTAATTCAATAAGGTAAAAAAATCTCTTATATCTCATTTTTTTCCTTTTTTTATCTTTGTTATTGCTCTTTTATAGGGTTTTATTTTTTTTCTCACACGATTCACTTATTATTATGTTTTTCACTATTTGTGTGTTGGTTGAAATCTCTTACTAAGAAATAATTATGAAGTTTTTTATTTTATTTTAAACAAGATTGGACAATAATAGAAATGAATATTCAATTAGTAAACATAAGTGTAGTCTTCATGATGTCATCAATGAGTATGAAATTGACAATGAGGTTAAGTTGTAACATGTTAAAAATAATAATTAATTTGAAAGTGTTAATTCAAATATCAAAAAGGATAAATCTAAAACATATAATTGTTGAGTTTTTTCTAAGATTGGTGTGTGTAAGGATGGAAAAGAGAGAGTTGTGTGTAATGGTTGCAAGACATAATATGTAATTGATTGCAACAAATATGAAACTTCTCACTTAAAGCATCATATTGAAAAATATGATAATATCAAAACTTAAGATGTGAGTCAAATGATTTTAGACATGGAAGAAAAATTGATTTTAGATGTTCCTATAAGGTAGAATTCAACTTATCTAATGCTTCAAAGTGTTCTTAAATACCAACGTATTTTAGAAGCTTACAACTAATGGATGAAATTTATAAGTATTGTAGTTTTGAAGAATAATGGAAAAGAACTAACAAAAATATTAGTGTTTTCTTATTGTCATTTTATTATATAATTACTTTAATTTTTGCTACAAGTTATCATGTATTTTTTTACAAGTTTGAAAAATTCAATACCTTTTAAGAGTAAAAGATGAAGATGAAGTTGTAAGGGATATGGTTGAAAAAAATGAGGATAAAATTTGATAAATATTGGGATGAATATATTGTTGTACTTGCATTTGATGTAACTTTAGACCTAAGGATGAAGTTGGAAACATTAAAATTTTGTTACAAACAAAAATTTATCCACTTACTCGTGAAGTAAAGTTAGAGAAAATAAAGAAAAATTGTACATACATTTCTTCCAATATTTTAACAAAAGTTCAACTTCAAATATTCTGAAGCACAAACATGTTGATATTTCATCCTCGAAATCAAGCTTCTTTGATGTAAGTTAATTACTCTAACTCTAAGTTAATTAATTTTTAAGAATTTTTAATTGATATTTTTAAAAATTACTTCTTTTTTTGCATAAGAATGTAGAAGCAATAATTTATACTTCCACTTAGAAATGTGATTTTTATGATGATAATTCATTTAACTTAAATACTATTTTTTTTATAATATTTTTTTACTAACTTTTCTTTCTCTTCAATTTCGTGTGATGTTTAAGGTGAGGAATTGAATGACAAAGATGGAAAAAATGGAGGGATCTTTTAGGGGTGCATCTAATGATCCTAAGCATTGGTTTTTTTTCTATCCTCATAACTTAAATTAAAGGTGTGACTTGAAGTTTTATCAAATAAAAAAATATAATATAATTTTCGTATTAGATATTCAAAATTTTCAATACAAAAAATAGATATTTTATAAGTTTTGACGTTATCTACGTATATTTATTATTATATAAATTTTATCTTAATTTGATTGTTTTAAATTATAATTTTTGAACATAATGTGTTAATTTATATTATTAACTTAAAATATATATGTTCAATTACTCGACAAATAAATGATAATTTATTATTAAATTTATTTAAAAATTTATTTAAAAAAGATAAAAAAATTAATTAAAAAAATTATAATGGATCGAGTCCGCTAACCCGCCTTTTGGCAAGGTGAGCCAAGGTTCACAATATGTAGTGACTATAACGGACCAATATTAGGGATGATAATTAAACCCGTACCCATGGGAATCGACCGTCCTTGCCTCGAGTTTGACGGGAAAAAATCCGAGTTGATCGGGGACGGGTTCGGGCTTTTCCCGCTTTAAAAAATTGGGGCGGTGCGTGGGGATGAGTAATGTAATCCCACCCCGACCCTGTCCCCGCCCCAACTTTATATTTAAATTTAAAATTTAAAATATTAATATTTTTAAAGTATTTCATTTTCTTTTTCTATTACATATAATGTTATTTTTTTATATTTCACCATTTTTATTCTTCTTCTCCTCACTTTTTTATTTTTTGTCTTTTTTAATATTTTATATCAATAAATTTATTACATTGTTCTCTCTCTTAACTTTCAGTTTCTCATATTTCCTTAATCTCTCCCATCAATTTTTTTTTCAATCTTTTCAACCAATTTGATGAACACAAAGTTAATTTTTTTTTCTTTATCTTTTTCAAAATATTTTACATAAATATTAGTAGTAACTAATATTATTTTATTTATAATTTATATTTATTAGATTTTATTATGTCATATTTTTTTATCTTATTATTCTTATTTATCATATATCAAATTTTATCTTAATAAACTAATTGTATTTTAAAAGATTAAAAGGAATTAATAATTTAAATTTGTATTACTTCGAATTAATTAAATAAGAATTAACTTATTAAATATTTTCTTATAAGTTATATATTTCATATTTGTAAATGACAACTTAAAAATGAATTAACTTATATATGTAATCAAATGTTTGAATACAATATAATAATAATAATAATAATTTTATAAATATTCTCTCTATATATATATATATATATATATATATATATATATAATGATTAAATATTTCTTTTACATACATATTTTAATATAAATATAATAAATTAAAAGAATATATTTAATTAATAATAATTATAAATTATAAATATTATTTATATATAAAAAATACAGAGTAAAATTAATTTTTTATAAATGTAATTATCTTTTTAAAAATAATATAGATCGGGGACAGTTGTCAAATCTTCATCATTGATTTTGGGGGCAAATAATATATTATTAATAAATAATAAATAAATATAAAAGGAAGAAAAAAGATAAAAGGGTGAAAGGATAAAATTGTAGATATATACTCAAATATATTAAATGATCATTAAATTTGAAGGGGACAAAATCATAAATTATATAAGAGTTACAAAACCGAGGAGGGGCTGAGAGAATAAAATTGTAAATATACAAGTAAATATATTAAATGTTCATTAAATTTGGGGGGCTAAAGTCATAAAGTACATGAAAGTTACAAAACTGTGGGGGCATTGCCCCCCTCAGCTCCCAAGAAGATCCGCCACTGATTGGGGACGTGGCGAGGAAACCCGGGGATGAAGACTTAATTTTTAACCTCGGGAATCGGGAGCAGAGACGAAAATGGTTAAAAAAGTCGGAGATGGGAATCGAGGAGACAAAACTCACCCTGTTACCACGACCAATATGCTATTTCATGAGGTAAGTCATGATTTTTAACTTGTCATGACTATATTAGGTCAACTCGTTACACCCCATTTTTTTTTAAGGATAAAACCGGACAAAACTTAGTTTACCATCCTGCATCCTCTGTTTATACAAGATAAATTTATTGTTTTAAGTTTATATTTAAATGTTAAGAAAAAACCTTTCACTCTTTATAGGTAAAAAACTTTTAAAGAATTAAAGGTAGATTTAAAAAAAAAATTCATTCCTTGTTATATAACTTTGGTCATTAACAAAGTGTCTCATAGCAAAATACATTATTTGAATATAGTAAATATTTTAAATTAATTTAAAATTCAAAAATTATATAAAAAGTTTATTAGTGCTTACTATTATAATAATATTTGTATAAATGACATAAAATAAAATAGAATAAAAATAAATTAAAGTTAGTTTGGTTTGACGTGAAAAATCAAATATGATGATTCAATTTAACCTGAAATTTAATATGGATGATAAATTTTTTAACCTAACCTAACTTTTATAGGTCACTAATTTTGTCCGAAAATTATAAATAAGTAAATAATAACTCATTCAAAAAATAAAAATATTATTAATTAAAAATGAAAATAAAAAATATATTTTTAAACTTAAGTTTATTAATAAAATTAATTTTTATTTTTTATTTAATAATTTAATATAGAATTTTGAAAGAAGTAGGTATTAAATAATTATTTTTATATTTACTCATAAAATGAGTAGATATTTTATTAAATTAATTTATAATATATATATATATATATATATTAATAAAATAATTTTATTTTATTTAAAAAATAATATTTATTTTATAAAATAAGTCCATTTATAAGTTAAATTAGTTCGACCTACGTTCATTTAACTCATAATCTAAATAGAATCATCAAAATTGATCTAATTTAATTTATATCATAAATTTTTTATCATAACTTAAACATGTTTCTTTTGTCTTTTTTATCCGTAGATCTTATTAAACCTATTTTAATATCCATAATTAAAATAAACAATATTAAATTTCATGAATGGTTTAAAATAAAATAAAATAAAATATAATTTTACACTTTTTTTTTTGAAGTTATATAAAATGGGATTATTTTATTACATTCTCTTAAAAAAAACGATAACTTTATACCATTTTATTTATTTTTTTATCATATACACCATTATACATTACAATAAAGAAATAAAAGAAAAATTAATAAGTAGCATACTCTTTATCACATTACCTGTTATTATTGTTTAAAAAATCATCATTGTTTTAAAAATCAATCTGATTCAACCTATTGAATGGGAAATCAGACTAAAAACTGGTTGATTGCTTCTAAATAATCGAATTTTAATTGAATTGGGATAAAATTGGTAAAATCAATTGGGTTTTTGGGTCGAACCAATCTTGGTAAAAAAATATTTAGGATCAAATTTTTTTAATAAAAGATAAAATATATTTTAGTATTTTTTTATTTTATATTAATTACATCAACTTTAAATAATAGTTATTTTATTGTAATTTTATCTTATTTTAATAATTATCCATTTTCATTCCCTAATATATTTATAACTTTCATTATAATTTACGAATAACCATGATAATAACATTTGTTATTTTTTTTTAAATATTATTACTAATAAATTTATTATATATTTATTATATTATAAAAATATTATTTTATTAAATCTAATTAGATTTAGATTGAACTTTGCTTAAATCTTTAAATCCTAAAACTATGTTTTTACCTCCTCAATGATCTATCTATATTTAAAAACATTAAGTATCACTCAAAATTTATTAGAAATAAAAAAATTACGAGTGAAACTTGCAAAATCCAAATTGTTAGAACTTTTAATAAAAAATTTCAATTTGAATTAAGAAGTGCATTGAAAAATTAATGAGTTATTAATATTTTTTAAAAATAAAATATTATGAATCTCACTCAATTTGATGTAATTCAAATTTAAAAATATGATGCGTTATTAAAAACTTAATTAAAATTATTGAAGACCTTAATTATTGTTATCATGATAGATTAGAAGGAAACATGTGCATGTTCCTACAAACATATTTAATAATGCTTCATCATTTTCTATTGATTCTTGAAACCTCTTACTAAAGATGTTGTTGGACGAAATTAATTGTTTAAATACAAATTACTTATTTGTAACATTAATATAATTGAAATTAATTTTATTTAAAATTAACAAATAAATTATAATTATGATATTTTAAGATCTGTTTTTTCTTCTTCATAATTTTCGCTTTCTATCTTACATCTTTAGAAGTTTGTAAAGTTGATAAAATTCTCAATTATACCTACATTTTTTATTAATCTAACATATTCATTTAAACTAGATATCTAGCATATTCATTTAAAGTATCATAAAATATATTTTATTAATTAAAATTTAAAAATAAAAAATAAAACTTATGTAGAATGGAAGATTAGACCAAAATTACATATTTTTAAATTGCGAGAATTAAAATCACGAGAAAAATATAAATAAAAAACAATTAATTATGTAAACATAAATCCAAAGTATAATTATGTTTAAATAAGTTTACATCATTTTCAAACAACTCATTATTAATTTTATTCTATTAAATTTTTTTAATAAATTTTAAAAAATTCATTTTTTCTACTCATTTATTTTATTTTATTCACTTTTAAAAATTACTTATGAAACAATTTAAAGAAAAAAAGTAAACAAATTTTCATGTCACATAATTTTTTTTATAAAAAAACTAATATTTTATTTATATATCTCAATCACTACAAGAAAAAAACATTTTAGCGACTGAAAAAATCGGTCGCTAATCAATTAGCGACAGTAAATGCGTCGTCGCAAAAAACCTAGTCGCTAATGTGTTAGCGACCGAAATTAATATATCAAATTGGTCGCTAAATCGGTGACAAAGTTAAAAAAAATAGCGACCGATTCAAATCAGTCCCTAAATAAATAACAAAATTAATTATTTTTATTTATTACCCCTACCTCTTTTTATATTATATTTTTGTTTATATTTATTTTCCCTAAATTATTAGGTTAACTTATTATTAGGTTTATTGTCATTAACAGGATTTGAACCCTGTACCTTAGAGTTAGAGGCTGAAACTCCAACCACCGAGCTACTAGGATTTTTTAATAATAACTTACAAATAAATTATATTTATATACAAATAAATGTATATCCGTATAAATATATAAATATAAAATCTATAAATAAAAATATATTTATATATTTTAATATATATATTTAAATATTAATACATTGATATATTTATATATTGATATATTTATATATTTATATTTTTATATATATTTATATCTTTATATATTTATATCTTTATATTTTTACATATATTTATATCTTTCCATATTTATATATTTATATATAAAGATATAAAGATATTAGTTTTGTATACAAATAATATTATAATATAGTATATTATACTATTAGTATAGTATACAAATTATATATTAGTATAGTATAGTAATCAAATTATTAGTTTTGTAATTTATACACTATAAAAATAAATTACAAATATTATAACATAATGGTATATTAATATAATATAATATATTTGTATTCTAATTTTTAATTAAACTAAAATTACGCTAATAATGTATAATAATATATGAGGGGATAATATTGATATATTGATATATATATATATATATATATATATATATATATATATATATATATATATATATATTTATTTATATATTTATATAATGATATATTTATATATTAATATATTTATATTTTGATATATATATATATATATATTTATTTATATCCTTATACATTTATATCTTTATATATTTGAAAAAAAAATAAAAATTTAAATATTAAATTTTAAAACTAATATTATATTTTTAAAAATAAATATTAGAAAAAGATTTAAAAATATATATAAATTATATTTACATGTACAAAATATTAAAGATATATATTTATATCTTTACATATTTATATCTTTATATCTTTATATTTTATATCTTTATATCTTTACATATATTTATATCTCGTATATCTTTACATATATTTATATCTTTATATCTTTATATATTTACATCTTTATATATATATATATATATATATATATATATATATATATATATATATATATTTATATCTTTATATATTTATAAAATCTATAGATACAAATATATTTATATATTTAAATATTGATATATTGATATATTGATATATTGATATATTTATATATTTACATATTTATATATTTATATATTTATATATATTTATATACTAATATACCATTATATTATTTTCATTGTATATAAATTACAAAACTGATAATTTTTAAAAAATTTAATGATAATTTTTTTAACTTATATATTACAAAATATTTTTTAATACTTTAATAAATATAACTTTTTTTAAATAATTTCATTAATTTAAAGTATAACTTTTAATATTTTTTAGTATTTTTTTAAATGTAGATATCTTTAATATTTTGGACATATAAATATAATTTATACATGTTTTTAAACCTTTTTCTAATATTTGTTTTTAAAAATATAACATCATTTTTAAAATTTTATAGATTTATTTCCAATCTACTTTTTTAAACCTTTTTAAAATATAACATCATTTTTCTACTTTATGTTTACAATAATTAATATTCTTAAATAATTTATATTTTAATTTATAATTTTTTAATATATATTTGAGAAATTAATCAATTATAATCAATTATTTGAAAAACTAATCAATTCTAATCAATTATTTAGAAAACTAATCGATTATAATTAATTATTTGAAAAAATTATCCAATATGATTGGTTATTTGAAAATTTAACCGATCATAATGGTTGTATATGATAGCAGTTCCACTGAAACCACTCTTAAAACAGAACATCTAATAGCGGTTAACCCATAACCGCTATCTAAAATATAGTTTAGATAGCTGGTTAACGTGGAACCTCTATTATATAGGTTGAAATGAAAATTTAATCGATCATCATCAAAACTTACATTAACTATTTTTTTGAATATTATGTTTTTAAATTTGGTAATGCGTAAAACGTTTTAGAAAGCAAAATGTTAAATACTTTTAAATATTAAAATTGACTTTATAAAAAATTAGGAAAAAAAATCATTCAAAAAGAGTTCAAAAATGTATTATAATATTTTCAGTTTTAGTTTAATTATATTTTTCATTCTCAAAGTAGAAAAATATATTGTAATTATTTTAATTTAATAAAATATAATTTAAATTTTTAATACTAAAATTAAAAGATTAAATAATAATAAATTTAATTCTTTAAATTTAGTATTTAGAAACTAAAATTATAGTTTCTCTGTTTTAAAAAATTAAAATAAATATTTAAAAATAAAAATCAAAACTAATATTATCTTAAATTTATTAAAAGTATAATTAAATCTCTATTTTCTTCAATTTTTCTTTTTTTAACTTCTCAATTCTGCATTTTTGTCAATTCCATCATTATATTATCATCCTCATCTCGTCCCATGTTCTACTTTATGTTTACAATAATTAATATTCTTAAATAATTTATATTTTTATTTATAATTTTTTAATATATATTTGAGAAATTAATCAATTATAATCTATTATTTGAAAAACTAATCAATTCTAATCAATTATTTAGAAAACTAATCGATTATAATTAATTATTTGAAAAAATTATCCAATATGATCGGTTATTTGAAAACTAATCGGTTATATTCAAAATTATAACCTTAAAAAAATTATGATTATAAAATTAATAAAAAGATAACTATTTTTAATGTTAAATAAATTATATATATATATATATATATATATATATATATATTACATAAATTAAAATTACATATATGAACTCTAAATTAATATTTTATTTAACATTTATAGTTTTAAATTAGGTATTTAAAAAGATTTGTATATTTCTAAAATTAATAATATATTTAGATTTATTTGTGTGATTAAACTTTTTTTAATTTTTTGATTTATTTGATATTATAATTTTTTTAGAAATTAATAATAAATTAGGAGGATAATAAAAATTATATGTATTAGAACCGACGTTGAAAGTATGATTTTTTAAATTAATAATTTTTATTTATTTACAACCCCTTTACCCCTTTTATTTATCTAGAAGTCTCCCCTCTCTTTATATTATATTTTTATTAAGTCCTCCATCTCTTTTATATTATATTTTTTAGAAGTTTATTAATTTTTTAAGAGAATTGTCATTGACAGGATTCAAACCCAAGTATTTTAGAGTTGGAGACCGATACTCCAACCACTAAACTACTAGAATTTTCCGATAATAACTTACAAATAAATTATATTTATATACAAATAAATATATATATCCGTGTAAATATATAAATATATAAATACAAATATATTTATATATTTTGATATATTTATATAGTTATATATTTATATGTTGGATGTGAGGGCACACTCGAAAGTGAAAGTGTGTGTCGAGTGGGTTTTCAAAATTTGATGCTAAATTTGTGAGCAGTTATCTTTATATGAGTTTGTAATTTAATGACAGAATATAATCTTTATAATTTTATTTATATAATGATATAAAATAAATTTGGGAAACGCGTTATTTGCTCTCAAGCAAAAAATACAAATTTTCGCTCAAGCGAGACTTGAGTAAGTGAATTTCCGTGAGCTTTAACATATTTTCACTCAAGCAAGAGCCAATCACACTTTCACCCTCGATCAAAAAATACCAATATAATTTATTTGTAAGTTATTTATCAAAAAATTATAGTAGCTTAGTGGTTGAGATATTAACTTTCAACCCTAAAATACTGGGTTCTAATGCTACCAGGTGACAATTCATTAACTTAAGAGAATTTTTGGCTGAAAATAAAAATAAAAATACTTTCCGGAAAATATATACAAATAAATAAATATATAAATATAATTTATTTGTAAGTTATTATCGAGAAAATTCTAGTAGCTTAGTGGTTAGAGTATCGATCTCCAATTCTAAAGTACTCGGGTTCAAATTAAAATTATTTTTAAATTATATATATTATATAAATTATAAATATAAAGTTAAAAAAATTATATTTAAAATTATAACCTTAAAAAAATTATGATTATAAAATTAATAAAAATATAACTATTTTTAACGTTAAATAAATTATATATATTATATAAATTATATATATATATATATATATATATATATATTAAAAATTAAAATTACATATATGAACTCTAAATTAATTTTATATATAATATTTACATAAATAAGAATAAAAATTATCAACTTAAAAATAAATTATATTTTAATATATATATATATATATATATATATATATATATATATATATATATATTCTCCAAAGTATAAATTATTTTCATTTCTATAATATATATATATATATATATATATATATATTTTTTTTAACTATTTAAAAAACTAATCGATTATTTAAAAAAGTCATTGATTAGTTTTTTCATACTTGATTTTTTCATACTTGATGAGAATCAGTTATTTTTTTAAACAATTAATTAATTTTTAAATAATGAATTGGTCTTTCAAATATATATTAAATAATTATAAATAAAAAAATATAGCAACTTAAAATTTTAAAAAAATAATTATTTTTAAATTACATATATTATATAAATTATAAATATAAAGTTAAAAAAATTATATTTAAAATTATAACCTTTAAAAAATTATGATTATAAAATTAATAAAAATATAACTATTTTTAATGTTAAATAAATTATATATTATATATATATATATATATATATTACATAAATTAAAATTAAAATTACATATATGAACTCTAAATTAATACTTTATTTAACATTTATAGTTTTAAATTAGGTATTTAAAAAGATTTGTATATTTCTAAAATTAATAATATATTTAGATTTATTGTTGAAAGTAGTAAAATAATATTTAAAATATATTATTAAATATTATATTTAAATTTATTTGTGTGATTAAACTTTTTTTAATTTTTTGATTTATTTGATATTATAATTTTATTAGAAATAATAATAAATTAGGAGGATAATAAAAATCTTAAAAATTATATGTATATAAGAAGAAATAATATTTTGATATAAAATTATATATATATATATATATATATATATTCTAAAATATAATTTATATTAATTACTATAATATAAAATATATATTCCAAAATATAACTTATTTTCATTTATATATATTATAGAAATTAAAATAAATTATATTTTCAATATATATATATATATATATATATATATATATATATATATATATTAAATATAAATTATTTTCAAGTTGATAATTATTATTCTAATTTATGCAAAATATATATATGATAGCGGTTCCAATCTTAAAAGTGACTCTATTATAGCGGTTCTAGTTTAACCACTCTTATATGTTCATATATAAGAGCGGTTCCATGTTAACCGCTATTATAGTTAAAAAACTGATCGATTATTTCAAAAAGTAATCGATTAGTTTTTCATACTTGAGAACTGATTATTTTTTTAAATAATTGATTAATTTTTAAATAATCAATTAGTTTTTCAAATATATATTAAATAATTATAAATAAAAAAATATATCAAATTAAAATTAAAAAAATTATTTTTAAATTATATATATTATATAAATTATAAATATAAAGTTGAAAAAATTATATTTAAAATTATAACCTTAAAAAAAATTATGATTATAAAATTAATAAAAATATAACTATTTTTAATGTTAAATAAATTATATATATTATATAAATTATATATATATATATATATATATATATATATATATATATATACATAAATTAAAATTACATATATGAACTCCAAATTAATTTTATATATAAAATTTACATAAATAAAAATAAAAATTATCAACTTAAAAATAAATTATATTTTAATATATATATATATATATATATATATATATATATATATATATTCTCCAAAGTATAAATTATTTTCATTTCTATAATATATAAAATATATATATATATATATATATATATATATATATTTTTTTTGACTATTTAAAAAACTAATCGATTATTTCAAAAAGTAATTGATTAGTTTTTTCATACTTAGTTTTTTGAATAGTTAAAAAATATATATATATATATATATATATATATATATATATATTATAGAAATGAAAATAAGTTATACTTGGAGAATAAATATATATATATATATATATATATATATATATATATATTAAAATATAATATATTTTTAAGTTGATAATTTTTATTTTTATTTATGCAAATTTTATATATAAAATTAATTTAGAGTTCATATATGTAATTTTAATTTATGTAATATATATATATATATATATATATATATATATATAATTTATATAATATATATAATTTATTTAACATTAAAAATAATTATATTTTTATTAATTTTATAATCATAATTTTTTAAGGTTATAATTTTAAATATAATTTTTTAACTTTATATTTATAATTTATATAATATATATAATTTAAAAATAATTATTTTTTTTAATGCTATATTTTTTTATTTATAATTATTTAATATATATTTGAAAAACCAATTCATTATTTAACTTTATATTTTTAATATATATTTTTTTATAATTTTTTAATATATATTTCTCATTAGCGACCGATTTTAATTCGGTCACTATTTCAAGTTGTGATTCTATCGCTAAATCAGTTGCTAAATGAGTTTTTTATTTTAGTATGGAATAGCCACCAATTTAGCGACCGAAATTTTGCGACGCAAACTATTGATCGCTATTTCGGTCGCTAAATAAAAAAGTGAAACCAAATCATATTTTGGTGGCTAAATTGGTCGCTAATTGCGACCAAATTAAATTGGTCGCTAAATCGGTCGACCGAAATTAGATCGGTCGCTAATTGCGACCGAAAAAATTCGGTCGCTAATTTCGATGGCTAAATGTGTTTTTTCTTGTAGTGAATAAATAACTTACATTTAAAATGTTCTAAATACATTAGAAATCTATAATAAGATGACATGGTATCCTTACATATCCATAATGTACACATCCTTGACCAGCACAGAACCCTTTTTTCTTACGTTTATTTTTAATATATTTTTTTCTAATTCTTTAGTCATTAACATTTGAGATGAGTCCTCCTTAATTAAAAAAAAATATTCTTTAATTATTTTAAAATATAATTTTAGCTTCTTAAATTTTGTATTTAGTGGTTATAAAATAGTTTTTTAAAAAATATTATAGTTTTATTTTAGTTTAGTATTAAGAAATTAAAAGTCGTTTTTTTAGGGTGCTTCAAAGTTAATTCCTTTGTTGCTGATACAAGAAGAACATGAAAATTCTGCTTTAAAATAGAAAATACAACTATATATAGCTGTATTGCATGTGCTTTGTTTTTTTTTCTTTAAATAGTTTTTTCAATTTAGTGTTTAGAGATTAATTTTATTTATTTATTTTTAGTTTGAGGGTGTTTAAATTCAAACTTAACTCCTTTATTGCTGATACAAAGAACATAAAAACCTGTACTTTAAAATAGAAAATGAAAGTATATATAATTTGTTAGTCATGTCACCTTTTAAAAGTATAAAATATCAAGATTCTTCATAGCTGTACTGTATGTGTGTGCTTTTAGAAAACAAATATATCTTTTACCGAATCGCTCAGAGTGATGGCCATTTAATTTCTAAGCTATATCTTTCTTTTCTTTTCTTTTCTTAATCATCAAAATGGTTATCTTTTTCCCATACATACTGTGAGAATTTCTGAACATGTTCTAATAAGCACCTGTTGATTATAAAAAAAATAAAATAAAGGTTCATATGATGAAAAACTAGAAGTAAAATCTAATTAGAACACGGGAATAATATAAAGTATTCTCACATTATTATTTAATAATAGTATCATATAATAAAAAATATTGAGTTTTATAATTATTATTAAAAAAAACACACACACTTTCAAGACAATTTACAATTAATAAAAAATACTATTTTAAAAATAGGACGGAATCATTCTATTTAACCGATTCAAAATAAAAATCAGTAAAAAGAAAATTGATTTATTACTTCTAAATAATTAATTTTTAATTGAAATAATATAAATAAAAAATATTTATAAAAAATAATATTGAATTTTTTTTAAATTTTATATTAATTACCTTACTTTTATATAATTATTACTTTGTTATATTTTTATCTTATTATTTTTTATTCTATACTATAATTTTTATTTATTATTATAATTTATTATAATTATGATAATATTTTTATATAAAAAAATATTATTAATGATAAATTTATTATATTATAAAATTATTATTTTATTAAATTTAATTTAACTGTTTGATATTTAACCTTTACATCATAAATCTATATTTTATAGACCAATGATTTTAAAATTAGCATACAAAAGTTTTTAAGTCTTGAAACTAAAAGTATGAATAATAATACAAACTGACAAATCACACAATGGTAGCTGCATATGCAGTAGTTAGTTTGATTTCTTTCACCATTTGATTTTTCTTTATCAATCTAACTCCTTTCTTTATAGTTATATTTATAGAAAGAAGTAAGATATCCGCGACTAACTATTTCTGTAACACTGGCTTGCTTCTCCATGGATCAAAATCCCTTCACATATCTGTAGCCTTTTGATTTTAAAACCCTTCCCCTATTCCACAAATTTCATTTCCCTTTTGGTTTTAACTCAACTTTAATGTGGAACATAGAACATGTCCTTGGTAGGTAGACAGGATATGGTAATGAGTATATCTTAAAGAGATATATTTCCTATAATAATTACTCTTATCTTTAGAAAGAACTACTTTAAAGTGATCAAATTACTGAGGTAAGACAAGTGACATGGCATGGGTTGCGTCACAAAAGCGCCACACTGATCTCACTTTCTTTTAACCTACAATAGTAGAAAATAAATAAGATCTTCACTTTGTGTTTATGTTGGTTATGTTCTATATTCTATATAATATATGTAATATAGCATGCAAGGTAAATTAGAGGGTAGGGGCCACCACAGATAATAAAATGACGTGTATTCTTATCCTAATAAATAGGGTACATAATCGCTTTAGCTTTTGTTTCATACCCTCTTGCAAGCAAGGTACTTGTTCAATAAAGCTTTATTCCACTTCATGTTGCTATATATATATATATATGTATATATATGTATATATATGTATATATATATATATATATATATATATATATATATATATATATATATATATATATATATATATATATATATATATATATATATATATATATATGTTACTAGTACAACCACGTATACTCAAGCCAAAACATATTTCCCTCCCACGGAGTTTTCTTCTGCATTGTGTCTTCTGATATCTGAAGCCATTTCAGAAACATGAGTAGCCACACTCGCCAGCTACCTGTTACCCCGAAGATGCAGCAAAGGAAGGAGCGACGCATGTTCTCCACTTCTGATGACAGTGCCATGACCAAGCAAGTTCAGGCCACACATGCCCCTGATGGCCGTGAAATTGATGTCAAACCCATTCTACAAATCGTGGATGAAATTCTGGTTCGGTTCATTGCTCGCACTGTTGAGGGTTATGAAGTAAGAGTTACACTTACGTTATATCATGTTTAGATTCTTCCACTTTGCATGCATGTGACAAATGTTTAATTAACTGGTTTTATTCTTTTAGTATTATTATTATGATATCTGGTTGTTTTGGCAGGTGAAAAGAGACCAAGATGCATTGGAGATGACTGCTGCTCTGGCTGAATTTGACATGCTTGACTCGCTGGCTTACATCATAAACAAAATTTCCTGCGAGGTTGTTTTCATATGAAAATCTTCTTAACTTTTATAAAAGTTACTTGATGTTACACTGTTACCATATATAGAAGGTGTTCCCTTATTTCCTCAAATAGTATAATGTGTTGCAGTTGAAAAGAGTGATTCCTTTCCTTAATTTAATCCTGCATAGAATATACTGACAGTGAATTCATATATCTATCTTCTTGTTTACACCTCAGTTTTACATCCTCATGAACAGAAATATTACATGGTCCAATTTTTACAAATATTTGCATAAAGTGAAATGAATATTATTTTTATAATAAATTTATAAGTTTTTAGTAACATGTAAAATTGATAATTCATATAGGCAATTTTAGTTTAAAAAGAGACACTTAATTTTTTTTCTATTTATATATCTTCATTGATATTATTTTACAGTTTTAAAAAATACATGTTTATAAATATTTTTAAATAAATTTTGATATTACATGTCTAAATCAAACTTAATTTTTATATTTTGCTCCTAAACTGCTATCATGATTCGTCCTGCCTGTGATTCTTTTCTTATTGTCTAAATTCACTTAAACATGAGCTGCAATTTATATTTCTCCCCTCTATTCTGAATAGTTATATTCATACATTTATTTGCTCTCCATCTTCTTCCTATTTCTTCTTTTCTTTTTATCACATCTATCACTTTTTTCTTTTCTTTTTTTATTTCTCTCTTCTCTCTACCTTAATCCACCCAAAACGAAGTGGACCATCACCCATGTGCCTATAGATACCCAAAGAGAGAAAGAGATACAAGGAGTAGCGCAGTTATGATGAAAAATTCCAATGGGATTTTGGAAATTTAGGAGTTTTTGGTATTGTTGTTAAGACATTCTCATTTACCTCACTCTTACTTTTATGGTTCTTATTCATTTAGCTATCTGGCTTAAAAAATAACCATGCCAATACCCTTGGATACCTCTGGATACCATAGTGGTGATATGATGATAAAACATAAATAAAAATAAATGAAAAGAATGTCAATTAAATGCATGTAACTTGAAATGCCCACATATCATTACCCTAAAAAAAAGTGGACTTATCTAGCTTTCATATGCATTTACTTGGCAGTATTTATAACTACAGCATAAGGTTTTGTCTTTTGAGATTTTTTGGACTATTTATATCACCAAATTATTCCTGGTTCATTTTGATCAAAATTTACCAGCTCTAAAGTCTAAAATAAAAGGATCAAGATATGTGTAATTAAAGAGCAGTTCCTGACTATATTGGCAGCTATCATGCAAGTGCTCGGGAGGTGGAGATGCACATTCATCAACGATGGTGTTACTGAATTACATGTCTAGCTATGCTTGGCATGCCAAAGTTGTGCTAACCTTAGCAGCCTTTGCTGTTATTTTTGGAGAGTTTTGGCTTGTGGCTCAGTTGAGTACTGAAAATACTCTTGCCAAGTCTGTTGCCCTCCTTAAGCAACTGCCCGATGTTGCTGAGAATTTCATGTCCTTGAAACCCCATTTTGAAGCACTCATTAGGCTCGTGAAGGCTGCATTGGATGTAACCATGTGCATTGTTGAATTCAAGGAGCTTCCATCTGAATACATTTCAGAGGACACACCTCCTATGTCTGTTGCCAGTACTCACATTCCTATTGCTTCCTATTGGGTCATCAGAAGTATTGTGGCTTGTGCCTCACAAATTGCTAGTCTCGTAGGCACGAGAAATGAGTAAGCATAGCTCCTTTCCATCACTCACATCGAATCAATTGTTATTTTGAAATATCACTGACCCCAGTTTTGTTGATTTGATTGCAGGTCCATTTCATCAACCACTGAGGCATGGGAATTATCTAGTCTGGCTCACAAAGTTAGTAGTATTTATGAGCACCTCAAGAACCAACTGGTTCTTTGCTACCAATATATTGGTGGGTACAATTATGATTAGAAGTTAATTAATTAACTTGGATATATATATATTATCTGAACTCAAGAGTCTTCATATAGCATTGACTAATTTAAAGGATTTTAAATTAATTTGTTGTTTAAGATTTCATTAAGTATATATTACGATAAAATTTATCTAGAATGAAGCATATTTGACAACTGCATATCCTTAACCTGGTGCAGATGACAAGAGGCATATAGAGGCCTTCCATAATCTGATACGACTTTTCGAGACAGTCCATGTAGACAACATGAAAATTCTCAGAGCACTGATATATGCAAAGGATGATATCCTTCCACTCGTGGATGGAACTACAAAAGCAAGGGTACTTTGATTTATTTAATAACATGTAGTCCTTGTGTTAAATAAATCTTGTTTTATACCATGGTTAAAAACATTGATTTATTGACAAACAGGTTAGTCTCGAGGTACTTAGGAGGAAACATGTGTTGCTTCTCATATCAGATCTTGATCTTTCACAAGAAGAGATCCTGGTACTTGATAACTTGCACAAAGATGCACGAGTGAGGGGTGACACAAACTATGAGATGGTGTGGATCCCAATTGTGGACAGAGCGATCTGGAATGAAATGAACAAACAGAAGTTTGAGTATTTGCAGTCATTGATGGCATGGTACAGTGTCTGTGATCCTTTCATCATTGAACCATCAGCAGTTAAGTACATCAAAGAAGTGTGGAATTTCTCAAAGACTGCTATTCTAGTGGCCCTTGATCCACAAGGAAGATTGTCCTCCCCTAATGCTGTCCATATGATATGGATTTGGGGCAATTTGGCCTTCCCCTTCACAAGTGAGAAAGAAGAATCCTTGTGGAAGCAAGAGATTTGGAGCCTTGAGCTGCTTGTGGATGGCATTGATCCAACAGTTTTAGAATGGGTAACAAAATTCTCTCTCCATTTTATTTTATTTATCACTAAACCATATAAGAAAAAAGTATTAATTACTTTTTTTTTCAATAATATTGTAAAAAAATACACTTATGGATATTTAAGGATATTTTTTAACAAGATCCATGAAAATTAACATAATCAATTGTTTACCTAAGATGTAAACCACATACTTTGGAGTTATACATCTAAATTAAAACAGAACATTTCTCTTTAGAGAAATAAGTTTGACTGAGTGTGAAATTGAAAATTAGTTTAACAGCTGATACACCTGAGATTTTACTAGATAAGAACTCTAATTACTACAGTTGCAATAAAAAATTTATCCAAATTAGAAAGAATCCTCAATTTAGTCTCTGAAATTATAATGGAGGGTGATTTCAATCTCTCACTATCACTTGTGAATTTTTATATTGATTGGCACATGAAATTTCTGTTCACAGATGACAGAGGGAAAACTCATATGTCTGTATGGAGGTGAAGACCTGGAGTGGATTGAGAAATTCACTGCAACAGCATTGAGTGTGGCAAAAGCTGGGAAGTTCGAGCTGGAGATGGCGTACGTGGGAAAGAGCAACGCGAAGGAGCGGATGCAGAAGATGATAAAAACCTTCAGCACAAAAAAGTTCAGTTACTTTTGGCCCAACGTGACGTCCATTTGGTTCTTCTGGACCCGTTTGGAGAGCATGCTGTACTCCAAGTTGCAGCATGGAAAGACGGTGGAAAACGACGAGATCATGAGCGAAGTGATGACTGTTCTGAGCTTCGACGGCAGTGATCGAGGGTGGGCGATTTTCTGCAGGGGCGCCACCGAAATGGCCAGAGCCAAGGGTGACAGTGCTCTGGCATGCTTGCAGAACTTCAACGATTGGAGCCATAGGATTGAGGAAGATGGTGTGGTGCAAGCCATGAAAGATTATCTCAACAAAAACAAACCCCCACATCACTGCAATCGCTTGATCCTTCCTGGGAGCACTGGTGGCATACCCCAGAAGGTTGTGTGTGCTGAATGTGGACGCCAAATGGAAAAATACTTCATGTATCGTTGTTGCGTTGAGTGAGACATAACAGTAAGTGAGTGTAGTGTACTATTGTTACACGCATTGTTATTGCTTTACTATGTTTAATGTTGGTTTGAGAGTTTAATGTTTTTAGTGTCATAACATAAGCTGTTCCTTTGTGAGATATGTAGTGATGTGACATATGACAGGGTGATAAGCTAATGTTTATTTATGTGTACTACCTGATCTTGAGATCTCAGAAACACCATCTCTTTGGGTAGCTGAGACCCTCCTTGCTAATAAAGTGTGTTGTAGAACTTTTATGTTCCAAAAGTGTTCCAAGTCATGACACAAATTTTAAACATTTATTTTTCTTCTGATTGGTCCTTCTTTTTCATTTTTCTTCCAAACATGCAAACAGTGGAAGTCACAATCAGAAAGGAACAGAGAAAGATGGGAGTAGACGTATGAGTAGTGAATGGGGACAGATTGAGTAATGGAGGAGAGTTTTTCAAAGTAAATCGAAAGAAAATGTTGCTTTGGCTCGACAGTGAAACACACCAATCTGACCGAGTCATGACGAGTTTCATTGAAAATAAATGAAAAAAGAAAAATCATATAATACACTTTTCAAAGTAGATCGAAAGAAAACATTGCTTTTGGCTCGACAGTGAAACACACCAATCTGACCGAGTCATGACGAGTTTCATCGAAAATAAATGAAAAAAGAAAAATCATATAATACATTTAAACTAAACCACACAATACTTGACTCGTTTATTACGCTTTGTGATTCATGCCCAAAACACACGTCCAAGAATTACATGACTCCTACCACTAACTTTCAACGACCATCAATTTTTCTTTTACAATAATAACGTAAGAATTGTTTACATTATCACAAATCGTAAATTCTCATGAAAATTATGGTTGTTAAAAATACCTTTTTTATAATTTTAAACATTAATGTTTTAAAAAACAAATTTATATATACGAAAGTAACAAATAGTGTTAAAATTTGAAGAATTTAGAATCCGAAAGCATCCCCATTTTACTAGCACCATCTCTATGTTCCCAAATTCAATACAAGATTGCATCACTGAAAATGTATATTATGTTTTAGAAAGAAATTGTTTGAAAAAGTTATTGACCATGACAATATCAAAGCTGGGTATATGCCATAATCTAACGGAACATAAGACCACTATAATAAACCAAAAATCACCTCTGAATCCACCAACGGATAGGTGGGTATGCCGTCCCTAAATTAGTACAGTCTCAAAAATGAAACGAAATGATGATATACGACCAGTGAGACGAAAGCGATAGTCAACTGAAGGAGAAAAACAATATCGTGAGAAAAAAAAAAAAGTAAAAAATAAAAAATAAACATAAACGAATAGAATGCAAGAAGTAGGAAACTTACCGGTGGAAAAGAAAATTCAAAGGAGATGTTTGAGAAGTGGGAAGTTTTCCACACGGTTTGGCGCTATAAGAGTAACTAAAATGAGGCAAAACTGAGTGCGAAGCGAAGCACAATGGCTCACAAAACTCGCTTATTGCTGTTTTCTCTGTTTCTGTTCTTAATCTCCATCAATGCCAAGCTTCAACTCTACCCTTCAGATTTCAAGGCTCTCTTAGCCCTGCGAAAGGACCTCGGAGTCAACGGTCAACTGGACGCAAATGAGGCATGTTACGCGGAGGGTGTGTTCTGCGAGCGAAGGCTCTCCGACAAGGAAACCTACGTGCTTCGAATCACCAGGTTGGTGTTCAAATCCAAGCATCTCAACGGTGTCTTGTCCCCCGCCATAGGATCCCTCACGGAGCTCAAACAACTCTCTCTCTCCGACAACCAACTCGTTGACCGAATCCCTCCCCAAATCGTTGACTGCCGCAAGCTCGAAATTCTCGACCTTGCTAACAATCTCTTCTCCGGCGAGGTCCCCTCCGAAATCTCCTCTCTCACGCGCCTCCGCGCGTTGGACATCTCCTCCAACAAACTCTCTGGCAACCTCAACTTCCTCAAGTACTTCCCCAACCTCGAAACCCTCTCCGTCGCCGACAACCTCTTCACCGGAAGGGTCCCCTCTTCCGTTCGCTCCTTCCGCAACCTCCGCCACTTCAACTTCTCCGGCAACGGCTTCCTCGAATCCTCTCTCCGCTTCCAACATTCCTCCTCATCAGACACCGTTCTCTCCAGACGTTACCTTTCGGACGTTGGTGAAGCACCTTCTCCTGCACCTACCTCAAACAAGAGAAACGCCAAAGCTTCTCATGGTTCCCCTGCAGCGGCACCTGGTCCTTCATTTAACCACCGAAAACACAGGCACAGTAAGAGAAAGCTCGCTGGGTGGATTCTCGGGTTTTTGGCTGGGGCAGTGGCTGGAACCTTATCAGGGTTCGTGTTTTCTCTCTTGTTTAAACTGGCTTTGGCACTGATCAAAGGAAGAGGAAAGAGAGTGGGTCCCGATATTTATAGTCCGTTTATTAAGAAAGCAGAGGATTTGGCCTTCTTGGAGAGAGAAGAAGGAATCACTTCGTTGGAAATCATTGGACGCGGTGGCTGTGGGGAGGTTTACAAGGCTGAGTTACCAGGAAGCAATGGCAAACTGATTGCTATAAAGAAAGTTGTTCAACCTCCTAAAGATGGTGCTGAATTAGCAGAGGAAGATAGCAGGCTTCTGCATAAGAAAATGAGGCAAATTCGGTCTGAGATTAACACTGTGGGAAAAATTAGACACCGAAACCTTCTGCCTCTGTTGGCGCATGTTTCTAGGCCTGATTGCCACTACCTGGTGTATGAATTCATGACGAATGGTAGCTTGCAGGATATGCTGAGCAAGGTTGAAAGGGGTGAGGCAGAGTTGGATTGGTTGGCGCGGCATAGAATTATGCTTGGTGTTGCTTCTGGACTTGAATACCTTCACATGAGTCACGACCCTCGCATCATTCATAGGGATCTCAAGCCCGGAAATATTCTTCTTGATGATGACATGGAAGCTCGCATTGCTGATTTTGGACTCGCTAAGGCAATGCCAGATTACAAGACTCACATAACCACCTCCATTGTGGCTGGCACTGTGGGGTATATTGCTCCTGAGTATCACCAGATACTTAAGTTCACTGATAAGTGTGATATCTACAGCTTTGGGGTTATCCTTGGGGTGTTGGTGATTGGCAAGCTTCCTTCTGATGAGTTCTTTCAGCACACCGAAGAGATAAGTTTGGTCAAGTGGATGAGGAAGGTTTTGAGTTCTGAGAATCCTAAGGAGGCTGTTGATTCGAAGCTGCTGGGGAATGGGTATGAGGAGCAGATGCTTCTTGTGTTGAAGATTGCATGCTTTTGCACCATGGATGATCCCAAGGAGAGGCCAAACAGTAAGGATGTTAGGTGCATGCTTTCACAGATCAAACCCTGATCAATCATTTGGCTAAGTATGTAAAATAATGTGTATCATTATTGTGCTAAAGTGTGCGTGTTTAAGAATATAGTTCATAGCTAATTGATCAAATTTGGTTCATAAGGTAAATAATGAACCCGTGTAATATCATCACAGATTGCTGAATTTCCAGAAAAAAGAAAAATTCAGCACTTCAGTCACCTATACCCAAGTTAATCTAGTCTGCCACTATTTGTTTTCACTTATTATATGTTTATGTATCCACCCTGAAAATAAAATACTCATACTTCCTTACCATTGTTTTTATCTGAGTACTGTTATTGTTAATAAGTTAGATGAGCACAAAATAAAGCACCCTTCCTCATTTGCTATGTCTTTGTCAATTGAGCACTAAAAGTTTTACATTATATCTTATCGGCAGGGAGGGCGAAACAAATTAAATAAAAAGCAATTAATATCTTTTCTAAGATGTAAATTTGGACCAGAAAGTTTATCACACCGAACTAATGCAGCCATGCAATCATGATGAGCTTGCCATGATGTATATCCTAGGAGGATTGATTATGAAATTTAAATACATGAATCTCCTAAAATGTTTAAAAAATCTAAAATAACTGAGGACAAATTTTCTATATAAGTGACTAACACATTCTGTCTCTGCGAAGACTGAAACAGCATCTCGCATGACTCAACAGTTTCTGCGTCAACAGTCAAGAATATATACAATGCATTCCAAGTCAACGGATCCGTGGTTTGTGAGGTTTCGAACATGTATGTTCCTCATTGGAGAGAAGGGGCTAGGTGGGCCAGTGGCAAAATTTACAATGAATTGTCGGTCATTTATCCAATAATTCAAACGATTGGACAGAACCCTCCATATTGATGGATAAATTGTGAACGAGAAATGCAATATTAAGATCGCTTATATACACCTTTTTTCTCTCTTTTGTTTAATAGTATTTCACCTTTTATATATTTCCTTTATACTTGTGTTTTCACGTGTAAAGAACTAAAGGATGAGAAGAAAAGAAAATGAAGATGAGTTTCTGTTATGGGAATGGTAGGTGTAATAATGAATACAACATTTGTGCTAAAAAGTGCGTGTTTTAGAAAATATTCGATGTCTACATTATCAATGTTCGTTTAGAAGGTAAATAACGAAGTATACCACAGCTTGCTGATAGATGAGCAATTACAATACATATAATATTGGTTGTTATCACTGTGTTTTATTTGAGTACTGCTATTAATAAAGACACATAGATGAGCACAAGAAAAAGCATTATATCTTTGTCAAATGAGCACCAAAAGGTTTAAATTATAGTGAATCCTGCAATAGGGGCTGAGAGAAAAAATAATTGATATTTTCCTCATTTTTGACAAAAAATTGAACCCTTTCTGCGTCAACTTATCCATGTACTGAAAGCTGGTGCATGTGTTTCTCGTTTGAGATAGGGGGGCCTGTGATGAAGTTTAATAACGACTCATTTGTGCAATAATAACAGATCCCAGTAAAATTAATGATTAACCCTACATATTTTTCTTTTAAACTTGTTTTCATACGTGTAAATGACTGATGCCGCATGCGAAAGAGAGGAAAAGGAAAGATGAGTTTTTGTTTGTTATCGGAAAAGTATGCTAAAAAGGAAACATGAAAATAAGAAAAAAAAATGTTTGGGATAAACGTTGGGACAATCCTTTATGCTGTGATATTACTGTTCTTCAATTCACATCTACGAGAGCCATGTGTATAACACAAAAGCCAATTTTATAGTATTCTGTCATGCTGTGTTTGGTAGAGTGTGTGTGGGTTTTTCTGTCTGGAAGTTTCAAAACATTTTATTGGTCAATGACTCTCAAAATTATTAAGCATGTTTTGACATCCTAATTAATATTTGATAATTGACTACATTTAATGAATATTTATATTTTGTGGGTGTTGGTGGGAAAAAACTGATATATGAATCGAAAAGTGGATAGAGGAAATCCGATGACCATGCTGAGAGTAAAAAATCGATAACATTGAAATATCGAGTGTCAAGTTATGTTTGAGGGAGATCAGAGGCATTTTAAAGTTCAAGTATTCGATTTTTGGGATCGAAATTGAAGGAAACAGTTATCTCTGTACATGGGAACATGGAGTAGCGGTTTTTTTTAACCGTTTTAGGTGGTTATGTTAAGTAAGTTATAAATAGAACTAAATGTGGGAGGTTGGGGGAGATCATTTTGACTTCAAAAATTTTTGGTGCGAGTCTCTAGGAGAACGATAGCCATCATGAAATTTCTAACAATATGAGTTTCCGTTTTCATCGATCTTTTCTACCGCTTTTTGTATTTTCTTTGGTAATTTATTCTTATGCAATTTAAAGTTATGTATTACTTTTCGTTTCGTCATTTATTTATCTCTTTGTATTTCTTTAAAGTTAATCCAATCAAAGTTTCATATAGTCATTTGATCTTTATTTTCATCTTTCTCTGTGTTTTTATGTATTCTCTTGTCTCTAAGCTCATATAGTCTTTCATTTTATATCGTTTACTTTTAATTTTACTTTTGTCTATTTTAATGTTCTCAAGTTCCTTAAATAATAAAATTAAAAATCACTTTTCATTTTTAAGTTAATGAATATAATTTACTTATCCATTGTTATTGATCAACCTTTCTTTCAATTAGATATAATCGTTTATTTGAGTAACATTGATATCTACACGCTTTTAAATTCATTTTCAGTATTTCGTACTTAAATTTATCCCCTCTTACGTTTTTTATTGAAAAACTTTGTTTGCTAGCCTAAATAAAAGAACTCATAGTGGTTGAAAATTGGTTAAAACTTATAGTCTTCGGGAATCGAAACAAAACCAAATTTCACCAGTAACAAATTGACACGCCCAGTGGGACTAGTGTGTTAAACACACAAAATTTGGTTAGTTTAAAAGTGTATGAGATTAAGGAGTGGACGAATAGTAAGGATGAATCAAAATCCACAAAATAATCAGAGTAATACTGGGGTTCCTAATAGCCCAAATTCACCAAACACTGGGGGGCAAGTTCATAATGGAACTATGGCTATAATATCATCAAATGTGAGTACATCGATTCCAATAAATAATGAACAAAGCCAAGGGACGTTAACAAATACTCAATCAATAGGGTCTGAAACTATAATGACAAACAATGTGCAAACTATGGGAAGTCTTGTAACAACATTTGCAGGTCCATATATGAGTATAAGACCACCTGAATTTACTTTTAATAATATGAATGGGGTTGGTACTTCAGTACAACGAAATATGAGATCAAACCTAGGAATGCCCAAAAACTTAGGAACATTTCAAATCTTAGGAATGCCTCAACATTTCGGAGCGTCTCCACATTTAGGTATATCAAAAAATTTAGCAACACCTCATAATCTAGGAAATGCACAAAGTTTAGGGACACAACTGACGACTCCAACTCCAAACCAGGATAACAGAGCAAATTTGGATCATGGGAGGTATGCGTTTGATAGAGATTATCATCGATCTAATTTCGATGTTATAAAAAATGTTAGTGCTGGAATTTCCAGTAATTCATTGGGGGTGTTTCGACAGCAAATGGATGAAAGTAATTTTGAAATGGTCAATGTGTTGTCACAACAGTTGACTACAATATTAAACCCATTAATTCAAAACACTACTAACAGTTTTGAGATATTAGCAGATCAAATGACACGTATCGGGGATGTATTGGCAATACCTCGACAAATGAAGGATAAGAATAATACTAATCAGGACAATAACCAAAATACTAATATTAATCCCCCTTGTTTATTAAGGAGAAATTGAAATATTGACCAATATCTACATATGAGGAATGATGCTCAAAGAAATTTAAATGATGGGTTTCAGAATGTGTATAATTAGAATAACATGTAGTACAATCATTTGTTGGGTCAAAGGATGAATCCTCAAGGGGTGGAATTAAGGCCACTTAACTAACCATACTTTGTTTCTCCTTTTTCAAATACGATTCTTGAGCCTGAATTACCTCGAGGATATAAAGTACTTAAGTTCACAAAATTTGCTGGAGAAATAGGTGAATCCACTATAGAGCATGTGACACGATATCAAATCGAATGTGGAGACATAGCTATGAATGAGGAATTAAAAATGAAATACTTTCTTAGTTCATTAATAAAGAATTCCTTCACTTGGTTTACCACTTTACCACCTAACTCAATATATAATTGGCTGCAGTTGGAAAGGAATTTTTATGAGCAGTTTTTTAGGGGAGAAACTTAAGTAAGTCTCATCGATTTAATGAATATAAAAAGTTATAATCATGAGAGTATAAATGATTATTTGAATAGATTTAGACAAATGAAATCAAGATGTTTCACTCAGATTCCTGAATATGAATTAGTTAGAATGACTTCTGCTGGGTTAGAATTCTCTATTAGAAAGAAATTGGTTAATTTACCTTTGAGTGACATGACTCAATTGGCCGATAAAGTAAGAAGAGTGGAACAAATCAAATATGAGAAGGAAAGATATAAGAAATTTGAAAAACCCATAAAGAAAGACAGGGTAGCATACATAAATGAAATATATGAAGAGAATCTTAAGACAGAAGTAGAAAATGAAGATTTTATTGATGAGAAAGTAAACATAGCAGAGCTCAAAGTAGGAGCTCCATATATTTGTAAATTGTTACAAAAAAATGAGATAAAAGACAAAATGGCAAATCGAACATATAGTTTCGATGTGACAAAAGTAGATAAAATCTTCGATATTTTATTAAAAGATAAACAAATTAAATTGAGTGATGATCAAAAATTGCCTCCTTTAGATCAAAGAGATGGTAAAAGATATTGCAAGTTTCATACTATTTATGGGCATTGGACTAACAATTGTATACATTTCAGGAACATAATTCAAGATGCAATCGACCAGGGAAGGTTAAAATTTGAGGAGAAGTCGATGAAAGTGGATACTAGTCCATTTGAAGTCTAGGTGGGATATGTTGAGTCTCAATCAGGCATTACTGAAGATGCCCGATTTGCAAATTCAACATTTATAGGTATGGTCGATATTATTGAAGATGTTAATCCTAAATATGTCAAAATGGACATATCAGAGGAAGATATAGAGTTTGATTTAGATAAGTTTGAGAAAAAATTTGAGAGAGAGATTTATCCTCAAACAGAGGACTCACTTGTTGAATTTTTTACCATGAAAAAAGAGAAGGATGAAGACGTGGCATTATTTCCATGATGTAGTGCGATATTTGACAGATCTGCTGCTAAAGCCTTCAAGGAGGAGCAAATAAAAAAAGTGGAGACACAGCAAAAGAATTACAATATTAAAGGAAAACAAATAGTCCAGATGGCAGTAGGAGAGACTCAGCAATCTGTTGGTTCTTCTTATAATAGGAATCAAATGCGATGGGTCAAGAAGGAGATATTTTCTCCTCGGGGAGGTAGAAATAGACTTCAAAATAATAATGTGTTTGATAGACTTTCATTTAATGAAGGATTAAATACTGGATTCTCAACGTTCCAAAGGAGAGTATTTTGAGGAAAGCCTTGGAAGAGAGGGGGAAGGTTTCAACCTTATTGGGGAAGGTTCAACAATTACAGGAGCTTTGAAGAGCAGAGTGGACCAACAGTGGGTCAGTATGCAAGGGATGTTGTCGATGGTAAGGGTGAAAATACTAGGGTTGGATAGCATATTGGAGTGATATCAATACTATCTTCGAAGTATGTTAATTAATATGAGGAATTTCATGAATGGAATGATGTTTATCGAGAGGATGATTTCTTTTCTGAGGAAATGAGACCAAAAGTGATGTGGGTGACACAAGTGTCATGTGAATCTCCCCATAGAGACGCTGCTTTATCGATCCTCCATCGGAGGAAATGAGGTTTCATTTGAAACCTCTGATGTTGAATATTGAAATACAAGGATAAAGGGTGAATAAAGTCCTTGTGGATGGTGGTGCGACGGTAAACATACTGCCAATTACTATGTTAAAGAGGTTCAATGTCAATTTGAAAGATTTGATCAAACATAATATCTTGATTTCCGATTTCAGCGGGAAATCATCAAGTTCAGAAGGTATGATTGCCTTAGATGTGAAAATGGGTACTTATTCGAGGCCTACTACTTTTGTGGTAGTCCAATCTCATGCAAATTTCAATGCATTACTGGGCAGAGAATGGATCCATGGAGTTGGAGCAGTGCCTTTTACTGCTCATAAAAAATTATTTATGTGGAATCGAGATGGACATCTCGAAGTGATTCAAGGAGACCAACACGAGTTTATAACATATGTGTCTCAGGCTGGTCAGTCTCTCCAAAATTTGGCGCTCACTCAGCCATTTACCTTTGAGACTATCGAAGATTTTAATTCAAAAATGCATGAGAAACAATTTCTGGAAATGAATGTGGAAAAAGGGTTTGTACTGAAGAACGAGGGGGCTAGCCTCAAAGTGGCCAGTGAGAATGCAGGAAGGTTATGAGGAGTTCTTGACTCGATTAAAAGGATATGAAAGCGAAAGACGAAAGAGCCAAGAAAATAGTAATAGTAGGGTAGGAACAAATAAGTCGATATACTCGACAGATGTAGATGATAATGATCAAGTCAGACTTGATTGTATTTATGATAGTTCTCCTTTAGGTTTTGAAAAATCTGTCACAACTAGTCATAAGAAAGTGGGGATCCAAGATCCATTAGAAGAGGTTAACTTGGGAGATACAGAGAAAGAAAACCTACTTATATTAGGAGGTATCTTGAAAAAGAAATATAAAAGGATATGATTCTATTACTGGAAGAATATAAAGACTGTTTTGCTTGGGATTATGAAGAGATGCCTGGATTAGGTCGAAGTTTAGTCGAGCATAAATTACCTATCATAGAAGGCAAGAAGCCAATAAAACAAGCTCCGAGAAGATTTACACCTGAAGTGATGGGTAAGATTAAAGAAGAAATTGAGAGACTTCTTAGCGCGAAATTTATTATAACTGCCAGGTATGTGGATTGGATTTCCAATATTGTTCCAGTTATTAAAAAGAATGGTAAAATGAGAGTATGCATTGATTATCAAGGTTTAAATTTAGCAACTCCCAAAGATGAATATCCTATGCCAGTAGCTGATATGTTAATAGATGCGGTGGCTGGTAATGAAATTTTGAGTCTTTTAGATGGATATTCAGGATATAACCAAATTTTTGTTGCCCAAAACGATATAGCTAAAGCATATTTTCGATGCCCAGGGGCATTAGGTACTTATGAATGGATAGTAATGCCATTTGGATTAAAAAATGCTGGGGTAACATATCAAAGAACAATGAATTTAATTTTCATGATTTGATTAATGATTTCATGCAGGTTTATATAGATGATATTGTTGTTGCTTCAAAGAAAAAAAAATGAACATTTAGATAATTTAAAAAAATCTTTTGAAAGAATGAGGAAATACGGTTTAAAAATGAATCCTTTGAAATGTGCCTTTGGTGTGTCCGCTGGTGAATTTTTAGGATTCATAATTCATGAAAAAGGGATCGAGATTGATAAAAACAAAGCAAAAGCAATATTAGACATTTCTGCCCCAAAGAATAAAAAGCAGTTGCAATCATTGTTAGGTAAAGTAAATTACTTAAGACGATTTATTGCTAATCTGACAGGTAAGACTTGTGTTTTTTTGTCTTTGTTAAAGTTGAAAAAGGAAGCAGATTTCAGATGGGAGGAAGAACATCAGAAAGCTTTTGAGCAAATTAAGTCGACTTTGACAAATCCTCCAGTATTGATACCAGTAACAAGGAACAAGTCGTTGAAGTTATATGTATCAACATCGGATCGAGTTATTGCCAGTCTACTAGCACAAGAGGATCAAAATGGTGTAGAATGTGCTATTTATTATCTTAGTAGAATATTAAACAATGCTGAAACTTGATATAGTGATATCGAAAAATTAGGGCTATGTTTGTATTTCTCTTGTACAAAACTCAAGTATTTGATGAAACCCCATGATGTGATGGTCTATTCTAAAAATAATATCTTGAAGTTTCTTTTATCGAAACCTATTATGCATAATCGAATAGGTAAGTGGGTTTTAGCTCTAACAAAGTTTTCATTGACATTCGATTCTTTGAAATCGGTAAAAGACCAAGTTATTGCTGATTTTATGGTAGATCATACGATTGACCAGATTGATAATTTATTTATTGAAATAAGTAAATGGATAATGTATTTCGATGGATCAAGTACATCGGACAAGTCGGGAGTGAGAATTCTTATTATTTCGCCAAGTAATATCCCTACCAAATTATTATTTGAAATTAAACCCATTTGTTCGAATAATGAAGCTGAATATGAAGCTTTAGTTGCGGGTCTCGAGACTTTGATTAAGTTAAAAGCTCGACATGTAATTATAAAGGGTGATTCACAATTAGTGATCAAACAAGTACGTAAAGAATAAAAATATATTAATACTAATTTGTTCAGATATTTAGAAAAAGTAATTACTTTGAGTAAAATGTTTGATGACATAACGTTCGAATATATTCCTCGAGAATTTAATTAAGAAGCCAATGATTTAGCACAAATAACATCTAAGTATAAAATTTCTTTGAAAAATTTACAAAGGATGATTCAAATCAAAGATAAATTACCCCAAGAATGGGAAATTCTACAAATTAATAACTTAGATGATCAGGATTGGAGAAAATCGATTGTGGATTATTTGCAAAATCTAAACGGGAGAGTAGATAGGAAAATAAAGTATTGAGCAGTAAAATATGTGTTGTTCAATGATGAATTGTATAAAAAAGGAATTGATGGATTATTGCTTAGATGTTTAGGAAATGATGATGCTTATTTGGCTATAGCGGAAGTACATAATGGAATATGTGGTGCACATATGGTAGGTCAGAAAATGAAATGGACGCTAATTCGACAAGGATATTATTGGCCTTCAATTTTAAAATACTGTATCGAATATGCTAAGTCCTGTGAAGAGTGTCAGAAGTTTAGCCCTATACAACAAATCCCTGCTAATGAACTTCACTCTATTATCAAGTCGTGGCCTTTCAGAGGTTGGACAATCAATTTAATCGGTCAAATTTTTTCACAGTCATCGAGAGGACATAAATATATAATAGTAGCTATCGATTATTTTTCAAAATGGGTAGAAGCAATTCCGTTAAAAGATGTCGATCAACAAGATGTAATTGATTTCATTGAAGAATATATTGTTTATCGGTTTGGAATACCACAGTCCATTACTACTGACAGAGGGACAATGTTTATTGGTAAGAAGATGGTTAAATATGCTAAATCAAGGAATATTCAGTTATTAACATCGATTCCATATTATGCTCAGGCTAATGAATAGGTTGAAGCAATTAATAAAATAATAATTAGTTTAATTAAGAAACATGTCGGTAACAAACTAAAGACTTGGCATGAAACATTATTACAAATTTTATGGGCCTATCGAAATTCGCCGAAAGATTCTCTACAGAATACTCCATATAAGTTAGTCTATGGGCATGATGCGGTTTTACCCATTGAAATCAATATTGAGTTAACTCGAATACAAAAACAAAATGATTTGCCTAGCTGTAATTATTGGAATTTGATGTATGACGAGTTAAATGAACTTGATGAGATAAGATTGCAAGCATTAAATAATATTATTCTACAAAAAAGTCAAATTTCTCAAGTTTATAATAAGAAAGTTTGACAGAAAATATTTAGAGAAAGTGATTTAGCTTGGAAAACGATTTTGCCAATGAATAAGAAGTCTAAAAGTTATGGTAAATGGTCATCGAATTGGGAAGGGCCTTTTGAAATCATTAAAGTATTATCGGGTAATGCTTATTTGATTGTTAATTTGCATAGTAAAGAGAAAGTGATATCGATAAATGGGAAGTATTTAAAAGACTATAAACCTCAAATAAGGGAAATAAACATTCACAATTGACTAAAGTATAATGTTTTACAAAACTTGATATTGAGATCTGAGCTGATCAAAATCTGTCAATAATTGAGTCCAAGAGGAGAGATTCGAATTATCTTCGATAATCACTTTTCTTTTGCGCTCCATGCTTTGGCCCAGAGAAAGTGCCACTTCCTTTGCTGAAGATTTGATCAAATTCATTTTGGTTGTAAGGAAGTCATCTTGTTCTTTGAGTTGTTGAAGTCTTTTCTCCAGTTCTTCGATCTCACTTCTAAGTAAAGATTTTTCTTTTGACGCCCCTTCAAGTTCGATCTTTTTGACTTTTTAACAAGTTCGATTTTTCAGCTTGGAAAGTGGAAATTGTGGTCAATTTGTTAGCTAGAGATTGTTTCTTCTTCTTCGCAAAGTAAGCTTTATTAAATAAATCAGTAGCCGCTGCTACTTCAACATCGAAGCTCTTTGGGAGACTGTCATCGGGGAATACTTCTATAGCAGTAAGGATCTCTTGGAAAAGTTTTTTTTTGCTCGAATGATTCCACAAAGACTTCAAGGGATGAAGAGTAGAAGAAAGATCTGAATCATTTTATCAATTTGTCTGCTTCTTCAATTGATGTCACGGGCGGTTGAGATGAATGACTTGAGGAAGTGACATCTTCAGACAACAAAATATCGAGAATCGAAAATGGATCTTCTTTAATAGCAGTTCAATATTATGGTAAGTCTTCAGGGATAAGATCATTCTGTTGAGGCAATGAAGACGAAGTCGGTTCGACAGATGGTGCTTCTTCTTGGACTGAGGGAGGGATTAGTTGTTCGACAGGGGATGTTGAAAGAGAATCATGGATGTGAACTATCGGGATATTTATAGTATCATCTGTATTAAGCAAAGAAGAAAATGAGTTTGTTTAGAAGATGAATGATACTTAATAAAATCCTAATGAAGATAAGGTAAAAGTAGGGAATTAAATAAAATTTATCCAAATTTGTGGCGAAACGGGTGGTTGAACCAATGATTCTATGTTTGTAGACACCGTAACTTATGGATGATCCTGAGAATACAAAATTTTGGAATCATTATATGACCTTCTCATTTGTATATGTACAATACATATAAAAAAATGAAAATCTTTACTTACATGACTTGAGTGGGTTTTTGTTATTGTTTGACCTGCTTTACTGATAGTATTGGAGTTTGTTGATAATGGATTGATGACCGGTTGAGTAGTTCGAAGACTCTTTTTAGATTTTTGTTTCTGAAAGTAGTGAGAATTGAATCAGTTATAAAAAAGAAAATCGAAATGATAAAGACGATAGGGATCGAAAAGAAACCTTCAATTTTTTTGAAGACAAGGTAATTGCTGCTGATTGTTTTCTCTTTTGTGTAGGAACAGGTGGGTTCGATTCGTCAGAAGACTCCCAATTTTTCTCTGTGATTGTGACTTTGTGAGGCTTTGAAACTGACAAGGAAAAAAAATAGGGTTAGATCATAATTATAGGAAGACTATGAGTATCTTTGAAGAAAGGAAATAAAATCTCACCAAAAGGTGATGGAGTTAAAATCTTGACCCGATCGATATGGACAAGCCAATGAGGAAGGGAATGTTGGGGAGTGTTTAGGTAAGGGTAGTATGATAGTTTCAATATCGAAATTTCTTTATTTTTGGGTTTTGGAGAAATAGTTTCTCTCCAGGGTCTTAACTCTCGAACCCATTTAGGATGAGTTAATGGTTTGGCGATTCCAAAAGGGGCTGTAGGGAAAGTGGGTAGGTGTTTGTGATAGTATATTTCAAATGGGGTTTCACCTTGAGAGTTTATTATTTTGTGGTTCGATCTATTGGTTTCTGTTTTTTTGGCTAGGGATATAACAACATTGTAAAATATGTCTTCTAGTTTAAGAGGGTTGTAGCATTCTCGATAAAAGTTTTCAAATTGAGATATTTGAAGATAGTGGGAGTATTTACCTTTCTTGGTCTTTGATTTATCCTACACAATGAGAGAAGGATGCTCAGTCAATTTCGATTGGATTATATCAAAGTCAGAGTGAATTCTTGAAAACCAATCATTCCACCATTTGGAAAAGTCAGGAGTAGATAAGTAATTTGATTTGAAAGCATAAGGGTAAAAATGAAGTGGGCTTTGTGGTAATAATTTGGTAAGTTCTCTTCCCACATTCGATTCATTAAGCCTGAGCCTTGGGGAACTATCAATTTGGAAAAATGGTGAAGCTTGACTTAAACCAAATTTCCTTGAGAAAAGTTGAGGGTAGTAGATGATGAATTTGATATATTTTGATTGAAAGCCCAATACTAGAACATCTTGAGTTAAATAATTACTCCATACATCAATTAGTTCTGATTGTAGACCTGGAGTAGGGGTTGGATATCTTGACTTGAACCATGTTGGTCCTCGATGTGTTAGAAAAAGGAGGCTGAGATCAAGAAGGGAGGTGAATTGATCTTTGAAAGATTTTCGCAATTTACATATTATCTATTTCAAAGATTAAGAGTTCTGACCAATTCTTGAATCAAGCAAAACAAACAATCAAAATAAAGGCAGCAACAGAATTAAAGAGAGTAAGGTTTAACGAAATACAACCAAGATTTATATTGGTTCACCCAATCCCAGGGCTACGTCCAATTCTCAGCCAAATTCTAGCTGAGTTCCACTAGATTGAATGTTTTACAGATTACAGATTCCAATCACACACCCAATCTACCACAAGACCCAAATTCCAGATCTTGCACCTAAACCTTCACCAAGGACTAAATTCCAGTTCTTGAATCAACTTGTAGCTAAATTTCAGCTACAGAACCAGTGCCCAACAATTCTAGACACACACCACCCAAGAACCAAGTTCCAGTTCTTGTACCAACCTGCAACCAAATTCTAGTTACAGAACCAGTGCCCAACAATTCCAAACACCCACAATATAGTAAAGAAATATAAAGAAACAAAGAGAAGAAACTAGAACACTCAAACCCAGATTATGCAGCTCTACAGAATGAGTTTCTTCACAAAAGAAATACAGAAATTGCCTCAAGAAAGAACTTTGAAAAATTTCACAAAACTTGCGTGATTCTTTCTTGAAAGTAGCTCTTATGATTGCTTGATTGATTGCTCAAAGGTATATTTTAAAAGACTCAAACAATCTTATTTATATAGAGAATTGTTCTAACTCGTTGATTTAATTAATCTATTAAAACAATCTTTTAATATGTTAAAAGTCTTGAATTAATCTGTTAAAAATTCTTTTAATCTGTTAAAATGTTCTTGATCATTTTCTAGATTTGTTTTAACTGATGCGACATCGTTTCAATTGATTAAAACACTTTGTAAAAAATCCCTTAAGTTGTTTTAATCGATTAATTCGCCTTTTAATCGATTAAAATCCTGCCAAATATTTTCATAAATCTTTTTAAGTGATTTTAACTAATAACAGTCTATTTTAATCGATTAAAACACTTTGTAAAAAATCTCGTACTTGTTTTAATCGATTAATTCGCATTTTAATCGATTAAAATCCTTCCAAATATTTTCATAAAACTTTCTAAGTGATTTTAACTGATAACACATTGATTACAATTCTGGCAGAACTTCTTTCAAAACCTTTCAAATGGTTTTAATCGATTAATTCGAAATTACATCGATTAAAATACTGACAGAACATCTTTCAAAACACTTCAAGTGGTTTTAATCGATTATTTCGAGTTTGTATCGATTAAAATAATGCCAGAACACTTTTCAAAACATTTTAAGTCATTTTAGTCGATTATTTCAAATCTATATCAGTTAAAATACTGACAGAAGGTTTTCAAAAACTCCTTTAATGAAAACAATCGATTAATTCGAAGATATATCGATTAAAACAGTTCCAGTGAATGTTTTAAAAGGTTTTAATAGATTATTTCGAAAACCTATCAATTAAAAACCTGTTATGTAAGTGTTAAGAACATTTTAACTGATAAAGCTCATATAATATCAGTTAAAACAATTACTTAAAAATCATTTAACCGATTACTTTGGTTTTTAACAGATTAAACACGTTTAAAGGCATTTTCAAAATCTTTTAAATGATGAAACCTCATGCAGCAGAGAGATATGAATGATTATACCTATGTATAGATGCAGACTCACTAATCACTCTACCCTTTTAACCAAGTAACATTTGACTTCAACAGAATAGCCTTTGACTTCATTTGACTTCATCAAATCAACAAGATCTTCGTTTTATCGAATGATTCAATAAGATCTTCATCACTTTCAGTATCCCCCTATTTGATGAAGACAAACACCTCTTTGAATAATATCTCTTTGAATGATTCTGCAGAAGAAGTCACTTGAATATATAAATTAGTGAGTATTAAAAAATTAATCATTTCTCCCCCTAGATTTCTCCTCCTAAAATAGTGAGTATATCAAAATCAATCATTTCTCCCCGTTTGACTTCATAAAAAATAGGGAAGAGAGGAGTAAAACAAACAATATGCATGGCGTGTAACAAAATTGAAAACAATATTATAAAAAATTATGATACCATTGAGATATATTACTCATTTAAAGACCAATTAAAGTTGATTCAAACTTATCTTCATTAACACGTTTGTAATGAATACAATAGACACATGTAAAGATAAGGGAACTATGCTTTAGTAGCATGTTACAAGAACAACCATTAACTAAAACCTTTAATTTTCTTTCCAGAGTAATAATCGATTAAAAACAGGACATAATCGATTAAATTGTTCTTATTACTGATTTTAATTGATACAAATAATGTTTTAATCGATTAAAACAACAATGAAAGATGAAGTTTAAAAACTCAAGTTCATTTAATCGATTAAATCGACATTTAACCAATTAAAATAGTATGAAAAAGTTTTCTAAAGTAATTTTAATTGATTAAAGCTTGTTTATATCAATTAAAACAACCAGAAATAGGAACAAAGTGAGTTTTGATGCTTCTAGGATTCCTAATTTATTTTGAATTTAAAAAAATGGTATTTATAAGATGTTTAGTGACAAAGTCAACTAATTTGATTAAGCTTTAACCAAAAAATAAAATAAAATCAAATTAAAGCATCTTATCAAGTGAATTTAATTGATGTAAATCAATTTTAGTTGATATAGATTCATGATTTATGATTTTTAATCAATTAATCCGTGAATTAATCGATGAAAACAGTACGAATTACCTATGTAAATGTTTTTATAAATGAATTTAATCGATTAAATCAATTTTGTATAAGCTAAAACTATCAAATTTATGTTATTGATTTCAATCTAGAGTCTTTTATTTAAAACTAATAAGCTGATATCATATAAAAGATAGTTGATCGAAGATCATTCAATATTACAGTCCATAATAGAGAATAAAAGTTGTTGAAACATACAAGGACATGAATGTTGAACTTACATGGACATGAAGCTTGTTGATTTTGATGATGATTCAAGAACAATGGACTTAGAGAGTTGAAGACTTATATTCTTGTGTAATAACTCTATTTTGATGATTTTGAGTCTGTAATATTAGAGTCTAAGATAGTTAGCTCATAGTCTACTCTTTAGAAGCTTCAAAAACTCATTTTTATTAAAAACACACTGGTTTAATCGATTAAAAGGCCAAATAATCGATTATTACAGAGAGAAAAACCATTTTCTGTATCATCTCTCTGGAATAATCGATTAACAGCTGAAATAATCGATTAACAGGGTTGTTAATCGATTAACATCCCAAATAATCGATTAAGACAGTGTGTTATGGGTTCTTGTTGATTTTGGCTCTGTAATAATCGATTAACACTTGAGATAATCAATTATTTAAGTCAGATATGCATTTTGAACTTCAAATTAAACCAAGTTTCGAAAACCCTAGTCCCAATACACCAAGTTTCGAAAATCCCCAATTCCCAAACCCTAATTCATCTACTTAAGGTTCTCTAAGGCTCTCTGCAAATTGAACAACCTTTTTCAAACAAAAGTTGAGAGCTGTGATTGCCAGAGAACTGTTTGTTGGAGGAAAAAGGGGCTTTTGGAACCTAGTGTGGGCTAGAAGCGATAATAATCACTAAGTGGAGTTCTTGGTGGATTGTGTGTTGTGCCGTCTCTAGGGAAAGCTATTCTTCATCTCTTGTGTGACTCAAGAGAGGTGTTTTTGTTACCCTATCTTTTCATTTGTAATATGCTTGTATAACTTTGATTATAGTGACAATGTTAATCCTCTGTTTGAGTGATTAGCAACTGGACTTAGGGTCTTTTGATCCGAACCAGTATAAATCTTCTGTGTAAGACTCTATCCTTATTCTATTTATGTTTACACAACATTTTAATCGGTAAAATTTGGGGAAAATTTTTAAAACCTAATTTTTGTTAAGAAACCAATTCACCCCCCTTCTTGATTTTTGTCTATTCATGCAAACATTTCGTTGCGCGATTCTAACAAGTGGTATCAGAGCTTGCTTTGATAGTCATTCAATTTTTTGAAAATGGCCGGACAAAATCAAACATTTGCCGAGGGTGCTTCTATCAACATACCCCCACTTTTTGCGGGTCAAAATTATCCTTTCTAGAAAGTTAGAATGCAAATATTTTTAGAATCTGTTGATAGAGGTGTTTGGGACGCTATTTTAAACGGTTCCTATATTCCTAAAGTTTCTAAAAACGGAGTAGACGTTCCTAAACCATTTTCTAGATGGACGGTGGAGGAAAATAGAAAAGCTCAATTTGACGTTAGGGCTAGAAATATTATTTCATCTGCTTTAACCCTTGATGAGTTTTACAGGATCTCCGTTTGTAAAAGTGCTCAAGAGATGTGAGAAATGTTGAGAGTGACCCATGAAGGTACCGACGATGTTAAGAGAGCACGGAAAACTTCTCTAATCCAAGAATATGAGATGTTTCGAATGCAACAAGGAGAAACGATATTTGACGTTCAAAAGCGTTTCACACACATTGTGAACCATCTCACTAGATTAGGTAAAATTTTTGATGTTGATGAATTAAAAGTGAAAATATTGAAATCTTTGGATAGGAAGTGGCAACCTAAGGTGACGGCCATCTCGGAGTCACAAAACCTTGCCACAATGTCTATGGCGGCGCTCTTTGTAAAGTTGAGAGAGCATGAGCTTGAACTAGGACGGCTAAATGATGAGGAAGGACAACATCAAAAGAGGAACTTAGCCTTCAAAACTGAAATTTCCAAAGGTAAGAGTAAAAAGGAAGAAGAAGACTCAGAGAATGATGAAGAAGAATTGAGTCTCATGATTAAGAAGTTTACCAAATTCATGAAAGCCAAAGGAAGGCATCCATTCAAAGGTAAGGGAAAGGTAAGAGAAAATACTTCCATAAATATCAAATGCTATGGTTGTGGTGAAACAGGACATGTGAAGACCGAATGTCCAAACAAGAAAAATGAAGATAATAAAGGAAAAAAGTTCTTCAAGAAGAAAACCTACATCGCTTGGGACAATAGTGATTCGAGTTCGGAGTCAAGGGACTCAAAAATTGAAGCTAATATTTGCTTAATGGCAAATGACAATATATCTTTCGATTTTGAGGTAAGTGATTCCGACTCATCTTCAAGTGATGATGAAAATAATTTTGATGAATTGCAAAATGCATATAATGAATTGTTTAATGCCTTTAAGGACTTGAAAAATGAATACAAAAATGTGAAAAAGAGTTTAAATAGATCTGAAAAGGAGGTGGAGTCCTTAAAAACGAAAATTGCATGTTTAGAGGAAAAGGAAACCTTAGAAACGAAAATTGTATGCATAGATAAGAATGATGATAAGAATATAGCATGTGCATCTTGTAAAGAGTATGAATATGATATTGATATACTTAATCATTTGCTTGATAAAGCCGAGAAGGAATTAAGTAATAATAATAAGGATAAAGTTGTTATTGCTCAAAATAGAGTAAACCATCATGTTCCTTTGAAAAAGCCTAAAATAAAAAATAGAAGAGTATGGGTTGAAAAAGGAACTAGAGCATCTATTGTTAGAAATGCATCATATTCAAAAGCTACATCTAAAACATGTTTTTATTGTATGAAACATGGTCATAATTCAAATAGATGTATGAGAGTGATGAAGATCTTATTGAAATACTCTGACAAAGATCTTGTTGATTTGATGAAGTCAAAGATAAAGTCAAAGTCAACTTTGTAGCGGTCAACAATCACTTAGATAAAAGAGTAGAGAGATTAGTGTGTCCGCAACTATGCTTAGGTATAATAATTTTTATCTTTTCTGTTGCATGAGGTTTCTTCACTTAAAAGATTTTGCAAAATGCCTCTAAAAACGTTTAAGTAGTTAAAAACAAAGTATTTTAACAAAAGCTTTCTTAAACAAGTTTTTAACTGATATAATTTCGAAATAACCAGTTGTTTTCATTAAAGAAAGTTTTGAAAACCTTCTGTCAGTGTTTTAACTGATAAAGCTTCGAAATAACCGATTAAAATCACTTAAAATGTTAAGAGAAGTGTTTTTGTAGCATTTTAATCGATACAACTTGTTTTTAATCGATTAAATCCACTTAGTGTTCAGTATGATCGATCAGAATGCAATTATGACCGATCAGAATCAGATATGATCGATCGAATTGAGTTATGACCAATCGAGCTTTTTCAATCGATTAAAACACGTTTCAATCGATTAAAACAACTTAGAAAATTTCTACACAAAGTTTTAATCGATTAAAACTTATTTTTATCGATTAAAATCACTTGGAAAAACTCACAATAAAGTTTTGCGAGTATATTAATCGATTGAAGCAGCGAAACAATCGATTAAAACAAATTAGAAGATTTTTTGTAAAGAGTTTTAATTGATATAAACGTTGTCGTATCGAGTTAAAACAAATCTGTTATATAATCAAGAACGCTTTAATGGATTAAAAGAAGTTTTAGCAGATTAAAACTAGACTTTTAGCAGTTAAAAGATTATTTTAACGACGAGTTTTGAAAATCTTCTATAAAAACAGTTTGACTTGAACATTTTAAAAACACAAATTAAACATCAATCTTTAGCAATCAAGCAAGCAAACTTTAGCACTCTTTCAAGAAAGATTCGCGCCAGTTTTTGTGAAGTTCTTTGAAATTCTTTCTTGAGGCAAATTGCTTTCTTTTGGAGAAGAAACACTTACTGCAGAATTGCATAAAACTGGTTTGAGCTTTCTATTTTCTTCTTTTCAATTCTTTACATTCTTTTTGCATTGTTTGGTGCCTGGAATTGTGGGCACTGGTTTCTCTGCTAGTTGGAATTTGGTTGTAGAGGTTGTCAAGAACTGGAATTTGGTTCTTGGTGAAAGGTTAGGTGCGAGGAACCGGAGGTTCTTGTGGTAGATTAAGTGTAAGATTGTAATATGTAAAACATTTGATCTAGTGGAACCCAGCTGGAATTTGGCTGGAGAGCTGGACGTAGCCACTGGTATTGGGTGAACCGATGTATAAACACCGGTGATATCTTTCTTAACCTTTCTTCTCTTTTAATTACATTAGCTGCGTTTATTGTTGATTGTTTGCTTTGTGATTCAAGAACAAATCTGAAATCTTATTTTTACAAATAGATAATCTGTTAATTGCGAAAATATTTCAAAGATCAATTCACCCCCCTCTTGATCTCGGCCTACTTTTCTAACAATTGGCATCGGAGCGAGGTGCTTGAAAGTTATTCAAGTTCTTCGATCCATGGTTGGAAACAAATTTTACGAGGGTGCTTGTATTGATAGACCTCCACTATTTTGTGGAACATATTATCCTTTTTGGAAGATTAGGTTGAAGATCTTTATTGAATGCGTTAGTATAAATGTTTGGAATATCATTGAACAAGAAGCTGATATCATTAACAAAGATTGGTCTAGCTTAAATGATTGTGAAAAGAAATTAATCTAGGATGATTGTATTGCCAAAAATATTATCATATCTGCACTTAACGAAACGATTTTTCGAGGATAGCACACTTGTCAGACTGCTGCACGAAATGTGGAAGATTCTTGAAATGACCTATGAAGAGACAACGAGAGATATGCCTAATGGTCAACTCAGATTCACCAAAAACCAGGTGTAAGTTCGACTCTATGAATTATAGTTCATTACAAGATGCCTTTTATGAAATACATGCGGTAGCAAAAAAATTAGAAGCTGAAAACAAAAGATTAAGAAGCATGAATAGGTTATTAGAAAACAAGATCACTAGTCTTGAAAAGAAAATAGTTGATGAAGAAACCAAGAATGAAAATTTTGAATTAGGTAATAATTCGATTGCATATGTAATGTCAAGGATTGCAAAAATTGTCCTGAGTTACAAAAAAGATTATCATACTTAATAAAAGCTGCATCTAAATTAGCTCAAGGAAAGACTAGTCTTGATATGATACTTGATTCTCGAAATTAGTTATTGACGCGGTGGCATAGGTTTTACACCATCTATTGGAAAGAAAACCAAAGCATTTAAAAATTATTTTGCATATAGTAAATCTGTTTCATCTCCAGTTTGTTAAATGTTTTTCTTGCATGAAAAAAGGGCATTCGTTAAATATTGTATAATTAAGAAATATGCCATACCTAAAGGTAGAATGAAGTGGATTCCCAAAAATTCACTTCATATAACATAATTGGACCCGATAATTAAAAAGGGGTACCGAAATATGTCTAATCTGTTTTGCGGGAACAAAATCTGGATGTCCCTGTGTATCAAATCAGCGAATTTTGTCTCTGGATTCATGGACTGAGTGTTTTAATTGATATAAAACTAGTTTAATCGGTTAAAATCACTTACAGAGAATACCAGAAGAATTGTCCGTACAGTTTTAATCGGTTAAAATACGAATTAATCGATTAAAATGTTCTCTGGAAATTAACCGATTATTCCTCGTTTAAATCGATTATTATTATGATACATTCTCTCCAGAACTTGATTAATCGATTGAGTATCAAATTAATCGATTAAAATTATACTTCCAGTGCGAGAATTAATTGTTTATTTCAATGCTTGTATCATTTTGTACTTGCAACTATACTAATTTCATTTCGGGAAAAACAAAGTGAAGATCTACTGGTACCTTGACGATGAGTCATTCCAAACACATGACAGGTGACATCAAATTTGCGAGAATCAGGTATTATTAACAATGTTTTATATGTTGAGGGTTTAAAACATAATTTGATTAGTATTAGCCATCTGTGTGATAAAGGACACAAAGTTGTTTTTGGGCAAAATCAATGTCAAATTATCAGATCAGATTCAGAACAGGTAATGATTACTGGTAAGAGGATCAACAATATTTACATGTTAGATACTAATTCTGCTAAGAAGCTGTTGCTTAATTTCTAAAGAGAATGATTCCTGGTTATGGCATAGGAGGTTAGCTCATATTCATATGAATCATCTTAACAAACTGATTTCTAGAGATCTTGTAATTGGTCTACCTAACCTCAAGTTTGTGAAAGACAAAGTATGTGATGCATGTCAAAAGGGGAAACAAGTAAAGAATTCTTTTTCACAGAAAAATATTGTTTCAACATCTAGACCTCTTGAACTTTTGCACATGGATCTCTTTGGTCCTTCTAGAACTATGAGCTTAGGAGGAAATCTATATGCACTGGTTATTGTAGATGATTACTCAAGATTTACCTGGACATTATTTTTTGAAATTAAAATCTGATACTTTCCATTTGTTTAAGAAATTTGCGTAACAAATTCAAAATGAAAAAGGCTATTTTATTTCTTGTATTCAAAGTGATCATGGGGGAGAATTTTCAAACGAAAAATTCAATAAATTTTGTGATAAACATGGTATCAAACATAATTTTTCTGCTCCTAGAACTCCTCAACAGAATGGTGTAGTTAAAAGGAAAAACCGTTCTCTTGAAGAGCTTGCTAGGACAATGCTTAATGAGAAAGCATTACCAAAATATTTTTGGACTGATGCCGTTAACACTGCTTGCCATGTATTAAATCGTGTTTTAATCATACCCTTTCTTAAAAAAACTCCTTATGAATTATTCAAAGGTAAAAAGCCTAACATAAACTATTTTAGAATATTTGGAAGTAAAGTTTTTGTCTTAAACAATGGAGAAGAAAATCTTGGAAAATTTGATTCCAAATCAGATGAAGGTATATTCTTGGGGTATTCATTAAATAACCATGCTTATAGAATCTTTAACAAAAGGCTAAAAACTGTAGAAGAATCTGTCCATGTTACATTTGATGAAACTAACCCAAATATGCAGAATGTTTCGAAGATAGTACAGAAGAAGATATTTTAAGCGATAAAATGTATCGGTTAAAGCTGTCGAAATCAACGAGTTTCTCAAAAACGAGGTTGAAGAAATTGAAGAAAGCTGAAGAGGAACTGCCCAAGGAATGGAAAACTCCAAGAAATATTTCAATAGACAACATCATTGGTGAAATAAATCGGGGAGTTTCCACTAGAAGATCTCTAAATAAATTTTGCAATCACATGGCATTTGTATCACAAATTGAACCTAAAAACATATCTGATGCTTTAAAGGATAATAATTGGATTAATGCTATGCATGATGAATTAAATCAATTTACAAGAAATGAGGTATGGGAATTAATTCCAAAACCAGATAATGCCAATATTGTAGGAACAAAATGGGTTTTTAGGAATAAAATGGATGAAAATAGCATAATAACTAGAAACAAGGCTAGATTGGTGGCTAAAGGGTATAATCAGCAAGAAGGAATTGATTTTGATGAAACATATGCTCCAGTGGCTAGATTAGAAGTTGTTAGACTATTACTTGCCTATGCTGCAATTAAAAATTTTAGGTTATTTCAAATGGATGTCAAAAGCGCTTTCTTGAATGGCTACTTGAATGAAGAAGTTTTTGTTACTCAACCACCTGGGTTTGAAGATCATATTAATCCAGAATATGTTTATAGATTGAAGAAAGCTCTGTATGGTCTCAAACAAGCCCCAAGACAATGGTATGAAAGGTTAAGTAACTTTCTTATTTCAAAGGACTATCAAAGAGGTTTGGTTGACAAAACTTTATTTCTAAAAAAATTGAATAATGATGTAATTCTGGTTCAAGTATACGTTGATGACATCATATTTGGAGCTACTAATGAGTCTTTATGTAAAGATTTCATCAAAGATATGCGAGGGAGAGTTTGAGATGTCTATGATGGGGGAACTTAACTACTTTCTTGGATTACAAGTTAAACAACTTCAAGAAGGAAGCTTTCTTCATCAATCGAAATACTCGCATGAGAACTCTTAAAGAAATTTGAGATGGAACAACTGCAAGGAGGCATCAACACCTATGTCCACAAATTGCTATCTTGATTCCGATGAAAAAGGAAAATTTGTTGATGAAACTAAATATAGAGGGCTTATTGGTTCTTTGCTATATTTAATAGCAAGTAGACTTGACATTATGTTCAGTGTTTGCATGTGTGCCAGGTTCCAATCTGCACCAAAAGAGTCTCATCTTCTTGCTACAAAAAGAATCCTCAAATATCTTAAGGGAACTTTAAATGTTGGGTTATGGTATCCGGGTGAGTCAAAACTAAATCTAGTTGGATACTCGACTCAGATTTTGCAGGTTGTAAGCTTGATAGGAAAAGCACCGAGTGGCACTCTGTCATCTCCTTGGAAGCGATCTGATTTCATGGCACGATGAAAGCGATCATGTGTTGCTCTTTCTACGATGAAGCGAGAATACATTGCGGTGAGAGTTGTTGTGCTCAATCTCTTTGGATCAAACAACGACTTGAGGATTATGGTTTAATTCTCAGAAAAATTCCTCTCTTGTGTGATAATACTAGTGCCATTATGTTAACTAAAAATCCAATCCAACATTCTAGGACAAAGCATATAGAAATAAGACATCATTTCATTAGAGATCATGTTTTGAAAGGTGATTGCGAAATCTTCTTTATAGAAACTGAAAAACAACTAGCAGATATTTTTACAAAACCTCTTGCTCGTGATCGGTTTTTCAAAATTCGCACTGAATTAGGCATTTTAGATGCATCAAGTATAACTTAGTTTGCGAAACTGGTTGTTTTAATCAATAAAAAAATCTTTTAAATCGATTAAAAGAGTTTATACAACATTTTTCTTTACTGTTTTAATCGATTAAAAGTCGAATCAATCGATTAAATGCACTTATGTTTCATACTTTCGAAGTCCTTCACTGTTTTAATCGATTAAACCTTTATTTCAATCGATTAAAATCATTAACAAGAACTTTTTAATCGATTTTGTCCTGTTTTTAATCGATTTTTATTCTGGAAAGAAAAATTAAAGGCTTTAGTTAATGGTTGTTCTTGTAACATGCTACTAAAGTGTGATTCCCTTATCTTTACACGTGTTAATTGTATTCATTACAAACGTGTTAATGAAGATAAGTTTGAATCAACTTTGATTGATCTTTACATGAGTAAGATATCGTATTCATTTTTTTTTCTCTATTTTCAAAATCTCAAACTTATTACATACCTTTGCATTGTTTCTCTTCTGTTCCCTATTTTTGATGAAGTCAAAAGGGGGAGAATAGTTGCTTTACTTTTGATCAGAAACAATTCTTTATTTAGGGGAAGCAACAATTTAGGGGGAGAAATAGGAAAATAATTCATTTCTTTATTACTCACTAATCTGTATTATCAAGTGACTTCTTTTGCAGAGTTATTATTCAAAGTGGTGTTTGTCTTCATCAAATAGGGGGAGACTGAGAGTGATGAAGATCTTATTGAAATACTCTGACAAAGATCTTGTTGATTTGATGAAGTCAAAGATAAAGTCAAAGTCAACTTTGTAGCGGTCAACAGTCACTTAGATAAAAGAGTAGAGAGATTAGTGTGTCCGCAACTATGTTTAGGTATAATAATTTTTATCTTTTCTGTTGCATGAGGTTTCTTCACTTAAAAGATTTTGCAAAATGCCTCTAAAAACGTTTAAGTAGTTAAAAACAAAGTATTTTAACAAAAGCTTTCTTAAACAAGTTTTTAACTGATATAATTTCGAAATAATCGGTTGTTTTCATTAAAGAAAGTTTTGAAAACCTTCTGTCAGTGTTTTAACTGATAAAGCTTCGAAATAACCGATTAAAATCACTTAAAATGTTAAGAGAAGTGTTTTTGTAGTATTTTAATCGATACAACTTGTTTTTAATCGATTAAATCCACTTAGTGTTCAGTATGATCGATCAGAATGCAATTATGACCGATCAGAATCAGATATGATCGATCATAATTGAGTTATGACCAATCAGAGCTTTTTCAATTGATTAAAACACGTTTCAATCGATTAAAACAACTTAGAAAATTTCTACACAGAGTTTTAATCGATTAAAACTTATTTTTATCAGTTAAAATCACTTGGAAAAACTCACAATAAAGTTTTGTAGTATATTAATCGATTGAAACGCGAAACAATCGATTAAAACAAATTAGAAGATTTTTTTGTAAAGAGTTTTAATTGATATAAACGTTGTCGTATCAGTTAAAACAAATCTGTTATATAATCAAGAACACTTTAATGGATTAAAAGAAGTTTTAACAGATTAAAACTAGACTTTTAACAGATTAAAAGATTATTTTAACAGCAGTTTTGAAAATCTTCTATAAAAACAGTTTGGCTTGAACATTTTAAAAACACAAATTAAACATCAATCTTTAGCAATCAAGCAAGCAAACTTTAGCACTCTTTCAAGAAAGATTCGCGCCAGTTTTTGTGAAGTTCTTTGAAATTCTTTCTTGAGGCAAATTGCTTTCTTTTGGAGAAGAAACACTTATTGCAGAATTGCATAAAACTGGTTTGAGCTTTCTAGTTTCTTCTTTTCAATTCTTGACATTCTTTTTATATTGTTTGGTGCCTGGAATTGTGGGCACTGGTTTCTCTGCAGCTGGAATTTGGTTGTAGAGGTTATCAAGAACTGGAATTTGGTTCTTGGTGAAAGGTTAGGTGCAAGAACTGGAATTGTGGTTCTTGTGGTAAATTAAGTGTAAGATTGTAATTTGTAAAACATTTGATCTAGTGGAACCCAGCTGGAATTTGGCTGGAGACTGGACGTAGCCCTGGTATTGGGTGAACCAGTATAAACACCGGTGATATCTTTCTTAACGTTTCTTCTCTTTTAATTTTGTTGTTGCGTTTATTGTTGATTGTTTGCTTTGTGATTCAAGAACAGATCTGAAATCTTATTTTTACAAATAGATAATCTGTTAATTGCGAAAATCTTTTAAAGATCAATTCACCCCCCTCTTGATCTCGGCCTACTTTTCTAACAATGTAAAATCAAACATTTTGGTGTTCCTAAAGGAAAATATATTTGGGTTCCTTTAGTTAAATGAATTGTTTGTCTCTAACCGCAAGGACCCAAAAGTTATGGGGACCTAAGTTTACTAAGTTCTTGTTTTGTAGGAAACTTCCAAATCAAAGAAGTCTATGTGGTATCTTGATAGTGGATGCTCTAAACATATGACTAGAGATAAAACGAAATTTGTGAGTTTCAAAGCTAAAGAACAAGAATATGTAACTTATGGGGACAACAACATAGGAAAGATTCTTGGAATTGGAAATATAGGTGGTGCAAACACTTTGGAGATTAAGGATGTGCTTCTTGTTGATGGGCTAAAGCATAATCTCCTTAGCATAAGTCAACTTTGTAACAAAGGATTCAAGGTAATCTTTGAAAGTAAGTTTTGTACCAAACATTTGATAGATTCGAAAATGTAGCATTGAAAGGAAATAGGCATAATAATATATATTTGATTGATTTTGATTGTATACATGATACTAGTATAACATGCTTAGTTGCTTAGGAAGAGAACCCTTGGTTATGGCATAAGAGAGCGACTCATATAAATATGCATCATTTAAACAAGGTTGATATCAAAGGACTTAGTTGTTGGTTTGCCTAAGTTAAAATTTGAAAAAGGTAGATTATGTGATGCATGTAAAAAAGGTAAACAAGTAAAATCATCATTTAAATCAAAGAATGTTATTTTCCACATCAAAACCTTTAGAATTATTACATTTAGATTTATTTGGTCCTTCTAGGATAAAAAGTTTTGGTGGAAATTATTATGATCTTGTGATTGTTGATGAATTTTCTAGATATACCTGGAAATTTTTCTTAACATTGAAAAGTGAAGCTTTTAAGGTCTTTAAGAAGTTTGCAAAGAAAATTCAAAATGAAAAAGACTTAAGAATTAAGGTATTGAGAAGTGACCATGGTGGAGAGTTTCAAAATGAAAGGTTTGAAAATTATTGTGAGGAAAATGGTATATTGCATAATTTTTCTCGCACCTAGGACTCCCCAACAAAATGGTATAGTTGAAAGGAAAAATAGGTCACTAGAGGAACTTGCTAGAACAATGTTAAATGAATCAAATGTTCCTAAATATTTTTGGGTTGATGCTATAAGTACTGCATGTTATGTTTTGAATAGAATGCTCATTAGGCCAATTATAAAATAAACTCCCTATGAATTGTTAAATGGTAGAAAGCCTAATGTTGCTCATTTGAAAATATTTGGATGTAAGTGCTTTGTGTTAAAAAATGGAAAGGACAACTTAGGAAAATTTGACTCAAAAGTCGATGAAGGCATTTTCTTAGGTTATTCATTAACTAGAAAAGCTTATAGAGTGTTTAATAGAAGAACCTTAAATGTTGAAGAATCTATACATGTTACTTTTGATGAAATTTTAGACCTTGGGGGAAATCCTCTTGAGTTAAATAAAGAACTTGCAGGTGATGATGAGTACATAAGAGAGGCTCTTGATGAATTGTATTTGGAAGAAAATGAGCCTTCTCAAACACCTGAATTAGCAAAAGAATGACAATCACCAAGAGGACTTTCAATGGACAATATTATTAGTGATATCTTAAAAGGGGTAAGAACTAGAAATATGACTAATTTCTGCATGTTTGTAGCTTTTGTGTCACAGATAGAACCCAAAAATGTTGAGGAAGTGCTTAAAGATGACCAATGGTGCATAAATATGCAAGAGGAACTTAATCAATTTGAAAGGAATCAAGTCTGGGAATTAATCCCAAGAGAAGAATCACATAAAGTAATTGGAACTAAATGGGTATTTAGAAACAAACTTGATGAAGATGGAAATATAAAAAAGAATAAAGCTAGACTTGTTACCAAAGGTTACTGTCAGGAGGAAGGTATTGATTATGATGAAACTTATGCTCTTGTTGCCAGGTTAGAGGCTATACGCTTACTTCTTTCTTATGCATCATTGATGAAATTTAAATTATATCAAATGGATGTTAAAAGTGAATTTTTGAATGGGTTTATTAAAGAAGAAGTATATGTTGAACATTCAAGGACTTGATGTTGCAAATAATGATCATGAAGAATGTTGATTTTGATGATGATCCAAGAGCTTAAAGACTTAGAGTATTGAAGATTGAAGATTGATGATTTCTGTATTGTAATAACTCTGTTTTAGCTTGATTGAGTCTGTAATTTTAGAGTCTAAGATAGCCGGTACATAGTCCGTAACTTAGATGCTTCAAAATGGTCAAATTTATCATTTAGGCTCGGCTTTAATCGATTAAATAAGTATATAATCGATTAAAACAGATGAGAAAACCATTTTCTCGTCTAAAACTCATCGCTTTAATCGATTAAACAACAAAATAATCGATTATTCCGTCATGTTCAGTATGAGATAATCGATTATTTCATCAAATAATCGATTAAACCGAGAGGATTGGGTTCTGACGTATTTGGCTTCGTTTTAATCGATTATTACTCCAAATAATCGATTATTTCAGATCTGTTTCGATTTTAAACATCAAACAAACCCTATTTTCGAAAATCCAATTACCAAGAACCCTAGTTTCGAAATCCCCAATTCCTAAACCCTAATTTCCCTACTTAAACTCTCCTTTGGCACTCGAGAAAAAGAACAACCTTTTCCATACAAAAGTTAAGTGCTCGTGAGTGCCGGAGAACTGTTTGTTGCAAGGAAAGGGGGCTTTCGAACCTGGTGTGGGCTAGAAGCGATAAGAATCACTAAGTGGAGTTCTTAGTGGATTGTGTGTCTGTCTGTCTCCGGGGAAAGTTGTTCTTCATCTCTTGTGGGTTTCAAGAGAGGTGTTATCTTTATCTTTATCTTTTCAATTATAATTTGTTGTAACAACTTTGATCATAGTGACAGCGTTAATCCTCTGTTTGAGTGATTAGCAACTGGACGTAGGGTCTTTTGATCCGAACCAGTATAAATCTCCTGTGTAAGATTTCTATCTCTTCTCTATTTACATTTACACAGTTTTTAATCGGTAAAATTTGGGAAAAATTTTGAAAACCTAATTTTTATTAAGAAACCAATTCACCCCCCCCTCTTGGTTTTTGTCTGACCACGCAAACATTCCGCTGCGCGATTCTAACAAGTGGTATCAGAGCTTGCTTTGATAGTCATTCAAATTTTCGAAAATGGCCGGACAAAATCAAACTTTTGCCGAAGGTGCGTCTATCAACAGACCCCCACTTTTTGCGGGTCAAAATTATCCTTTTTGGAAGGTACGTATGCAAATATTTTTAGAGTCTGTTGATAGAGGCGTTTGGGACGCTATTTTAAACGGTCCTTTTATTCCTAAAGTTTTTGAAAATGGAGTAGAAGTACCAAAACAATTTTCTAGATGGTCGGATGAAGAAAATAGGAAAGCCCAATATGACGTTAGGGCTAGAAATATAATTTCATCTCGCTTTAACCCTTGATGAGTTTTACAGGATATCGGTTTGTAAGAGTGCTCAAGAAATGTGGGATAAACTAAGAGTAACTTATGAAGGAACCGATGATAGTGACTCGATTTCAGAGTCAAGTGATCCGGAAATAGAGGCTAACATTTGCTTGTTGGGAAAAGACAATATATCTTTCGACTTTGAGGTTAGTGATTCCGACTCATCCTCAAGTGATGATGAAAATGATTTTGATGAATTACAAAATGCATATAATGAATTGTTTAGTGCTTTTAAGGACTTGAACAATAAATACAAAGCTGTGAAAAAGAGTTTAAGTAGTTCCAAAATGGAGGTAGAGTCCTTAAAAATGAAAATCACATGTTTAGAAGAAAAGGAGTCCTTAAAAACGAAAATTTCATGTTTAGAGGAAAAGGAAACCTTAGAAACGAAAATTGTATGCATAGATGAGAATGATGATAAGACTATAGCATGTGCATCATGTAAAGAGTATTAACATGATATTGATTTACTTAGACATTTGCTTGATAAAGCTAAAAAGGAATTAAGTGATAGTTATAAGAATAAGGATAGTGTTCAAATTAAAGAAAATTGTCATGTTCCTTTGAAAAAGCTTAAAAGTAAAAATAGAAGAGTATGGGTTGAAAAAGGAACCAAAACTTCAATAGTTAGAAATGTATCATATTCTAAAATTACATCTAATGCATGCTTTTATTGTATGAAACATGGTCATACTTCAAATAGATGTAAAATTAAGCATTTTGGAGTTCCTAAAGGAAAATATATTTGGGTTCCTGTAGTTAAATGAATTGTTTGTCTCTTTTATTTATTCAAAGAAAATGGATCATTTAGTATGTTTTAAACAGAATGCTTAGGTAAAATCATTTCATCTTTTCTGCTGCATGAAGGTTCTTCACTTAAAGCTTTTGCGAAATGCCTCTAAAATCGTTTTAAACAACTAAAAACAAAGTATTTTTACAAAAGCTTTCTTAAACATGTTTTTAACTGATGTAGTTTTGAAAGAACCGATTAAAATCAATTAGAATGTTCAAAGAAGTGGTTTTGCAGTATTTTAATCGATACAACTTGTTTTTAATCGATTAAAACCATTTAGAACTCATTATGATCGATCAGAATACAAATATGACTGATCAGAATCAAATGTGATCGATAAGATTTTAATTATGAGCGATCAGAATTTTTTCAATCGATTAAAGGATGATCGATCAGAATCCAATTATGACCGATCGAGATCAGCTTATGATCGATCAGAATTTAGTTATGACCGATTAGAACTCTTTTAATCGATTAAATATCGTTTCAATCGATTAAAACAACTTAGAAATTTTCTACACAAATGTTTCAATCGATTAAAACTTATTTTTTATCGATTAAAATAACTTGAAAAGTTTTATGAGAAAGTTTTGCAGTATTTAAATAGATTGTTATGTCTCTAACCCCAAGGACCCAAAAGTTGTGGGGACCTAAGTTTACTATGTTCTTGTTTTGTAGGAAACTTCCAAATCAAATAAGTCTATGTGGTATCTTGATAGTGGATGCTCAAAACATATGACTGGAGATAAATCGAAGTTTGTGAGTTTCAAAGCCAAAGAACAAGGATATGTGACTTATGGGGATAACAACAAAGGGAAGATCCTTGGAATTGGAAACATTGGTGGTGCAAACACTTTGGAGATCAAGGATGTGCTACTTGTTGATGGACTTAAGCATAATCTCCTTAGTATAAGTCAATTATGTGACAAAGGCTTCAAGGTAATTTTTGAAAGTAAATTTTGCACCATTCACTTGATAGATTCGAAAATGTAGCATTGAAAGGCATTAGGCATAACAACATATATTTGATTGATTTGGATTGTTTGCATGAGTCAAGTATAACATGTTTAGTTGCTAAGGAAGAGAACCCTTGGTTATGGCATAAGAGAGCGGCTCATATAAATATGCATCATTTGAACAAATTGATCTCAAAAGACTTAGTTATTGGATTGCCTAAGTTAAAATTTGAAAAAGATAGATTGTGTGATGCATGCCAAAAGGGTAAACAAGTAAAATCATCATTTAAATCAAAGAATGTTATTTCCACTTCAAAACCCCTAGAATTATTACATTTAGACTTATTTGGACCTTCTAGGATAAAAAGCTTTGGTGGAAATTATTATGGACTTGTAATTGTTGATGATTACTCTAGATATACTTGGACATTTTTCCTAACTATGAAAAGTGAAGCTTTTAAGGTCTTTAGAAAGTTTGCTAAACAAATACAAAATGAGAAAGACCTAAGAATTAAAGTTTTAAGAAGTGACCATGGTGGTGAGTTTCAAAATGAAAAGTTTGAGAATTATTGTGAGGAAAATGGTATATTACATAACTTTTCTCGCTCCTAGGACTCCCCAACAAAATGGTGTAGTTGAGAGGAAAAATAGGTCATTAGAGGAACTTGCAAGAACTATGTTAAATGAATCTAATGTTCCTAAATATTTTTGGGCTGATGCGGTTAGTACTGCATGTTATGTTTTAAATAGAATGCTCATTAGGTCAATTATTAAATCTACTCCATATGAATTGTTTAATGGTAGAAAACCTAATGTTGCACATTTAAAGATTTTTGGATGTAAATGTTTTGTGCTAAATAATGGAAAGGACAATCTAGGAAAATTTGATTCAAAAGCCGATGAGGGCATTTTTCTAGGTTATTCTTTAACTAGCAAGGCGTATAGAGTATTTAATAGGAGAACCTTAAATATAGAAGAATCTATACATGTTACCTTTGATGAGATTGTAGACCTTGGGGGAAATCCTCTTGAGTCAAATAACAGACTTGCAGGTGATGATGAATATATATGGGAGGCTCTTGATGAACTGTATTTAGAAGATAATGAGCCTTCTCAAACTCCTCAATCAGCAAAGGAAACTGCAAAATAGAGTATGTAGACACTAAACGCCAATTAGCAGATATATTTACTAAGCCTCTACCCAAGGATAGATTCTATGATCTTAGAACAGACTTAGGGATATTAGAAATAGCTTAAAATCTGCTTAATTTGACTGTTTCTGGATGATTGTTATGTTAAAATTCGTGGTGTAGCATGTTCATAGGTTATTATGCATATAAATCTCAAAAACTTGATATAGCCTTCGGAATAATCGACATCTGGAAGTGATAATCGATTATTTTCCCTCAAAACGTCCAAAATAGGGTATTCTCCTTCGAAATAATCGATTATTTCGTGAAATAATCGATTAAATGCATCAGATAATCGATTATTTGCTAGAAATAATCGATTAAAGCTGTCTGATATAGAGATAATCGATTATTTTGAGATATAATCGATTAAATGCGACCAGTCTTGCCTCCTAGCCGTTGCCAACGGATATTTTGCCATGGAATCTCTTCTATATGACCGTTGGAAGTATTTTCCCTATATATAGAGACCTCTAGTTCAATTATACTCACTTCTAACTCTTGCAATCAAGTTTTTCTTGCAATCTATACTCTCTTTGCCTCATTATTCCCTCACTTGTCTCCAAATCTTCTTCATACTTCATCTATTCTTTCAAATGGCCTCATCCTCTCGCCCTAAGATTCCAACAAGAAGAAGATCTGCACCTTCTTCTCATTCCCGTCCTAATTCTCGTTGAAGGATGGATTTCGATACTGGAAGGTCAGCAGAATTTCGATGTACTTGGAAGGAACGTGCAGTCATTTCTCCTAAATTCCTAATTGGTGAGCAATTCATTCATAGAGGATTTAACTTTCCTAATCTTCTTGAATTTCAAGGAGTTCTCCCATTTATCCAAATGCAAGGTACATACTATCCCGACTTAGTTAGGGTATTCTATTCTAGATTTAAGTTTAGGGATCAAATTGCTACATCCCGTGTAAAAGGGGTTACCATAATTCTAGATGATGATATTTGGGAAAATGTTGCCCACTTCCCCATTAGAGAAGATGCTATTAACGTTTATGGTGAGCTAGATGACTTTGATAGGTTCTTAGCTTATCGATCTTTTCGCGGAATCCCTCTATGGAGATTGGGCGTATTCTTCATGCTCGGACCTTTGAAGAAGGACGAACGCATGATTCTTCATTTGCTTGTCCGGATTTTATGTCCCCGGGCCACAAATCATGCCCAATGCTCTTCTATTTATCTTCGCATTATTCATGCCATAATGAATAATGAACCTTTAGATTGGGGTGTTCTTGTCACAATGACAATGTTAAAGGCCAAACGTCATCCAACATTCAAAATTCCATATGCTCTTCTTGTATCCCGAATTCTTGAATATAAAGGAGTCAATGTCGAAGGTGAACAAGTTGTCCGAACTAATAACTTGAACCGCATGCTAGACAGACACATTGATTCATCTCCAAATGGTGCGGGTAAATGACATCTATGTTCACAAAGATGACGTCCAAAATCAAGGTGATGCAATTGAAGACTCTGATGAAGATATGCCTCCAGCAGCTGAGTTTCCCTCTACCCAAATCCAAAGTGTTGGAACATCCTCTTCGCATCAAGAAACAAGACAATCCATGGAAGATATGTTATCTGACATGAATCAAAGGATGCAATCGTTCTTCACTCTTTCTGGTGTACGGCATGAGGAGTTAATTCGCCGTATATCGGATGTAGATGATAAAGTGTGTCGTTTAGAGAATAGATTTGATGCACACTTTAATGATCATGATAGTGAAGAATTTTAAATTCTGTTATGTATTTTCTTTTGTTATTGTCTTGATGTTGTAATGGATGAATGATTATGAAATAAAATATGATGCTTCTTTCATGCTATGATTGAGGGGGAGCTTTTTCTAACTTATGCATATTTTGAGGGGGAGCTCTTATGATTGATGTTGCAGAGTTCTTTTTTATTATAATCAAAATAGGGGGAGAAAAATTTAAAGCCTATGATTCAATTTTAAATTTTATCTGGTATGTTTAATGTGTTTGTTAGTATGACAGATAAAACAGGTTATTACAAGGGCTTTAAAAAGATAATTTTGATCATCATCAAAAAGGGGGAGATTGTTGAACATTCAAGGACTTGATGTTGCAAATAATGATCATAAAGAATGTTGATTTTGATGATGATCCAAGAGCTTAAAGACTTAGAGTATTGAAGATTGAAGATTGATGATTTTCGTATTGTAATAACTCTGTTTTAGCTTGATTGAGTCTGTAATTTTAGAGTCTAAGATAGCCGGTACATAGTCTCGTAACTTAGATGCTTCAAAATGCTCAAATTTATCATTCGAGACTCGGCTTTAATCGATTAAATAAGTATATAATCGATTAAAACAGATGAGAAAACCATTTTACGTCTAAAACTCATTGCTTTAATCGATTAAACAGACAAAATAATCGATTATTCCGATACGATTCAGTATGAGATAATCGATTATTTCATCAAATAATCGATTAAACCGAGAGGATTGGGTTCTGACGTATTTGGCTCTGTTTTAATCGATTATTACTCCAAATAATCGATTATTTCGATCTGTTTCGATTTTAAACATCAAACAAACCCTATTTTCGAAAATCCAATTACCAAGAACCCTAGTTTCGAAATCCCCAATTCCTAAACCCTAATTTCCCTACTTAAACTCTCCTTTGGCACTCGGAAAAAAAGAACAACCTTTTCCATACAAAAGTTAAGTGCTTGTGAGTGCCGAGAGAACTATTTGTTGCAAGGAAAGGGGGCTTTCGAACCTGGTGTGGGCTAGAAGCGATAAGAATCACTAAGTGGAGTTCTTAGTGGATTGTGTGCTCTGTGCCGTCTCTCGGGGAAAGTTGTTCTTCATCTCTTGTGGGTTTCAAGAGAGGTGTTATCTTTATCTTTATCTTTTCAATTGTAATTTGTTGTAACAACTTTGATCATAGTGACAGCGTTAATCCTCTGTTTGAGTGATTAGCAACTGGACGTAGGGTCTTTTGATCCGAACCAGTATAAATCTCCCGTGTAAGATTTCTATCTCTTCTCTATTTACATTTACACAGTTTTTAATCGGTAAAATTTGGGGAAAATTTTGAAAACCTAATTTTTATTAAGAAACCAATTCACCCCCTCTTGGTTTTTGTCCGACCACGCGAACATTCCACTGCGCGATTCTAACAGTATATGTGGAGCAACCCTCTAGATTTGTAGATTTTAGTTATCCTAATCATATTTTTAAATTAAAGAAAACATTATATGGTTTGAAACAAGTTCCTAGGTCTTGGTATGAAAGATTAAGTAGTTTTCTAACGTCAAATGATTTTTCTAGAGGAAAAATTGATTCTACTTTGTTTATAAAGAAGGTAAAAGAACATATCTTATTGGTTCAAGTATATGTTGATGATATCATTTTTGGATCAACTGATAATTCTTTGTGTGTAGAATTTTCTAAGATAATGCAGGGAGAATTTGAAATGTCTATGATAGGGGAATTAACGTTCTTCCTTGGACTTCAAATAAAACAACTTAAAGATGGCAATTTTGTCTCACAAACCATATACTGCAAAGAGATTCTCAAAAAGTTTGGAATGAACACCTCAAAGGAAGCTAACACACCCATGGGAACTTCATGTTATTTAGACAAGGATGAATCAGGTTTGGAAATTAATCAATCCATGTATAGAGGTATGATAGGTTCACTGTTATACTTAACTGCAAGTAGACTTGATATTATGCATTATGTTTGTGTGTGTGCTAGATTTCAAGCATGTCCAAAAGAATCTCACCTAACTGCAGTTAAACATATTTTAAAATATTTAAAAGGAACTACTTGTTTTGATTTATGGTATCCATCTGAAGCTTCTACTAGTTTAATAGATTATTCTGATGCTAATTATGGTGGATGCAAAATAGATTGAAAGAGTAGTAGTGGAACTTGTCATTTATTAGGATCATCATTAGTATCTTGGCATTCTAAGAAACAGGCATGTGTCGCTTTATCCACCATTGAAGCTGAATATATTGCAACTGGTAATTGCTGTGCTCAAATTTTGTGGATGAAACAACAACTAGAAGATTATAGTATATTTCTAAATGATATTCCTTTGATGTGTGATAATACAAGTGCAATCAATCTTACTAAGAATCCAGTAATGCACTCTAGGACTAAATATATAGAAATTAGACATCATTTCTTGAGAGATCATATAAGTAAAGGAAACTGTAAAATTGATTATGTTGATACAAAGCATCAATTTGCAGATATTTTTACTAAGCCTCTTCCCAAGGATAGATTCTATGATCTTAGAAGAGACCTAGGAATATTAAAAATAGCTTAAATTCTGTTTAATTAAACATTTTTTGGATGGTTGTAATGTTATAATCAATTATGTAGGGTGTTAATAGATTATCATGTGTCTAAACCTCAAAAATTTGATGAACTCTCTGGAATAATTGATTATTTGAAGTTATAATCGATTATTTGCACCTAAGATGTCCAAAATATGAAATTACTCACTGGATTAATCGATTATTTCATCAAATAATCGATTAACTACAACTTTAATCGATTAACAGCTTGATTTAATCGATTAAATGGGTATGTTACTGGTTTAATCGATTAAACCTGATAATTTTTGTTTTCTAGCCGTTGCCAACAACTCTTTTGGTCCCTATGCACTCCCAAATGACTGTTTATGACCGTTGGAGATGTTATTTATAAATAGGAAACCTCCATTTCACTTCTCCACACCTCACACTCTTAAATCCAAGCTTTCTAGCATCATTCAATCGTTCTTGCCTTCTTCTAACATCTCTTGTCTTCCTAAACTCTCTTGTTATTCCTCTAATTCTAAAATGACCTCATCTTCTCGTGCTAAAATTCCCACTAGAAGAAGATCTGCACCTGCCTCTCATCCCCGTCCTAATTCTGTCGAAGGATGGATCTTCGATGCTGAGGGCTGACAAGAATTTCTCACTTTTGGGAAGGAACGAGGTATTATTACTCCAAAATTCCTTATTGGTGATCAATTCATCATTAGGGGATTTAATTTTCCTAATCTTCTTGAAATTCAAGGAGTTCCCCCTTTTATCCAAATGCAAGGTACATACTATCTTGACTTAGTTAGGGTATTTTACTCTCGATTTAAATTTAGAGATCAAGTAGCTACCTCTCGTGTTAAGGGAGTAATCATTATTCTTGATGACGATATATGGGAAAACGTTGCACATTTTCCTATAAGAGATGATGCTATTAAAATTTTTGCCGAGTTAGATGACTTTGACAGGATCATGGCTTACCGTTCTTTTCTTCTTAACCCTTCCATGGAGATTGGACGTCTTCTTCTAGCGGGACCATTAAAGAAGGAGGAACGCCTGCTCCTGCATCTACTCGTCTGGATCTTATGTCCCCGGGCAACCAACCATACCCAATGCTCTTCAATAGATATTCGCATTATTCATGCAATAATGAATAATGAGCCAATAGATTGGGGCAGCCTTGTCACAATGACTATAACGTCATCCTACCTTCAAAATTCCATATGCTCTCCTTATCTCTCGCATTCTTGAATACAAAGGAGTGAATGTCGAAGGGAACAAACGGTACGAACGACAAACTTAAACTGAATGCTGGACAGCACATTAACCCAACTTCAAATGGTGCATGTCAATAATACTTATGTTCACAAGGATGATGTTCCAAACATAGATGTAGATGATGAAGATTCTGACGAAGAAATGCCTCCTACTGCTGAGTTTCCCTCTGATCAGATTCAAAGTGCTGGAACATCTTCTGCTCCTCCTGAAACCTGTCAATCTGTGGAAGACATGTTATCTGATATGAACCAGAGGATGCAGACATTCTTCACTCTCTCTGGAGTACGGCATGAGGAAATCATTCGCCGTATCTCTGATGTAGATGATAAAGTGTGTCACTTAGAGAATAAATTTGATGCTCACTTTCATAGCGATAGTGAATAATTTTAATATTCTTTTCATTTCTTATGTTGTAAATTACTTTCACTTATGAAATAAAATTTGTATTCTTTTATTGTTTTGTTTGAGGGGGAGTTATTTCCAAGTTATGCATATTTTGAGGGGGAGCTCTTAATTTTTTTATTATAATCAAAATAGGGGGAGAAATATTTAAAGCCTCTTATGATTGAATTTAAATATTATCTGGTATGTTTAATGTTTTTGTTAGTGTGACAGATAAAACAAGTTATTACAGGGCTTTAAAAGAAAATTTTGATCATCATAAAAAAGGGGGAGATTGTTGAAACATACAAGGACATGAATGTTGAACTTATATGGACATGAAGCTTGTTGATTTTGATGATGATTCAAGAATAAAGGACTTAGAGAGTTGAAGACTTGTATTCTTGTGTAATAACTCTGTTTTGATGATTTTGAGTCTATAATATTAGAGTCTAAGATAGCCAGCACATAGTCTACTCTTTAGAAGTTTCAAAAACTCATTTTTATCAAAAACACACTGGTTTAATCGATTAACAGGCTAAATAATCGATTATTACAGAGAGAAAAACCATTTTCTGTATCATCTCTCTGGAATAATCGATTAACAGGGTTGTTAATCGATTAACAACCCCAATAATCGATTAAGACAATGTGTTATGGGTTCTTGTTGATTTTGACTATGTAATAATCGATTAACACTTGAGATAATCAATTATTTCAGTCAGATATGCATTTTGAACTTCAAATTAAACCAAGTTTCGAAAACCCTAGTCCCAATACACCAAGTTTCGAAAATCCCCAATTCCGAAACCCTAATTCATCTACTTAAGGTTCTCTAAGGCTCTCTGCAAATTGAACAACCTTTTTCAAACAAAAGTTGAGAGCTGTGATTGCCAGAGAACTGTTTGTTGGAGGAAAAAGGGGCTTTTGGAACCTAGTGTGGGCTAAAAGCGATAAGAATCACTAAGTGGAGTTCTTGGTGGATTGTGTGTTGTGCCATCTCTAGGGAAAGCTATTCTTCATCTCTTGTGTGACTCAAGAGAGGTTTTTTCGTTACCCTATCTTTTCATTTGTAATCTACTTGTATAACTTTGATTACAGTGACGGAGTTAATCCTCTGTTTGAGTGATTAGCAACTGGATGTAGGGTCTTTTGATCCGAACCAGTATAAATCTTCTGTGTAAGACTCTATCCTTATTCTATTTACGTTTACATAACATTTTAATCGGTAAAATTTGGGGAAAATTTTTAAAACTAATTTTTGTTAAGAAACCAATTCACCCCCTCTTGGTTTTTGTCCGTTCATGCAAACATTTTGCTGCGCGATTCTAACAAAAGTGACAGAAAAATAAGGAAAGCATGAAACAAAGATATAAAAAGATAGAAAAAAAAATCCTTCTTGATGATACTCAATCATCCCAATTTCCCTGGTTTAGCTGCATATCCTCTAATTTGGTATAAATGTTAGCAATTTTATTTCTTAGGTTGGAGAATTGTGTGTTGGTCTATTGGAAGTGCTGATAGGTCATTTGCATGTGTTTCCTTTGATTTTATTGCAGAGTGGCCATTTGAGAGAGCATGGTTCTTTCAAACTGGGAGAGAGGAGATCCACGATCAGGTTGCTCAATTTTGGTATGATCTTCATGTTCTCATAGGAAGTTTGACCACCAGTGGATTCAGGAACCTCAGCAGCAGCCGGAGAAAAAGGAATTTGACCTTGATCAACTTCTTCTTCATCTTCTTCCTCATCTTCAGACATCCCAGCATCAATCTTAGAGATCCACTCTCCATCAATTTTGATAAATCCCATCTTCCGCAAAGTGGAATCATCAATATTATTGGAGGCCTTTGGAGTTTCCACATATTCTCCTGCAAGATCTATGGATACCTTTACACCAACATCATGAAGACCAACCACTTCTTCCCACACCTCAGGAGTGATCACCAAATTTATACCTTTGACTTGAGACCTTAGAGTGGAGTTGCTGACTGTAAGGTTAGCATAGAATACCTTTACTAGATCAGGTTGAATGTTGCCAATGTGCTCCAGAAAAGTCTTTAACTTTTGTCTTTTCAATTTTCTTCTCAATGAGGTAAAGCCTTCTTCATCCAACCAAGAAAACTTAATATATTTAGGAATTACCAGTTGCTTTTGGCTGAAGTTGGAAATGAAGTTATTCATTTTATCAATGTCTCCATTGAACCATGCTTCAACATGTCCTCCAGCTTGGCCAACAGCAGAGGAAGATTCCCCCTTATGTTTCTTTCTTGATTTTGATCTTTTAAGCATCTTGTAGTAGAGATTTGAGAAGAAATTTGATAGGTAAAGACCTTGATCAACTTCTTCTTCCTCTTCTTCCTCATCTTCGAACATCCAGCTATCCAATCTTAGAGATCCACTCTCCATCAATTTTGATAAATCCCATCTTCGCAAAGTGGAATCATCAATATTATTGGAGGCCTTTGGAGTTTCCACATATTCTCTTTGCCAAGATCATGGATACCTTTACACCAACATCATGAAGACCAACCACTTCTTCCACCTCAAGGAGTGATCACCAAATTTATACCTTTGACTTGAGACCTTAGAGTGGAGTTCTTGAAAATTGTGGAGTTAGCATAGAATACCTTTACTAGATCGAGGTTGAATGTTGCCAATGTGCTCGAAGAGTCTTTAACTTTTGTCTTTTCAATTTTTCTTCTCCCGATGAGGTAAAGCCTTCTTCATCCAACCAAAGAAAACTTAATATATTTAGGAATTTTAGATTGCTTTTGTTTGAAGTTGGAAATGAAGTTATTCATTTTATGATGTCTCCATTGGGCTATGCTTAACATGTCCTCGGCAGCCATAGCAATGGAGGAAGATTCCCCGCATGTTTCTTTCTTGATTTTGATCTTTTAAGCATCTTGTAGTAGAGATTTGAGAAGAAATTT